>QEPC01010771.1:986620-1072374 GCA_003113815.1 Sphenodon punctatus
TCTATCTACACCCATTCCCATGGCAAACTCATTACCTCCCACGGTTTCCAATACCACCTATACGCTGATGATGCTCAACTCTCTCTCTCCACTCCATCCCTCTCCCCCTCTGTTCAAGCTTGTCTCACCAACTGCATCTCTGAGATGTCTGCCTGGATGTCTCAACGCCAACTCAAACTGAACATGGCGAAAACTGAACTCCTTATCTTCCCTCCCAATCCTTCCTCTCCCTCTTCCCTGTCAATCGCCACTGACGGGGTCTCCATCCTCCCTGTCCCTCAAGCCTGTAGCTTGGGCTTCATATTCGACTCGCACCTTACCTTCAAACCCTACATTGACACCGTGACCAAATCCTGCCACTTCTCCCTCCACAACATTGCTAAGATCCGCCCTTTTCTGTCTGTCTCTTCTGCCAAAACTCTCATCCATGCCCTAGTCATTTCACGCCTCGACTATTGTAACCTCCTTCTCACTGGCCTTCCTTGCTCTCACCTTTCTCCCCTCATCTCTGTTCAAAACTCTGCTGCCAGGATCATCCACCTTGCCCTTCACTTTGACCATATGCAGCCGCTCCTCTCCTCTCTCCACTGACTCCCCCTTCCTGAGCGTATTCTGCACAAGCTCCTCATCTTCACCTACAAAGCCCTTCACAACCTCTCTTCCCCCCCCCGCCCAGATCTCCCTCCGAACCCCTGTTCGAGCACTCCGCTCCGCTTCCATCCCCTCCCTCTCCCTCCCACACCTCACTTCATACCTTCAGGTCCCTCCTCAAAACACACCTCTTCCGCTCTGCCCTTCCGAATTCCTGCCAATCATCCCCACCCAGAATTATCCCCCACCTGTTATCTGCAGACTCCCAGTGTACCGTAACCAAGCCAAGAGAGTGTACCCGAGTTCAGGCATCCTCATGAATGTTGCATCCCCTGTCTCTCCCTCTGTTCCCCCTCCCTGTCTCCCCATCCCGTCTTCTTTAGACTGTGAGCTTTTGGGCAGGGACCGTGTCTATCTTGTTCTCTGTAAAGTGTCAGGTACATCGCTGGCGCTATGTAAATGCTTATAATAAATAATAATAGGTCCATAATGAAATTACCTAAGTCTTATTTCTTCCCACACTATCACTTTTATGTCTCCCCACTGCCATCCCAGGATCTTTTGTTTTTCCCCCTCCTATTTTCAGTGTCAAGGGTAGCTGACCTCTTGCTGTGTGAAATGTTGAATTCCATTTGCCCATTTCTTTTCCCATGTTCTAAAACCTAGTCCAGATATTACTGTGTTCTCCTCAAATACACCCACCTGCTTTAACTGTGACAGCAAGGATGAATTTTAGTATCACAGATTTTGTTCCAGTTACAAAGTTCATAGGAGCATCTAAAGGAATCAACCATAGCACTGACCCATCCTCTCTCCAATTCATTTTCTTCCTATTCCCTATCTCAGCAATCTTCTACCCAGCTTTTTGTCTCCTGTCATCATTCTCCCCAGTTCTCAGATTACTAATTTTGGGTGCAGCCCTCCAAGTAGGTAGCACATAGCATTGGTGTGACTCCTACTGAAATGAACAGGCTCTGCTTGGAGCATTGCACGGTTTGTATACTAGTGTTAGGAAGCCGAGTACTGTCAATTGCCAATGACTTCTATCTTGGGTGTGGAGCCTACTGCTGTACTATTTAACATCAGTGGGGTTTGAGGTAGCTCAGCACTGCTCAGGAGATAATATGTAGGCTTGAAGCCTAACTTCCCATTTGAAATGTTCTCCAAAAGCCTTGTTGTGCCCAAAGTAAATTACACTCATCACCTTACCGACCAGCTGCCCAGTCACCACCTTATTCTCCACTTCTTATAGCTCCACACAAATCACCATCCCACTTACCGTTAGTGTCCAAAATCACCAGTACATCCCACACTAAGGATCCTAAATTGTTCTCGTCCCCAAGGTAGAAGTTTCACTTCCTATCTAGTTGGCTCTCTTAAAAATGGACGTAACATTGGCTTTTTTCAAGTCCTTAGGGGTCATCACAAGTGCTTGGTGTAAAGCCACTTCCCAAGCACGATGCCAGCCCTGTAGCTAATCCAGAGAGCATCCTGAGGAAGTCTTGTTTGGTCCTGGGTAATCTTTTTATGTCCATCTTTTTTCCAGTGTCAGCCTTTGGCACAAGCAATAGAAACACCTCCCTCCAAATAGTCCTTTCCCTAAGCTGGCAAATCCAGTGCCTAACTCATCCCTCTCTCGTAGTCAAGAAAGGCAAAAGCAAAACGAATCTCTCGGTTGATCATGCTAACTGGCAAGAGACTGATCTTCCCATTCTAGTAACTTGATGTGAGCACACTCCAGCCTCGAAACAATTTCTTACATGCCTTTTTCAACAAGCCTGATCCAGACCTCTTTCACAAGACAAGCACACCAGGCATGCACCCAGGGTCACAGAGCTAGAGCTTCAGATAACCCAGCAGCAGTTTCTCCAAGGAGCGGTGGGCAGATGAAGTCAATGGGTGTTTATAGACAGATGGGGAGTCTGCTGGAGCTCAGAGCTGCTCCGGGGGCCCACCCCTGCAGCTGCCAGTTACCAGCTCTGCCTGGGTCCACTTCAGATAGACCGGCAGTGTATCCCCCCCCCCCCCATGACTCCATTGTGCTGAATGGGCAACGGATGGATGTGTCGAGCTGCACCGGGGGTCCCCCCAACAGAGCAGCGCCACGTTTGGCCGTTGCCTTGCTCCATGTGGCATGTTCCAGGATGCCGTGCTGGGCTGCCTTGGTGCAGACCCCACCTACTCCAGAGCACGTTTAGTGGGCACCTTTTAGATGGACTGGTCAACCCAGGGGTGACGGGGGGGAGTCCATGGGAACCCCTGGAGCTGCCATCCGTCTGTTTACACGTAATGAGTCTGTGCTGTGCCACAATGTGTTATTTTTACGCACCTCACAGTCCTTTTATGGAGGAAGGTCTGAGATCCCTACCTGAAGCAGCCAGCAAGTACTATTCCTCTTGTTCAATACAGGAGATAATTGAGAAGTTGCACACAGTTGTAATAATTAATTCATCGACCATTTAACATATGTACTTGACCACTTTATTTCAAGTGGCTGCATGTAATGACCCGAATTCATTTGTTGTGATTGCATAGCCATAGCTTACTCAACCCTAGCCTCTTTTTGTGTTTAGTTTTGTGTGTAGGCTAACATTCCTGCAGAAGAGCTCCACAAAGCTCAAAGGCTTGTTCATGCTCACCAACAGAAAGGAATGATTCACTAAAAAGGTATCCTCTTAACCACTTTGTCCTTTGTGTCAAGGCCACAACTGGCAGAGAGTTGGGAATGGAAGTTGGGCTAAGCTCTGTGCTGGCTTTATTCTGCTCTGCCTTTGAATGTCCAGGCTGTTGTGTGTCAAGATGAATCATGAACGAGGCAGATGGTTGCAAGAAGAGAAGAGATGGTGGTGTCCTGATCCAGGAGCTGTATTCGTTCCCCAACACTGCCACTAATGGGGAATGTACCCAAAATAGCATTTAAAATATTCAGAGTGCCATGCAAACCTTCACTAGCACATTCCCATTCTACAGGTGAGAAAAAGGAAGCGAGCTGCTCAGCATTGCAGAAAGGTAGTGGGAGAACTGCTGTAGAACTCAAGACATCTCATTTCCCAACCCCAGGCCATTTTTGCACACACCTTACTGCCTCTCAACAGCTTTCTTTTCTGAACAAAACTTAGATCTACCAACATGATAGGTAATAATAAGACATACGGGGGGAAAAAGCAGCTCCATGCCATGTTCAATAAGTCGATGCTGCATTACTCAAAGGGAACTATTGCAGAAACTAAACCTTGGCCCTTATCCTCCTTTCACAGTTACAGTGTAAGCCAAGAAGAACTCCACTTAAAATCACATTAGTGCAAAACTAACTTAAGTGAAAGCAGAATCCGAACCCTATATATGAATGCATGCTTGGGGAAGTTCCATCCTAGTACTGCTTAGCAGAGGCTAGTCTACTCGTCCTTTTTTACTATACAGTCTTCTCCTGGGGACTGTGTTTCTCTGTTGATGTGTCATATCTTCGTCCCTTGTGTGTAGCATCAGTCAGCATTCAAGCAAACTGCTATGGATCATATAACTAAAGGCAGTAGAAAATTGGCCTCCTTCCACTGTCATTTATATCCTGGATAAACTGAAAGTCTCTCTCTCTCATCCGCATAATAACCTTAGTTCTGCCCCCCAAAACCACCCACCAATTTGACTATGGGGAGCAGATCAATAAATTGGCAATAAAAGGCAGTATCATGTCCCTTCTTTGTTTTTTTCATTGTAATGGCAATTATTTATTGAGAGCCCAGGCTCCCTCACCCTGCTGCCACATACACAATTCCAAACAGTATTTTAAGGCATTAGAACAGCACTGTCACCCTTCCAAGGAATTCTGGATTGCACATACAAATAGAAAACCTCATGCCAGTCGAGTCATTTTCCACTTATTCTCAGATAGCTTCTCATGACCCAAACAGGATCTTTCAGATGGCTTTGCTCCATAAATTGCAGTCTTTATGCTGCTGTTCTGTCTACCAGCACTGGTTCATTATAATTAAATACATGAGTCCATGCTATGTGTGGTTCAGACAGGGTGACCCAAATGGTCATTTGTAGCTCTACACTCACTATATATATACAGTGTGTAACAGCAGTTGCCAAAAAATTGCTCGCCAACTTAGTTATCTTCTCAGAAGTATCATACGAAAAGCAGCAACAGTAATATTGTGCGCCAATAGCAAATGACACAAATTTACAGGTTTGCAAAAGGAACAGTTTAATTAAATCCTCACTAAAATCTAGCTCCTGTAAATTAAGTAGAGACAGTAACTGCTCCACAGATTACTGCCTCTTGGAATTTCATGAACCTCAAGTTATTCTTTCATATTGAAAACTAATTCAAGATTACAACCTGTATTTTTTTCTCAGGCTACACATGCTGACGTTGATCAGAGAGAAATAAAAATAAGACCAAATTATCCTTTGTTACATTATACTAAATTCAGTGGAGTTATTCTGGACTCTCATGCAAGTTAAGAGAGAGCAAAGTTTGGCTGTAAATATTATAGGAGTCATCACCGATTGGGATAATCTAAGTATTTTTGCTGTGCCCCAGGGTAACTAATTAGTGAATGTGCTGGCTGCAAAAACTGGCAAAGGACAGTGTGTACAGACTTTTAACAACCCCTAAAGGGATAGTGGTTAGAGTACTTGCTTTTCTGGGATGTGGGTTTGGTTTCAACTAAAGCCAACAATGTAAAATGAGCACTAACAGGATTCATCCAGTTGCTTCTGGATAGATTTTTATCCCTCCTCTTTTCTAGAAAGTTGAATTAAATCACCATATTAAGAAGAGGTCTTGGAAGTTGCTGACAGAACAAATAGCACTCTGCAGTTAGATTGCAAGACAAAATCATTGCAATAAATGGCATCAGATAAAAACTACTAGCTACCTGACAGAGCTTTAAATCATAAATCTCCCCCGTTTTTAAAAAACATATTCTTCACATTTATTAGGCAAACTCAAACCTATCTGAAGTTAGTCAGACTAAGGGAATGAATATACTAGTCCATGATGATCAAAATAGCATTTTCCAGTTATTGTGATATTATTGTATTCTCCTAATTTATTCTCCTAAGTATAATTTCACCTTGGCAACAGTGTCAAATTCAGTATTTTTTCTTAATCATCCCAAGTTTGAAAAACATACCACATTAATCTGATATTGGGGTATAGCAGACCCCAGTTAAGCCACAGTTGGAAAACAAAATGTGTGATCGATTTGAAAATGACTCAAGTTTAGTGTATACATTTTAAGTTGTTTGTGGTACAGAAATACAACTCTACCACACAAAAGGTACTTGGGGGTTAACAGTACACACAATGTTAACTGTAACAATGGTATGTGGATTGAACTGACCCCACGTTTTCCCATAGTAAATAATGAGGGGTTGAAATGAACCCTACTTATCTGCGGGACTGCCTCACTCCGTGAGACCCTTGAGATTGTCCATGGGAGCCTTTTCGGAGGTTCCCCAGGCGAGGCGGGTGGCCACCGATGGTAGATCCTTTTTGGTGGCCGCCCCTGTGCTGTGAAATTCACTCCCGGAGAGTCTTGGCTAGCTCCCACTCTCCTGTCATTTCGGCGTTTATGTAAGACCTGGCTGTTCCACCAGGTTTTTGACCGGGGGGAGGGGGGGGNCCATGTATTTTATTTTTTTATACTGTTGTTTGCCACCCCGGAGGGGCAGGATATAAATTGTATATAAATAAATAAATAAATTAAATAAATATACCTACCTGGTGCACCCCACCCTCCCCAACACAAAACTGCAAGTAGGTATGATGAAAAGCACAGTATTGGAGGTTCACACTATAAATTGATAACTGCTTTGTACGCATAGAACGAAATGGCAGTTGATAAATGAGTTTTCACCCTGGGGCATAATTGACTCCAATGCTTTTGTAGTGATATTTTTCTATACGTACAGAAAACGACATTTACAAAACGTTAAATTGTTAACCTCATCTGACTTTGAGAAAGTTAATGGATAGAACAGGTTTTGGTTTAAGCATTTTATGTGTTTGGGATGAATATGACCCCAGTATCCTTTATGTGGAGTGCTTTCATTTTCCAATTAATTAAATTGTGGCCCAACTTCCCAATACTGTTTTAGTGAAATTCTCAAATTTGATAAAAATTGCTAGCGGGGGGCAGGGAGGGAAGGAGGTATGAACCAATACAGGACAACTGACCTTTGCTAAAAAGTTTTATTAACTTTTTTGTACCCCTTTGGGACCAGACTGAACCCCTTCGGAGGGTTCAAAATTCAATACTAAACAAATTAACCAACTAATTGCTTTTCTTCAAAATGTACAGATATAAGGGGTCTTCTAAACACAGGCTGGTGAATGCTCTCTGCATATGTATGGAGGGAAGAACTACTGTACACTCCCAGTCTGTGGAGAGAGAAGCCATATATGTAGCCATCTCCTGACTTCTTTGGAGGTTCCTGTGCTAGATCTCTATAGGGACGGGAAAGGACAGAGCTGGAGGAATTGTCAGGCTCCACAACACTGGTTATTCTTCAGATCCCTTACCTTACCTAATCCGGCTTCTGTGGTTACTGGTAGTGGGTGAGGGAGATGCAAAATAATGGCAGAATAGCTAAAAAATAGGCCATTGCTGCTAGGCCAAGGGGAAGACAGAGCAGAAAGTTATTTATGTTGGATGGTCCAATCACCATAGATGCCTATGATCTATTGCATTGGAAGGCCGTTCCTATTATTAATGGTGGCCAAACACATCATCCTCTTCTCTTTTGGAGTGTGGTATGGCCCTACGTTGTTGTTTTGTTGTCCTTTTTAAAAACACTCTACACTCCAATACTTGTAACAGAAAGGTAGCATAAATTTTGTTTCTGATGATTTAGATTACAGGATTATTCTTTCTGATAATTCACCCAGCATAGCCTCACTGTAAGGGATCAACAGTTAAATCAGAGTGGAGATTCTAAGCCAATATTTTCATTCAAAATAAAGAACAAAGAAAGAAGAGAAATCTAAGGGATGATGCAGTTGTATACCGTATTCAGAACCATTTCTAAACACAGTGTTTAATTATGTTCAGGAGACGTAGACATGGGTGGCCTAAAGTGGGGTTACATAGGTACAACCAAGACAGAATTTGTCCTGGCGACTGTAACTTAGGTAGTAATTTTAATAAGAATGTATGTCATAGGAGTCTTTAATATTTGCAAATTCCTGTTTTGGACTGAAAGTTGCAAATGGGACTTTGGATATACACAGGAAGTAGACCTGCTGAGTAAGGAGGTGCTAGTTTTTCACAATCACTTTGCAGTTAAAAGTAAAATGTGATATACAAGTCTTTGTTTGGTTTTCTTATTTTTTCTCTTTATTTAGTGTATGAAACTTGACAAGTGCACAGGAGGTGCCAAAAATATACTCCTATAATATGGAGATACTACAACAGAACTGCCTGTGTGGAACTCCTGCCAGTATCAAAAGATGCTAAAAATACCAGGACATTGAGAAGAACAAATTCCTTTATGAAAATGGGGGAGGGGAGTACAAGAATTAACACTTGAAACTAGGAATCCTAGTCACAGACTCTTTTCCGGAATAACTTGCAAAACACAGCAGATTTGTTTTTCCCCCATCATTTTATTTTCGCTTTCATTTTGCATATGCTAAGTAGGGGCCTATTTTATTCTCCTAGTCAGCATGACTTCATGTCACAGCCACCTTTAAATGTTTAATTATTCCAAGGTTTGCCTGCCACAATTCACATTTCTCAAAATGTCACAGAGCAAGATCAATAAACCATGAACACGGTTTCTGGAAAAGTAATCAAGATCTGTTAATAGAATGGTTTAGACTGTCTAAGTACACATCACATAAGTACACAAGTGTTCGAGCACATAAACATTACTGTGCAATGTGCATATATTCTGCTTAATATAAAAAGGTGAACAAGTTAAACATGGATAGCATTCTGCAACAGACACTGGCTTCATTTGAAAATACTTTTGCAACTAGACCCAAATTAAGACATAGCACTGATTTTCGGGGATTACTATTATGAAATTTTAACTAGATAGTTGTTAGTTTGCAAAGTTCAATAAAATTGCACATCCAGCTAATCAAATTGAGAAAAGACAGATAGGGGAATTACCACCAGGTCTAAAAACTGAGTGTCTCCTCTTGTGCAGCACCACCCACTTACGCTGCGCCAGAGGGTTTAGTGCTTCGATGTCAGAGTAAGCGTCGAGGACACACGGAAGATCTGAGGAAGCATATTACTCAGCTGATAAAACATTTCCTCGGAAATACTCTGTAAAAACAACACCAAAAAGCATTATTTTCTATCATTTATTTGAATGAACCTCTCTTTAGAAGTAAACTCCCCCTCCCCCCAAAACCAGAAAACCAACCCAGAAGAAAAGCCCAAGCATTCAACTGAAACTTTATACAGGCCACACAGGTACAAGAGGCTCGGCTCTGCCCCTCCCACAACCTCAGCCCCTCCTAGGAAGCAATTTATAAAATGGTAAGAAAGAGGCTTGGCACAAATAGTCTACAGACATGAGAAAAACGCTGTCTATCAACTACACAGGCTGTGTTTTAGTGCAGAATCAACTGACAACAGGCTGCCTGTACCCGAGCCCAGTAAGGGAATTAAAGTTCTAATTTGCTGTATATGCCTGCTGGGGAAACAGGGCAGGCAGTGTGCACAGAGACACCATTGGCAGACAGTCTATTAATATTTTAAGTGAGATAATGAAACATTATGAGAATACGACACACACATCTATAGGAGTGTGGCTATGGGAGTGACCTTGTAACAACAGGACCACAAATAAGGAATTTCCTTACTGCCCACAAGTTAGAACCCAATTCTTTTCATGCTCAAGCTGACAAGATCTTCTTGGGAACACTGCCGCATATTAACATCAATGGCTTTTTTGTTTTAATTAGATTTTTTCCTCCAGTCATTGGGACTGATCCGATGGCCCGCATATCCTCTGCATGGGAACCTGGTGCATCTCCACTGTCAGCACAGTGTGCCTCGTGGAAACCGAGCGCATGCATGGAGGTGCACGCGGCATTCGCAGGCCATCGGATCCGCCCCACTGGGTGTTCCAGAAATCAAATGGGAAGAAATACAAAGAAAGGATCCTAGAACGATCAGTGGAACCCGGTTTAAAAGAGGAGGTTAAAAATGGTCAGCATGTTTAGACTGGAAAATAGAAGGCTGGGTGGACCTAGGACAGTGCTCTACAAATACACCAGGAAGGTAAAGGAGGTATTTAAGTTGAAAAGGGAAATGTCAGCACCAGAACAAATGGGTATAAATTGGCCATGAATAAATTCAGACTGGAAATCAGAAGTAGGCTTCTAGCCATCAGATGAGTATAGTTCTGGAATAGTCTCCCAGTGAGAATTGTGGAGGAAAATAACTTGATTCGTTTTAGAATGAGGCTTGATAGATTGAGGAGTGGTTCTCTATGATGGGTTTGCTCATAGTAATCAAATGAGGGAGGAGATCTTTGGAACTTATGTCTAATATCTTTAACATGGTGAATCAAACACATGCATAGCCTATCCATGCAGTTTTTTGGAATTATTTCCTTCAAATAATTCTTCCCAGAGCAGATATATTGGAGAATTTATATAAATTTCAGGGCTATTTTTTGCAACAAGTCCAGCATTGATCCTAATAGTGAGAACATCTGGCTTCTGAAGGTCATCTTCAGTTTTGTATGTCAACAATGTCAACAATCTGGTGATTAATTAAATAAATAACTTGATAGGTGTAATTTTATAGTGCATGCCTTTGGGGCCTGGTTCTATGCCACTAAAATAAATGGAACTTTTTTCTATTTGACCTCAAATGGAAAAAAAAAGTATCTTCTAAAATTTCATGCAGCTCTGAAAATGTTCTTAAAATGAATGAAGTGCATGAATGTAAATACTGTCTGTCTTTCCACAAAGAAGCCCTTATCAATATTGACTTCTGCTGGGAACTAAAAAAGAAAGCCGCCTTCTAATTCCCTCATTTGGGAAGAATATGGGAAAAGCACACATTGATGACTTCTTAGCCAAAGACATCAACTCTTTAGATCATAATGAAAAATATTTGTCCCATTGAGGGGGAAAAATGGTCTTCGTATGAGTACTCTAAAACAATAAACTCAGACCTGTTATTTGGAGTGGTTGAAATAATGACAACATCAATGGCACCATTTATCCACAAGATATTACCAAGAGGTAAGTTTCATAACACCTCCTTATGTCAGATAGTTGTACAATCAGATTAAGACTTAATTGAGAAACCTTTATCTACCTGTGGTACCAGGAATTGCACAGTCCGGGAAATTACTCAATCCCATGAAGCCATTTCCATCATGAAGCCTAAAAGACAATACTTGCATTCAGACAACATATATCTGCTAGTAAAGGCTTTTCCTTTAGTTAAATTATCACCATATAATGTGTCAGTTTGCATACACAGATGGGATTCTAGACATCTAATGGAGAGCTATTTTATCACTGCCAGGCTCAGCATCTTCAGCCCTTACATAGCACTAGCCTGGTGCATCTGCTGCGGAACCACAAACAGCAGTTGGTCTACATTTCTTGCCATATCAGAGAGGCTTATGATCCACTGAACAAAGAGAATGTCATGGTAGCTTTGAAAAGCGTGAGTTTCCAACTGTCAAGCAAGCTGTATGGTCTGGTGTTGACAACATGGAGCTAGTAGTATCGGAACATAATTATCGCGACATGATTACTTGGAGAACTTGCTTTTTAAAATAAATAGGGATGGACAGTGCTGGTGTGTGACCTCACCTTGAATACTGCATTCAGTTGTGGCCAGATCATTACTGAAAACCAGAGAGTAGCTCAAGAGAAGAGAGGCAGAAATAAGCATGAAGAATTGTTTCTTGAATGGGGTGGGGTGGGAGCTGAACATGTATAGGCTGGATAAGCGATGACTTGGTGTTTTGTAGAACACTAACTCAAATATCATTTTTCTGGAAAACTGGTTGGTCATGTGACACCAGCTCTGCTCTGTGCACAACTGCCCCATCACACAACAAATAACTAAATTAATACACTGTACTATAGGAAAATTGTTCTTCTCTAGTGCAGTAGTCCCCAAAATGTTGGTCAAGAGAGACACAGGTTGCTTGTGATGCCCTTCCATGTTGCTCACAATGACACAGTAAACAAATGCAAAATAATGAGAGGGGAAGAAGGAGGAGTGTGAATGCATGAGAGTGTGTGCACATCTCACAGCTGGCAAGGAAAAGGTTAAAATGCACTATGCCCTCCTGTGTGCTGCCATGCTGTGTGTTAGTTCCAGTGCCCTACTCACAGTGGCTCATTGTAAGTCTAACTTTGAAAGTTGCTTGTGAACACAAAAAAGTTGGAGACCACTACACTAGCATATGGATGTAACTGTCTTACAAATATTTGGAGGTTCCAAAGAGTAAAGATGGAGAAGAATTATTTAATGTAATACATGAGCAGTGTTTAGAAATTAAGGAAAAAAATTAGTCCAAGTATCAGGAAATCTACTCATAGCGAGATCCATATACTTTTTCTTGAGACTCTTGTAAACAGCAGAAGTCGTCTTGTTGCTACCGACATTTAAACAAGATACATAACATAGGGGAAAATGCTCCCAGGGGCAAAGATATTGGTCTCATGACTTAAGTCTTTTCAACCTCTACCTTCTAGGCTTACATAACACTTGAATTCATACAACATTGTTTATATTACACACTCTCACTATCAACAGCCTGAAGCAGCATGATCTGACAGCTTATTCTTTATTTAATTAATTTATTTATTTAGTATATTTATATCCCGCCCCTCCTGCAAGCAGCTCGGGGCGGCTCTGAACTCCTGCATGTAATTCAGGGAGTAACTTGGTGTGCTTGCTCCGAAAAATATTATTTGGGGGGAGGGGGAGGGAAGTGGCTGAGAAAACACACAAATCTCCTGTCTTAGCATCTACATAAAATACAAATAAATAGGAAAGGTTAATCATAGATTGAGGGCTTCATCAAGAGACTAAAAATGAAACAAATCAGAAATAAAACTTAGGTTTCGGTAATCCAACATGATGCCATAAGTTACTATTATTCAATACTGGACTCCCAAATATTCACTCTGAAACATGATTTGAAATGGTTCCTACTGTTAACAAAACCTGATAAAGAAGCATGCACTACTAACCTTTGACACACTTAAATACAAGTTCTGCCCTTTTTAAGCACCAAGGTATAGTCATTTCCTAAAAAGAAAAATGGAATGTAATTAATTAAATGTAATAATATAATATAATATATATAGATATAAAGTGGAAAGTGGCTTGAATTAAAACATTTTTGTTGTAGGTCAATATTTTTCCACTGAAGTCTTACTTATTTGTATCTCACTCCAGCTTCTTTTACTGCCTTGTCTTTATATTTCTTGGTATAAAGAGCAGCCACTGTGGTTACCTATTCCAGTTTCCTATGCTTTTTATTTCTTTTCTTAGTCATGCCGGTCTCCTTTTATGTCCTAGGCCATATACAAGATCAGGTTTGCCAGTGCTATTTGTTAGCCTGCTTTGTTCTTTTATGAAATTTTCCAAGAACAGAGGAATATTTTGGATGACCATTACAGCACATTAACTAAAGGTGTTGGGGTCAAGACTGTCATAGTCAGAGATGTGGGCAGACTTGGGACTGGGGCTGATGTCAAGATTGGGGCCAAAGAAGGAGACATGGGCAGGTGTATAGGAGCAGAAATGCAAAGCTGAGAGTGGGGCCAAGGCACAGAGTTCAGTTTGGGGCAGGCTGGAGGCAGAAAACATTTCCTGTTCCACCATTTTCCTGTTGCTGCCAGCCAGTCTTGTATGGTTAGTTTGTTTATTTGAATTTCTTCTGCGCCGTTTGTCAAAAGGTCAGGGCAGCTTACACCATAAAAACACAAAATAGAACAAAACTCCCTAAAAAATAAACAAACCCTCTTAAAAACACACCCTCACCCCTAAATCCACCAACCATAACCCCTAAACCCACCTGCCAAAAGGAAAAGTTTTACACTGCCTCTGGACTATCAGAGTTAGAAGGGACCACAGAGGTCATCTAGTTCAACCTCCTGCTCAATGCAGGAATCCACAGCTACAGCAGCCCCAACAGATGGCCGTATAGTCTCTGTTTGAAAACCTCCAGTGAAGGAGAGCCCACCACCGCCCTAGGCAGTGTCTGTTCCACTGTCAAACAGCTCTTACCATTAGGAAGTTCTTCTCAATGTTTAACCAAAATCAGCTTTCTTGTAATTTGAGTCCATTATTTCTAGTCTTGCCTTCACGGACAAGACAGAAAAAGCCTTTGCCATCCTCTCTGTGACAGCCCTTCGGGAATATGCTCAGGCTCTGATGGACCTCTGGGGAAGGGAGTTCCATAATACTGGGGCAGCAACAGAGAATGCCACTCTGCGTAATACGGACAAGACTGGCATGTGGTATCTGCAGGAGCATGATCCCAGCTGACTTCCGGGGGCTACAGTGGGAAATGGTAAGAAAGGCGGTCTTTCAGATATGGGGGGCCCAGGCTGTTTAGAGATTTAAAAGGACAAAGCCAGCACTTTGAATTGTGCCCGGAAAACTATAGGAAGCAGGTGCAGGCTGCAAGGCACAGGTGCTCACAATGACTACTCCCATAAGAAACTGGGCTACCGCATTCTGCACCAGCTTCAGCTTCTGAACAGTCATCAAAGGCAGCCCCACGTACAGCGTATTGCAGTAGTCTAACCTCAAGGTAATGAAAGCATGGATGATGGTGACCAGATCTAAATCAGAAAAAGGGCTGTAGCCTCCTCACCAGATGGAGTTGGTGAAAAGCCCTCCTGGCCCCCAGCACAATCTGATCTAGGTGCAGCAAAGGCTCCAGAAGCACTCCAAGGCTGCAAACCTGAGTAACCAGAGGTTCGCCTCCTCAATAACCGGGGTCCCAGTCCTCTCCAAGTCACTGGGTTGGCCAATCAGTCTTGTCTGGATTCAGTTTCAAATTGGCACACCTTCATCCAGTTCACAAGAGCAACCAAGCATCAGGTAAGCACTGACCCCGACACCCTGGGTCAGATGAAAGAGAAAGGTAGAGCTGGGTGTCATCAGCATACTGATGACCAGCATACTGATGACACGTCACTACAAACCTCCAAATGATCTTGCCCAGCGGCCTCAGATACACATTGAACAAGAGGGAAGACAAGATGGAACCCTGTGGGACACCACAGGGGAGGTGCTGGGAGGACGGCGAGCAGTCTCCCATCACCACCCACTGGGATCTCCCTGACAGGAATGAATGGAACCATTCAAGAGTAATTTCACGCACCCCTGCCAAGTCCCATGGTTGTGTCACCACCACCTCAGGATTATCTGTATCAAAGGTCACAGAAAGGTGTAACAAGTTCAACAGGGCACAGTTCCCTTTGTAAATCTCCAAGTACAGATAATCGACCAAGGCCACAATGCAGTTTCCATGCTATATCCTGGATGAAAATCTGACTGAAATGCATCCAGGAATCCATCATATCGAGATGAACCTGAAGCTGGTGGGCAACCACTCATTCAAGGGACAGGGCGATAGCAGCTAAGGAGTCAGCATCCAAAGATGGCTTCTTGAGCAGGGGCCAGACCATCTCAGTTTTAAGCATGTCCAACAACCTACTCTCCTGAAGACAGGTGTTAACCATCTGGAACAGCTCTGCAGGCAGGGTGAAACTTTGTGGACACTAGGATAGCAGGGAAGAAAGCTCTCTTTACCATCATCACAGCCACAGCATAGTCCTAAGAAAATGATCTATGCTGTAATCAGTCAGCTTCAGCACAAGTTGAGCACCACCTGTGCTCTAACTGCCTACCCTTCTGCTTCAACCGCCTCAGGTACCCTGTATACCAGGAGGACCTATGCTGTCACAGCAGTGGGAGTGGATGCCTGGGTACAACTGTGTCGATGGTCATGGTCAAGATGTCATTCCACAAAGCAACCAGGTCATCAACAGAGTAGCTGTCAAGATGAGTGGGTAAATCCCACAGTGTTCTGGAAACCAATTGGGTTCATTAGTCCCTATGGGAGGACCAACCTATATGGTCCACCATCCTGAAAAACCCATTTCCAGGCATGTGCAAAATATCGAATCCAACATGCACCTGCCTCATGTGTCGGGCCAGATATTATTTTGGAATAGCCCCATGGTTGTCATGCAGGATGTGAAGTTCCACTCTGGTCCCAAAAGGTTAGTCTCTGAGTGTATGTTAAGGAACCCAAGACTATAAATCTGGGTGATCTCAAGACGATCTCAGAGACGGCCAACTCAGCTAGCTTGCTCAGGGAGTCTGCTGGGCAGAGAGTCAGTACACCAGCAAAATCCCCAATCTATCACCGCCCTCCAGCACAAGGTTGGTAGGAAGCCAATGAGGAAACCTGAGTGGGAGAGGATGTGGCTTGGCTAGCATGTGAAAGGCCTAGATGGCAGCTACAGAGTCCAAGCCAAGGAGTAGCTCTGGGGGTGGTGAGCTGGCCACTGCCCTGGAACCCCAAGGTTTCTGATTTGAGGCCTAGTTCCTAACAAAAGGTGTCTTTTGCAGACGAGAGTTTCCAGGTGTTTAGAGAGATGGATGTACAGTATGTCCCATAAAGTTACACAGTTTTAAATGTTTATAATTTCTTGCTTTTAATCCTGATTGTAAGACTGGCATCATTAGAAACAGCAACTCCAAAAGCTTTATAAATCACAGTTTTATAGTGTTTTTGGCATTGCCCCTCCTTAACCCTGCTCTGCCCTAAAAACCTTCTGTATTAATCAGTTTATGGGGTATGATATACTTTTCAACTGTGATGTAACTGGGGTGTAAGTATGATTGATTTGAAAATGACTCGTTTAACATAAAAAATTAAATTTTATTGTGTTTGGTACAAACACAGAAGTCTATGTGGTTACTAGATACCCCCACTGTTACCAGTAAAATCCTGCCAGTAATGGTTACTGGTTGAATTGAAACCTCCCCCCAATTTGGAACATAAGATGTACGGAAAATGCAAAAGTAACAACATTTTCAACTAAGTATTGAACATTACAAAAGAATCAATAGGTTTGAATAGATTTCCTTGGGTCAGGGACAGCACATTCATATGCAAATGACATAACATCTAGGTGATAAGTGTTAACATCCCAATGTTCTCACCATTCATAAGCAAACAAAGATAAAGTGGTAGACATCTTGTTTGCATTTCAAGAGCCTGAGCTGTCAGGAGCTATTAGGAGCTCATCAGCATTTCAATAGCCAGCTGCCACAGTAACTAATGGAGGGGTTGAAATGACCCTTTCAATCTAACAGGTTACTTTTTTCCAACAAAAACTTGCAGCAATTTTGCAAGTAAAAAAACCATAATTGAAACTTCACACTATGAAAGAGTTAACTGCTGTGTAAAGAATCTAAAGATAAAGCACAGATGTAAGTTGCTAACCAGCTTTCTACTTGGGGTGTAACTGACCCCCCAATACACTGGTAGTAATTTTTTTTTGTACGCACAGAAAGTGGCATATTATGAAAACACACAAAAGTCTACATTGTGTTTGGGGTGAATATGACCCCCACAAGCCTGGATGTACAGTGCTTTCATTTTCTCATTGATTCCAATGGGGGTCAATTGTACCCCCAAAATGTGCTAGTATTCACTGAAATCCTTTTAAAAAACTACAGCTGGGGGAATATGAACCAGTACAACACAAGAGACTCCATTATCTCTGAGGACTGCATGGAATATGAAGTGGTACAGATTTGCTAAAAAAGTTTTAGAATTTGTTTTGTACAGTTTCAACGGTACTGTGCAACTCCCCTGGTGGAAGAGGTTAATTGAGCGTATCTACAATTTTGCAGCCCAAAGTTTGCTGTGAAACATTACAAACACCTTCTTGAACTATTTCCTTCAAATCTAAGGTTTGTGCCACAGCATCCCTCATGTTTGCTTTCATATGACCTCATAAGAAAAAAAAAATAAAAATCAATACCAAAACCCCCCACAAAAAAACAGTAGAGCTTAGGGGGCCATTCAGTGAATCATCCTCTTTGGGATATCAGACATCCAGGAAACTTGGTGTTCAGCCATTCAGTGTTGTCTTCTCTTTTAAACAAAGTTTTCAATACATGTAAATACCATTTTTACATTAACAATATAAAATAATGCTTCTTAAAAATAAGGGCCCAAAAGTGTATTCATAAATAGTGTATCAGTGCAATTTTCTTCTTCTTAAATAAAAGTAGAAAACGAATATAATCAGAAACATTATGTTGCCCTTTATAATGCCACCAGTCTCATAATTGCAGGTCTAACCCTCCCCCCACCCCAAAATGTATAATAAGTTAAGACTATGTAACTTCTTATGGAACACTCTGTATGATGCCCATTAATTTGCAATAAAAACAATGTCTTAATCCCCTAGGGAGCATTAAAAAGACCAAGACAGAATTTAGAGTTATGTGCCTTTGACGCAACTGAAGGCTGATAAATACCATCAGCTCCATACTTAGGCAAAACTGGAGTAGTTGAGAGAAAGCACGTAGGGCTGAAACACGAATGCGTTTCATTCTCGTGAAAATTGAGAACTGTCAGTGAGATCTTGATGATATTTTGAGAATCCTGCGAGAATCTAGAAAAAAATGAACACATGCTGGGCATATGCGAAAAAACCTTGTCGAAAATGGGGCTCTCAATGAGATTCTCCTGATGGAGAATGAGCTGAGAATCAGCTGCTGTTGCTAGATTCATTGAGAGAGGCCCATTCTTGATGAGATTTTGTTGATTGGCAAGATCCCGTTTCAGCCCTAGGAAACAGTGAAATTGAAGAACTGCTGGCATTCTTCTGAAGAACCTCTAGCTGTAGCCTTCATATTATAACAATGGCCATATTACAAATGTCTCAGACAAAAAAGGACTTGTGCTGATGCTAGGAATCCAGTTTGCTCAAAATAAATTATATAACCTGACACAAAATCAAGGAATGTCATCAGACTGAGCATAGATGAAGGGAGAGTTTTCAACTTAAGTTAAAAATAAGTACTAGATATAACTTGCACCCACATGGTTTCCCAATTATTAGTGATCTGTCAAGTAAATGTGAGATCCAGAAATATGCTCAAGCAGACTGGGAACATTATGTAGATTTGTACATTCAAAAGGAGATCATACACTACATCAGGGATTCTCAACCTGGTGCTCAGGCAATGTGTGAAAGTGCTCCCCAAGCTAGCTATCCGTAGTGCTCAGGAGCACTTTGGAACAGTCCTTTATGCATTAAAGTGAAGGTGAGCTGGGATTGATTAATTATCCCAGTTTCCATCAAACTGAATTGTGGAGGGGAGACTTAATTTATGCAAATATTCATGCAAATTATGTAGTGCTCCCAAATAGTCATTTACATCACTGCAGTGCTCAGGACCGGAAAAAGGTTGAGAATCTCTGCACTACATGTTGGTTTCTTTACAGCAAGACAAATGCTAGTTATTTTTCATCAGCAGAAGATCTAGTTCATATTAGTATCCTATCCCTGTTTAAAAAGGAAAACTGTACACTTTTCTTCTGAAACCCTTAACAGATAGTAATTCCTAGTATCTTCTATTTCAGATTAATCATTCAATAGCAAACATAATTCATCCCATGCTATGGCTATAAAGTGTTCCCAAACCTCACAATTCCCACCTATGCTCCACACAGTATGTCCGTGTTTAAAAAAATAATAATACAGACTGTAGGCAGAACCATAATTTTATGAACCAGAAATGTTTAAAAACAATTTTCTCGTGATGCAAATCCTCCATGTCTGTTTATTCTGCCCCTAGGTTACGTAACATATGAATCAGAATGCACAATGCTAGACAACAGTATATATATTTGTCCAAACTTTCCGGAAGAAATACTGAATCTCATTGTAATTTATCTGCCTACACATGCCTTTGTCACATGCAAGGTGGGCGTTCACTGGTGGTTTGATCCCTGTTTTGGTTCAGGATAAAACCAGTGTCTAAAAGGGAAGGTCCTGTTGCTCTGAAAGCAAGTTAGCAGTAGATTTTACCGGCAATAAGGTCAATGCCATAAAAGGAACTATGGAATAAGGAGGATGTGACACCAGTTTTCGGACAGTTTCAGAAGAGTATAGGTGATAATTATTTGGGGTGATGAAGGAAATAATAAGTAGGACACAGAATGTCAGTGAATTCAAGCCTACAATATTAAATGCAAAATCAGAACCTGACTCACTCCTTCGTCCTCTTCAAAATGTACTTGGTTTTGACCCTCACTACATGATCAGAATATTCTATCGCTAAGACTGAAGGCCAACAGAATTCTGGTTGGCTAGTTTCATTCACTAATGAAGTAGTACAAGTGGTGGGGGAGCTTTGGGTTGCAGTTATTAATAATGTGGATTCTACCCCTCTTGGCATCTAAAATCAATTATAAGGGAAGTTCTGTCTGTTCATAAAAGGGCTTGTGTCTAGGAAGCTTAATTTTTCTGATGGTCTCAAGCTTGCTGACCATAAAGGTAGCATGCAAGCCTTTACTATTAACACAGGCTTCTCTCTGAAAGAGATTAGCGTCAAGATGACTGCTCCCAGGCTTAAACACACGCAGGACTGGTTCTTAAAAGACATGGTACAGGGCTGAGGTCTGGAGTGCCTAAGCAGCTCTCAACAGAAGTCCAATTAATGTAACTGAATTGTGCTTTAGTGAGGGCTTCACAATCTGACTCACAGCAGGGACACTTTGAGTATTTAGAACCTGTATTGTAAAGTACTTGGTGATTTAGAACCTGTCTCTTTGATGGGAGGATACACTAAAAGAGGAAAAGCATTATTGCAGGTGACTGGAGACTAGGCTATACCCAAGAATAATCCACCATAGTGGAAACAGAAAACATGGCCTGTTATGCTGCACGCTATTAGCTCCTTACATTTCTGTTTATTCACTTTTGTAAAAAAAATATTTTGCATTGGTGAAATGTTCCTAAAAATGCCCAAGTGACATCTTTGAAGAATGCTTTAAGAAAGTGTCAGCATTTATAACCAGGGTTCCTAGTTTTCTGCGACAAACAAATAAATAAATTGGAAATTCTCTGATAAAACCCCACATAAATTCTCCAATTAACCCCCCACCCCCATCTCTGTTTTTCGGGGATTAAATTTTAAACACTAGTTAACTTTCCCTTACCACAATATATCTACATAGGTATGAGTTAGACCACATTTTATTGTAATATTTTCATTGTTATGCAATTTTGCAGCTACCTGTCCCACCAACAGTACCCCCCATCCCCACACAAAAAATCGAGGTCTGTGGCACCACTCCAAATGAAGAGCCCCTCTCCCACCCACCCCAATCCCACAGCACATGCCTTTAGGTTGCTTCCCCTCCACTCGCTGCCTCATCTTCCTAGGCTCGTCCCGGACTGCTCTGCCAACTAAAAAGGGGGACCCTAGACACGCTGGCACTTGGGGAAACTGCTATGGGCCCAATTAGGCCCACCTCCTGTCCCCTCTTCGCAATGTCTAGAAGACCGGACTGCCCCAATTCATAGTGTCCTTGCCCCGCCAGCCCACAGGAGGTCCGTGGCACCCCTCCAAATGCAGAGCCCCTGCCCCTCCACAGCACATGCCTTCAGGTTGCTTCCCCTCAGCTCCACTCTGCATCCTTGCTGCCCCACGCTTCCAGTGTCCTCCTCCTAACACTCAGTTTTTGCCATTTTCTGCTAAATTCTCTGGGAAAAGACAAAATCTCTGTTTTTCTCTGGGAAAATATTATTACAATATTATGTGGTTTTCTATCACGAAGAGAAAACTAGGAACCCTGTTTATAACATATTTCTGGAGTTCATACAACAGGCTAACAATGAAAGATAAAAGGTTATTTATTTATTTTTAAAAAAAGGTGTCTGTTGTAATTTTTATAAGAAGGCTTGCCCATTAGTAAGTACAATGAAGCCAGCTCCCATGGAGATACAGCAGCTATCATGTAGTAAAAATCTTTATGACAAACCTGAACTAGCCTGGATATGAACTGACAGCTTATGGGTTCTTTCACATTACAAGTCTTTCAGACTACATAGTTCTTCCTTATTAATTTTTTGTTCTCACCATACTCTCAAATAATAACAACAACAACAAATGAAATACATCTTTGTGCCTTTGTTCCAACAAGCCAAGAATAAACATTCTGGGTGCAGCCACACAAGGGCTTGATCCCCCGCACAGCCCTATGGTAGGCAAGTGCAACGGTCGCACCACAGGGCCAGTGCGAGGAGGAGAACAGATAGTTGGCTCCGTGCGAGGAAGCCGGACACCTGGACAGCTGTCCGATCTCCCGCCATAGCTAGGGTGGGGTCAAGGCGCCAGCTACATGAGTGGGCACCTGGCTGTGCCCCACCTCCCTCCCCCGGCCGTGACATGGCCATGCCTAACACTGCCTACCACTCAAAGCCCTGACACCCAGATCGCTGCATAGTGGGGCAGAACGGACCCCAGCACATGGGTTGCCACACTTTGCATTGCATGGTACAGCTGTCCAGAGTGGGTTAAGGCTGTCCAAGGGCATGGTAGCCTGCCCAAGGAGTATTGTATGGCTGCATCCTCTCTGTGTCATTGACTTTATAGGCAATTGTTCTACTAATAAAACTTTAAGTTTCCCTGTCTCTGTTTAGTAATCTAACTACCAGTCTTCAAGTATCTAAAGGGATGCCTCCAAGAAGGAGGCAAGAAGCTTTTTGTAGGGGTGTACATTTCGTTTACATTATTATGATAACGAAAATGAAAATTTTGATTTTTGTTTTCATTATTGTAATAACGAAAACGACAAATGAAAACAAAAGACAATTTTTTGTTTTTGAAACAATGGGAAAAAACTGAAAAATGTATTTCCAGCTATAACGTTTTTGGTTCTTACTCAATTCTGATGAACTTTGGGGAGATTGTACCTCCCATGGAGGGCACTACGTGTACCAAATTCCAAAATGATTGGGTAAAGGGAACCGATTTTAGAAGCAATTGAATGTTGTGATTTTAAGAAAAGCTCCCTACACATTCCTGGCTACATCTTTTTTTATCCTCCCCCCAGTTTGCATGAAACCTGGGAATATTATGTCCCTCCACTAGTGTACCCGTCATTCAAAATTTCAGAAAGTTTGGATAAAATGTCCTGATGTTATAAGCTATTAACTTTAAAATGCATTTCTGGCTGTAACGTTTTTATATTCCATCCTGTTTACAGGTAATTTGGTAGACATGTATCACACACCTTCCCCGTCATCTCTGCCAAACTACATGACAATTTGATAAAGGGACCCAATTTTATAAGCAATTGAAGTTGTCCCCTCGAAGACCATTATTCAGATAAATAGCAGCACATACAGTGCCAGTCAGAAGTAGGCACCTGGCATGGCAGGGGGAGGGAGGCTTTAGGAGGCAGGATGAAGAGCAACCCAACAGACTGACAGACACATTCACTGGCCAATTACTGCATGCTTCCAACAGGACCAACTGATGGTGACTTTGAGGCGGGCATAGGGGGCGGCCCTCAGGCAGGCATAGAAAGAACATAACTAGGACTTTGGGAATAGCATCCCAGCAATCAGGAGACATGGTTTACACATCAAGGCTGGCCAATTATCATCACAATCACAACCTGCAGCACTGTGACAGAGGACATAAGAGAATCTCTTTTGGCTCTTTCCTAAACAAATGCTTCCAATTTCCCAGTAACAAGTGGGGGAGATGTTGGGATGGTCACAGCACAGAATGAAGATATTTGGTTTACATTTCTGCTGGCCAATTGGCATCGCAAACCGATCTTATACCACAGTGACACGTAAGAAAATCCCTGGCATAGGCTCATTCTCTACGTATGCTGTGCAGGCTTATAAAATTGGGACCCGTTATCACATCTTTCTGATATTTGACAGAGATGATTCTGAAAGAGTGAGATATAGCTCTGCTAAATTTTATGTACATTGGTTGGAGTACAACAGTCAGACATACATTTATAAGTTAATTGCTTAAGCCACCAGGACCCTTTATCCAGTCCTTCTGAAAGTTGGCATAGATAGTAAGCATGGGGAGGGGTATAAACTTGCCAAGTTTCATCCACATTAGATGGGAGGCAAATAAGTTACAGCCAGGAATGTATATGCAGATTTTTGCAAAATAGCATAATTCAACTGCTTATAAAATTGGATTCCTGCATCCAATGTTTCTGACATTCGGTACACTTAATGCTTTTCATTGGAGGTACATTCCCCCCAAGGCCCATCCAAATATAATGAAAAACAAACACGTTACAGCCAAAAATGTGTTTTCCATTGAAACCTCTGGAAATGGAAATAATAAATGAAAGCAAAAATGAATTTTTTATATTTATGAAAATGAAAGATTTAAACAACAAACAAAAATGAAAAACGACATGGGTCCCTTGTGCACACCTCTACTGTTCTGCATTGCTACAGAGGGCATGACTAGAAATAACGGGCTCAAGTTACAGGAAGGTAGATTTTGGTTAAATATTAGGGAAAACATCTGAACAGTAAAAGCTGTGCAGCAATGGAACAAGTTGTTTAGGGAGATTGTAGGCTCTCTGTTGCTGGAGTTTTTGAAAAAGAGACTGGGCAGCCATCAGTCAAGGATGGTGTAGCTGTAGTCATCCTGCATCCAAGCAGGCGGCTGGACAAGAGGACTCTCAAGGTCCCTTCCAAATCTAATGTTCGAGGAGGCTACCATTGTTGAATTATATAAGCCACTTGCACATGTATAAAAGGACATACTCTTTGGAGAACAACAAAGAGAGTTTATGATGAATGCTTGTCACTATGAAACATCTAAACATTTCTGCAGCTGTGCTACTGGTTAACCACTTTGCAAAAATGTTTTATACGTAGGTGGCTAACACAGTTTTAAAAACAAGTTGCCAGAGTCACAAAGTTCACATTGGATGAAATCGGATACTAGCAACTTCCCCCTCCATAACATGTTACAAAAGTTGCACATTGCAAATTAGGCCAGGCAGCTGCACCAAATTAGCCTCACTACAAACAGCTCCAATTTAATTGACACAATATATATGAAAGTTGAATATACAAGTTTGTTTAAACAGGTCATTAAGTTCATTCTCAAAATGCTGAAGAGGGGAAAACCATTATAAAAGAAGATAAAAATATTAAAGGTCAATGGGAGTTTTATCTATATGGCCATTTTATTCTCTAGTTTCATATGATAGAACAATGTCCGTTTAAATTAAGATACTATTTGAAAACCCAGAGTACATCAGAGTTTTTTGTTTTTTTTTAAATATCCCTTTTAATAGCTGAAAATAAAGTAGCCTCAATTTAAATTAATTAATTAATTGGTATTTTAGGGAATATTATTGAACACCCAACAGCTCCGGTCTCATCTCGACGCTGTCGAAACCTTTTCAGTCAGGCTTCCGCAACGAGATCTCACCCTTAGTGAAAATCTCATTGAGAGTGGACCTTTTGATGAGATTGTCTAGGTTGAGAATCTCGTGCGAATCGGTTGTTCTTGCGGTTAAGATTTATTTGAATAAAAATGTAGCAGTGGAGATCAGGCTTACCTCAGACATATCATGTACCAGCAGAAGAGGGATACTAATTGTAGTTATGTCATGTGTACAGCAAACTTTGAGAATATTTCTGAGACCCATGATGGCAGGATCCCGAGCAGTAATGTTACCAGACCGTACGTTGTCATCCACACAGAGATGAAAAGCAAAATGGATTTCAGAAAGATTTGAATGGCGAGTGATATAAAATTCTCCTGTAAAATAAGGTAGACAGTGTGATCCTTTACCATAAAAATATTATAGCTAAATTCAATAGGTATATAACAAACAAGGTAAATGTATTTTAATACTATAAGACTAATGTTCATAAGGTTTGAAATATTTCCTATTAAAATAAGCTACTTGTTTTCAGTAATACTGTATTACAAAACGAAACCAAATAATCATGTGTGACCATATAATGGAGATTGGAATCAGGCCATAAATAATAAGCAAGTGGCAGTGACGGAATAGAGCGGGAAGAAAAAGTAGAACACCACCTCTGCCTCCTTTTATGTTCAACCAGACCTCATTCCCTGGTCTGCCACTGTATGTAGCTGACGTCACACAGATGTTGAATAATAAGACATGACAGTGCCAATATAGACGGATATGATCTATAAATGGTAGGAAAGATTGGAGGGGAAAAACAAGGAGGTATAACATTCAAAAATACACACGGAAGCACAGAAGTGCAGACAGATGTAGGAGGTGGAAACACCAAAACTGGATATGTTGAAATACAGTCTATGAAAAGCCTATGGGAAGTGATAGTGTTGTCTTCTATAGATTTAATTAAGAGAGATTGATATCTGATGTTTTTCCCCAAAGATCAACAATATTAAAAACATCTGCAATAATGAGGGATTTTAATTACTAAGATTTGTTTTAAAAAGTGCCCGAACAATAGTTTGTTAAGGACACATTAGAATCTGGTAAAAGACGGTTTCATTCCAGAAAGTGGAGGAAGTGACCAGGGTTGATGGAATCCTGGGTTTGATATTAGCCTACAGATTAACAAGTTGAAGGAATGGAGAAATACTGAAGCTAGATCTCACGTGGGCTTAGTGGCAGGGATCCACATTGCACTCAGTGCAACTGAATAAGCTGTTCCCTGTACTATCCATTTTCAGGCGATACCATTCCAACATGCAGATTAGCAGTCATATGCTGCTCTCCTGCGCAGGAGGCATGTCAGGAGAGCATGAGACACAGCACTGTCATAGTGTCACCCTCAACTGCCACAAAATTCTGCACCCTGTAGTGGCCAAACTTTTTTTCTTGTACAGTGTCTCTGTGCCTAAGGGTGCAGCAGACAGGCCAGTTCTGCCCATCTGTTTCTGCCAAGGGATCATTTAGAATAGCAATGGATGCCTGGGCCGTATCCTTTGGTAAGGTCTAAGATACTAGTCCAATAAATAGATCCACAAAACAGCAGCCCCACTAGGTTGCTGGAGTTATGTAAATTGTAGCCCCTGTGAGAATCTTAATGCAGATCTTGGGCTACATATAAAAATGAGAGTTACAGATGGAGGCACATTTTGATGCAGTATTTTCTTGAAAAGCCTGTTAAAAGCAGTAGCAGCAGAAGCTGCAACACATTATGGACTGGGCCTGAACCACTCTTCACCTTACAAGCCACCTTTCCCACCTCCCATAAGAGCCTGGTGGGTGACCACTGGCCACTCACCAAGCTCTTTTATGAGTGTTTTCAGATGAGATGCTACACCATATGGCCACCCAGAAGCCACGGATCTGACCACTCTGAAGATGGAGCAGCTGGATGCACACTCCTGTGAGCCACGAAACACCCACTCATGGCTATGCATGGAGCACTGCCAGGAAATCTGGAGAGCACCAAGTGGGGCAAGCCAAACAGATGCACAGTAGTGCAATGGGTGGCCCCCTGACCGTATGAACAGCAGCAGCCAGCCACATCAGCGACAGGTCCACCGCTCATAGGTGCTGTGGGTGGGGGAAGCAGCCTTTGCAAGTCACAAGCCCTGGCAGGGAGTACTGGGGAGTCCGGGTTCCCAAGTGCTCACGTCTGGGACATGTCACTTCCTCGATGTGCTTCCATATGTAGTGCCATACTGAGTCAGACTAATGGTCCATCAAGCCCAGCATCCTGTTCTTCAGCAGTGGCCAATCTCAATCGCACAGGAGAAGAACCAACAGTCACAATGGGCAATCCATTCCTCGTTGTTCACTCCCTGCTCCCGACAGTAAGAAGTTCATCTCGTAAGCTACTTGGTTAATAGCCATTAATGGATCTACTCTCCAAGATCTTATCCAGTCCTTTTTTAAACCCAGCTATACTACTGGCCTTGACACCGTCCTCTGGTAAATTCCGTAAGTTGTGTGTTGAGGGAAAAAGTATTTCCTTTTATTTGTTTTAAATCTGCCGGCAGCTAGCTTCTTGGAGCATCCCCTACTTCTAGTACTAGGGTAAATAACCATTCCCTATCTACTCGTTCCATATCACTAAGATTTTATAAACCTCTATCATGTCCCCTCTCAGTCTTGTCTTCTCTAAGCTGAAGAGACCCAGCTTGTCAAGCCTTTCTGTGTACGTAAGCTGTTCCATACCCTTTATCATTCTCGTTGCCCTTCTCTGTACCTTTTCTAGTTCAGCTATGTCTTTTTTGAGATGGGGCGACCAGAACTGCACACAATATTCCAGGTGCGGTCGCACCATTGATTTGTATAGAGGCATTATGACATCCTCAGTTTTATTCTCTATCCCTTTGTGAATAACTCCTAACCTTCTGTTTGCCTTTTTGACTGCTGCTGCACACTGGGCTGAGGATTTCAGTGTATTGTCCACAATCACTCCCAGATCCTTTTCCTGAGTGGTAACTCCTAGCTTAGTACCCAGCATTGTGTACTCATAGTTTGGATTATTTTTCCCTATGTGCATCACTCTGCACTTGTCCACATTAAATCTCATTTGCCATTTAGATGCCAGGGCACCCAGTCTCGTAAGATCCTGTTGCAGTTCTTCACAGTCTGGTTGCATTTTAACTATCTTGAATAACTTGGTGTCATCTGCAAATTTGATCACCTCACTCAACGCCCTTTTCCAGATCATTAATGAATACATTAAACAACACCGGCCCGAATAGAGATCCCTGGGCCACACCGCTTTTTACATCTCTCCATTGTGAAAATTGAGCATTCCGTCCTACTCTTTGCTTCCTATCCTTTAACCAGTTACCGATCCATGGTAAGACACCTCCCCTGTGGTCTGTGGCAGGGGGAGTGCATGGCGGCTGCCTCCGTGGCTATGGACTGTGGTAGCAATGCTGGGAGCTGCCCGCTTGAATCACTTCCCGCGCACTCCATCTGCGTGAATACTCCTTGGCATGGACCCCACTCCCCATCGCCTGACTCATTTGAAAACACCTTGTGTAAACTTTGGCCATTCACCATTTTTGTGTGTGTAGTGTCAACTTGATTATGCCTCTTGTCTTGCCCTTTAATGCTCTGCTCTCTCTCAAATCCTACAAAATAAACGGGGGCCTGTGCTCAGTATGTTAACTTACTGTATACAAGGAGGCATGAGAGACACTGCCTTTTATAGTTCCCAATTCAGTATAGAACTGAATGCACACTTCTTGCAATCTAGTTAAAAACAGAACTTCAAAAATGCTTAAGAGTTAAGAGCTTTTTTGTAGGCTTTCAAGGATCAAGATAATACTGACTAGAACTAGTCGTTTTCATAGAAATTGTTTATTAGTAGTTTACTCTTTATAGTGCCAGCAATGTACATGGTGCTCTACAATCAATAGAGACACGTCCGTTGTGCTTCACATTCTTGAATCTCAAAGCATTTTATGAGTATGTATGAATTAGGCCTCAAAACAGACCTGTGAAGAAAGTAGGTTGCAACTTCCATTTTGCAGATAGGGAACAGACACAGTATTAGGTGACTTGGCAAAGTCAGTGGCAAGGCTGGTACTAAAACCAGGTGTTTTGTTCCTCTGTCCTGTAGCTTAGGGTGTAAACAGACAAGACAATGCCCACTTTGCCCCTATTAACCAGGATTCAGTCACTTGTCTGTCAGATGGCTGCCAGATGTTCACCTCAGGGCCACTACTCACAGCTTCATCTCGGGAAGGCCGATGATGCCATGTGGGTGAATCTGGGGAAAAGTGGGGTAACACCCATGTTTAGCATCACAGAGTCGCAGCCAGCAGTCTAGGGCATCCGAGGAGCGACTGCAACTCTGTGGGTGCAACCTGTTATGCTGCCCGGGCTCAATCTCTCCACCACCCTGTGGCAGGCAATTGGCCCCACCACACTGTGGGGCCAGCGCAGGAGCTGCACGCATAAGCAAGGGGAAGGCAGGCAGCTGAGCCCACCCGTGCAGTGTAGGATCGGGCCCACTGCCCATATGCAGCTGGGGAGGGGGGGGGAGGGTAGAGAAGGGCATATGCTCCTCCCCCCGGCCTGACAGCTGATGGGGAAGGGCAGCCTGGGAAGAGCTCAGGCCCTTTTCCCAGGCTCCCCGTCATCCCATCAGCTTTAAGTCAGGTAGATCTGGGGAGAGCACAGGCTCTGCTCCCCCTCATCCACCTGACTGACAGCAGATGGGGGGAGCCTAGAGGAGCTGCGTATGCACCTCTCTCCCCACCTCGACAAACAGCTGCTCAGGAGAGGGGGACCTGGCCCTTTCCCCTGGTCAGCTGTTGGTTGGGATGGGAAGAGGGGCACACGTGGCTCTTCTGGGCTCACCTCATCAGCCCGGGTGGACAAGAATCTCACCCCGGTTGTGATAAGACTGCGAGTGACAGGTGCTAGTGCCTGCACACGCGTGGTGGGGAAAGCGGGCCCAGCTACACAGGCCTGCACATCCTAGGCAGCCTTATCCCACATGGGCCAAGGCTGCTTCGTGATTCATCCTTGGCATTTCTCCAAGACCGTGTCGTGGAACAAAATGTTTTCCACACCTGTGAGCAAGGTGAACATCTGGCAGCCCCTGGCCATGCATCCTCTGGCTCGTTTGCCCGAGAAGGGTAAGCTTCCCTGGGTGTTTCATGTAGCTGCATCTTATGGGGTGGGGGCATGAGTAGACCAAGAACATAAGTATGGAGGAATGCGTGTTTGGAAGCTGCAGCGGGTGCAAAATGCAGCTGTCCAGCTCCTTTCAGGGGTGGGTCACCATGTGCACATTACACTAGTGCTCTACAATCTGCACTGGCTCCCTATAGTTTTCTGGGCACAATTCAGGGTGTTTGATTTTGACCTTTAAAGTCCTAAATGGCTGGGTCCCACATATCTGAGACCGCCCTTCCTTCTATGCTCCACTGCGACCCCTGCGGTTGGCCAGGAGAGCGCTCTTGTGAGTACCACCTGCCAATGTTGACTGTATGAGAAAGGCCCCGCAGGGAAACGTTTTCAGTTGCTGCCCCTGTAATATGGAACTCCCTTCCCTCAGAACTTGGGCCTGACAATATTCCGGAAGCAGTGTAAAACTTTTCTTTTTGATAAAGAGTTTGGCATGTGGGATACGGTGGGTTTTTCTTTTAATGAAGTTTTTAAAGGGAGTTTTACTGTGTTTCTATTTATGTATGCCACCCTGAGCCTTAGGGGAAGGGCAGGATAGAAGTCTAAATACATAAATAAAATGGTGGTCCCATGTGGAGCCTGAGAGTTACTTCTATGGAGGAGAAGGAGGGCTCGGGGCAATGGAGCAGCTCCAGGGTTCTCTAGTCTCATTTATTAACAGCCTTCGCCACAAGCTAGACTTTCAGTCTGATGCAGAATAAGCCAGGTTTACTACTGAATTTAAATAAATAAATAATAAAAAAGGACAGTACTTAAAAAAAACACCACCACAAAGTTCAGAAAACACTCCCCCCTCCACCCAAAACTCACCAGGCAAAATATTAGATTGGTTTCGTTCAACATTCTTCAACTTATCTTCATTTCCGCCATTTCTGTTTGCTGAATCTGCAAGTAATATAAACATTGAGTATACTACCCATCAGCTTTGGGTTGATCTATGAGAAAGGCTCACTACAGGACAACCTACCCTTGTTCTGTAGAAAGGGGCTTCAACAGGACAACCTACCCTTGTTCTGTAGAAAGGGGCTTCAACAACCATGACAAAACCCTGTGCTGTAGCAAACCCTCAGTTGCCAGTGAGCAAGAGCAGAAAACTGGGGTTACTTACCTGTAACCTTGGTTCTTTGAGATGGGCTCCATCACCCACATTAATGGATTCTGCGCCTGTGCAGTACCGGCCGTTGGTAGCTTCTCCCAAGCAGTTATCTGTACGCCCTCTGAGCCTGTGCCCAACTGGCTGTCATTTTGGCAGGCTGTTGAAGACGGGTATATAAGGCAGGGCGAAGCACGTGTTACCTCCGTTCCTTCTAAACCCTACATCTCAATAGTGCTTCAAGTAGACGCAGAGGGGAAAGGTGGGTGGTGTGAGTGACTGAACCCATCTCGAACAACCAAGGTTACAGGTAAGTAACCCTGGTTTCTTCTTTGAGTGGGGCTCTGTGACTCTCACCAATGGGAGATTAAAAAAGCAGTTACTCCTTAGGGGGGAGGAATCTACTTGAAGAGTGACTGAAGGATTGTTCTCCCAAAACCAGCACCCGCACAAGTTGAAATGTCCAGAGCGTAATGCTTAGCAAAGGTGTATGCAATGTTCCATGTGGCTGCCTTGCAGGTGTCTTCTATAGAGAAGTTGTAATGCAAAGCAGCAGATGCTGCCATGGCTCGAGCTGAATGTCCTTTGAGACCTTCTGGAGGCTGCTTGTTTGATAAGGTGTAGCAAAGAGGATTTCACTAACCAGGAGGAGATGGTTTGAGGTGAAAGTTTGTTTCCTGGTGAAGGCCCTCCTGCTGTAAAAAAGAGGGAATTAGATTTTTGATGTAAAACGATAGAGCTCTTTTGACACTGAGTGTGTGAAGAGTCGATTCTCCCTGGGAGGAGTGATGTTCCAGGAAGAAGACTGGTAATAATGTCCTGAGACATATGAAAAGCTGAAACCACTTTAGGTCTAAATGAGGGAGGTAGATGAAGGGTGACCTTATCTTTGTGGAAGAGTAGGAGTGATGGAAGCATAGACAAAGCTGCTATTTCACTTGCCCTTCTAGTCAAAGTCAGGGGTACCAGCATGCAGACTTTTAATGATAAGAGATGTAATGAGCATGTTGTGAGAGGCTCAAAAAGGGGGCAGGATCAATCTCCCTAAAACTAGGGTTTAAGTCCCATGGTGGACAAGGGTCCCAAACAGGTGGGACAATATTATGAAGCCCTTTGAGGAATTTTTTTTAAAACTGCATGTGAAAAAGTCAGACGACCGTCGACAGGAGGTAAACATGTGGAGAGTGCAGCTAGGTGAACCTTTATAGAGGACAGGCCCAGTCCCTGAGATTTTAGATGAACCAAATATGTGATGCGGAATTGTAACTGCTTCTGGTCAAATTTGTTTAGAATCTTCCCATATAGAGAAAAGTTTCCACTTTAAAAAAGGTATAAGGTTTTCTTAAGAGAGTCCTTGTGAGCACTTCTTACAATAGGAACTGCCTTGTCTGGCAGGTCTAACAAATCTTGATGAGTCAAGGCGATATCAGTCAAGCAGTTAGGTGTAGCGACTGTAGGTTGCGGTGGAGAATCTCACCGTTGCTCTGATGCAGGAGGTCTGGGATGAGCAGTAGACGATGTTGACACACAGCCATGGCTTGAAGGCGTGTATATCATGGTTACCTGGGCCAGCTCGGAGCTATGAGGATGCAGTGGGATGACTTCTTGTCCAACTTCATCAGGACTTGAGTGATTAGGAGGGAAAGGAGGGAAGGTGTACAGTAGATGACCACTCCATGGAATCAGGAAATCATCATGGAGGTGGGGGGGAATTGTGAGGAGGCAATACATGTCGTCCTCTGATGGGGAATACTTCCAGGCCAATCAGTGTTGAAGGGGGAGCATCCTCAGTCTGGTGTCACGCACAATGGAGGTAGTTGAGGCCATGTGACTAAGTAGTCATATGAACATCTGGATAGTTTGGGCAGGCTGGGTGTGGAGGGTAAACTGCAGTTTGGATGGCGAGAAATCAATCTCGAGGTAGGAAGGCTCTCTGAGTGGATCGATCTCTGCACCTATAAATCGAATAGATTGCAAGGGGGGTTAGACTCGATTCTTTAAAACTGACGACAAACCCAAGCTGCTGCAAGAGATCAATGGTAAATAAAGTGTCTTCTTGTAAACTGGTGTTTTGACTGGGCCACTAGTCACTGAGGTAGGGGAAGACTGAAAGGCCTAATTTCCTCAGACATGCCGCAATGGGTGCCATGTACTTAGGGAACACCTATGGGGCTGTAGAGAGCCCAAAAACGGCAAAACTTTATATTGCTAATGAGAATTTTCAAATGTGAATCTTAGATACTTCACGTGGGCAGAATGAATAGGGATATGAAAATAGGCATCTTGTAAATCCAGAGCAGAGAACCAAGCTTCTTTAAATAGGAGTGGGAGAATTTTCTTCAAAGTAACCATTCTGAAGTTGAAAGATCTTACAAACTTGTTTAAGGTCCAAGATGGGCCTAAGACCCCCATTCTTCTTAGGGACCAGAAAATACCTGGAATAGAAGCCCCTTCCTCAGAAATTTTCAGGCACCTCCTCAATGGCTCCTTTGGAGAGGAGGGCTAAAATCTCCTGTTTTAAAAATGCCTCGCAAAATGGATCCCTAAAGAGGGATCGGGAAGGAGGTTTAGGGAAGGGGATTTTTGAGAATTGAATAGTGTAACCGTAGGAGATGGTGTCAAGAACCCATCGGTAACAGGTGATAAAAACAAAACCAAGTTTATTAGGGAAGAAAAATTTGTTGGGCAATGGTTCTAAGCGCTAGATGCCCTGATTAAAAATGAGATCTCTCCTTGTTGGGAGCAGTAATTGAGGAAGTAGCCTGCTGGTGGGGCCGTTGTTTCGGTCTATACTGTCTCTTTGAGAGAGACAGAGACGAAGGGAAATACTTCTGGGACTGCTGGAAGTATCCAGAGGTGTATCTGGCAGACTTGCATAAGGGAGTGAAAGAGTACCTCTTTTTGGTTTTGTATGAGAGGCCCAGTGTATAAGCTTTTCTCTTAGTGTCCTCCATATTGGCGAGGACATCGTCCAGATCAGCAGCGAAGAGACTTTTTTCAATCAAAGCTCAAGTTCTCTATTTTTGCATGAGCCTGGTATAACAGAGCTGTAGAGCGAAGTCATGCATGCCTCGTAGCCATGACACTATTAGCTGTTGCTTAGCTGGTGTTGGCAATATGCGTAGACATGGTCAACTGAGACTGACCTATGGAGAGTCCCTCAGATCTGATGACCTCAGCCTTTTTCTTGTCATCGGGAGGCAGAAGAACCAGGATTGGGCCCAAGGTGTCCCATAACAGGTGTTGAAATGTGGACATAGCGGAGACATAATTAAACACTCTCAGAATCATGGTGGAAGAGGAGAACATCTTCCTATCCAGAATGTCAATATATTTGCTCTCCTTATCAGAATGTCAATATATTTGCTCTCCTTATCAGAAGGAGTGGTGTCCGATGCCTTGGATGATCTGTCAGAAGATACTTGAACCACCCTAGAGTTTGGGGTGGGATGCTACACAAACATGGAATCATCCTCTGATGGTACCAGATAGAAAGCACTGAAGTGAGAATCAACAGGCGAGGTCACTGACAGAGTTTTCAAGTGAATTCTGGATTGCTTCATTAACTTTTTCAAAAGGGTACGAGTTAATCTGGAAGAAGTTCTCTTGGCCAGAATTTTATAAATAGGTTCTTCTTCTTCTTCCTCCTCCACTGGGACCGTTTTGAGGTTCAAGGCCTTTGACACTTTAGCGATTAAAGCCTGGAATTCTTTATGATCTTCTGAACAGACCACCTGGGCAGGGTCTGATAGGTTATCAGATGGAGAGGATATTGAGTCTTCAGATTCATTGGATGGCATAGGGGAAGAAGTGTCTTTGTTCAATGTGTTGGAAGACCTGATACCTGGCATTCATCGGGTGTATGGGGCTCCTTCAGGGAAGGACTGTGAGTGTGAGAAGCCACTGGACAAGATTCAGTGTGTGAAGGAGCCCTTGTATCGGAGACTGGTATGTAACTGGAAACATCTGCAGATAATGATGGTAAAATGGGAGGAGCAGATAATGGCAAAGGTGCGCTGGACTTTGAATGTGCTGGAGCAGAAGGTGGTGGGAGAGAGAGAGTTTGTGGAATGGGTGCTGCAGCAGTTGTGGATAGAATACTCTGTTTTAGTATTTCCTTTAAAGTTTCTGCAATTTGCATCAGAGGAGTCTGGGAGTCTCTGGGATAGAGACCTGTGGACATCCTCAGAGATGGTAACGAAATGAGAGTAGGTGCTCTACCCAAGTCTGCTGATGGTGCAGGGGACCGTGGTCTTGTGCCCCTTGAGGCATAGGAGAAATAGTCATATCCTCGTTGGGTAAGGTTGATCCTATTGCTAGGGGTGATAATGAGGGGAGGGCCAGTATGGTGGATGTGGCCATTGATAATATGGATGCTGTGATGGCAAGCTTGATTCCACATGGTAGGTTTTTGGAGGTTGCGCGATCACACTCCTAAGTCTGGGTCGTGGTACTTCTGGAGGTGTAGAAGGACGTAGGAAGTGAGTAGAGCCAGACTGAATACGATCATTAGAGATAGGAATCTAGCAAGGAACGTGGGAAATTTTCAGCAGACTCTCTGGGAGACATGGTGGGGATCACGGGTACTGGAGTAGGTGAAAGTTGAAGTTGTGGAGAATGCATCCCTGCCGGTTGCAGAGAGACTGGCAGGGTCTGTTGGGTAGTTTGGGGATCTTTAGAGCCAGAATCATGTTCAGATCGTCTTGCTTCTCCTTCTTAGGAGATTTCCTAAAGGATCGCTTTCTAGCAGGAGAAGACATCGTTTTTCTTCTTCTTTTTAGGAGATTAATTAATCAGTGAAATAGCATCCACCCATGTCGGCGTGTAGAGGTGGGGTGCTCGGTACAGCGGCTGCGACCGATGCCGAGATGATGCTCTGTGCAGAGGCCACTATTGGCGCCTCAGCATTTTCCTGAATGGGAGGTCCTGTTGGTTCGGGGGTTTTGGTCCATGTAAAGGTTTTCTTCAGTACTGGGGTCTCGACTGGTGTGGGGATTTCAGTCCGTGCATACGTTTCTCTCTGTTCCAAGGCTCCAACTGGTGCAGGAGATATTCTCGATGCAGAGACAGTCTTTTGTACGGAAGGCTGTTCCGCTGAAGGCTGTGGCTTGAGACAAGGGAGTTCTAGCTTGCGTAGAAGGAAGTGCGGGGTCCATCCTTTTTGGAGACACCGGAGCTCTGGCAGAATGAGTGGGGGAGCCACTGTGGCGCTGGAGTACCCTTTTGGTGAGGTGGAACTGAAGCTGCATTTTAAGGTTTTTCACAGTTCGTTTTCGAAAGACTACCACAGGCTCAACAGCTGTGTGCTTTGTGAGCCTCGCCAGGACAGAATAGACACTTGTCATGCAGATCAGTGATTGGGAAAGAAACGGGGCAATTTTTACATTGTTTGAAGCCCCCTTTCGGCTCGCCTCTCTCTCCCCCCTGCCCTTGAGTGGGGGATGAGGGAGGAAAGTTCCAGTCAGAAAGAAGATTCAGTGGTGATAAAATAGGTAGTTGAAGATGATTTGTGAAGGGATTTTTTAGGTAGAAAGTCTTCAAGAGAAGAAACTGCTATGAAGAAAAAGACTTCCTTCAACAGCCTCACTGAGCGGTTGGTAGGAACTGAGGTAACGTGTGCCCCTCCCTGCCTTATATACGGTCTCCAGCAGCCCACCAAAATGGCAGCCAATCAGGCATGGGCTTGGAGGGTGCGTGGATAACTGCTTGGAGAAGTTTCTCATGGCCGGTACTGCGCAGGCGCAGAACCCATTGGTGAGAGTCACGGAGTCCCACTTGAAGAAGAACTGTTCATGTATAAAAGTTGTTTTGGAGCCGGTGGCCATTTGCATGGTGGACGTAATGATAGCTGGTCTTCTACTAGCAGAGTTTCAATTAAATATATTTACTGAATTTTAATAATTTTGGAACCAAGTAAAAGCCCTCTGCATTTAACTGATGCTCTTCTATTGACCTGAACAGAATACCTCGCCATTTCTTGGGGAGACAGGGGTAGAATGAAGGAAGAGGAGTGGTTACTTATTTCCATTAGCAAAAGGGGGGGGGGGGGGAAATCACATAAATTTGCACAAAGTCCTACCTGTGGATCTGGTTCATGTGAGGCTATGTTTTATGGTTGCAATTGATTTTAGTGGTTAAAATTTGATTTTTTTAAAAATGTAGAGGCTGGGAACATCAAGGGGGAGAAGCTGTCTTCCCCCTGTCCCAAGATTGGACTGTTGTTACTTCACAGCTCCCTTCATCCAAAGAGGAGGAGGATGGAGAAGGGCTGTTCTGAGTTGTGTACTTTATGATTCCTCCTTCTTATCTCCTTCCCTCTTGCAAAAGAAATATTGGCTGCACCATCCCCACTCAGAGCTGGGTTCATAGATAGAGTAGGGGGAAAACAGAACTCCAGCTGTTGTATTTCCATGCCTGGAACTCCCTCCCTGTCCACATCTGCCTTGCCCCCTCCCTTCATACCTTCAAATCTCTCCTTAAAACTCACCTCTTTCGCTCTGCTCTGTCTGACTCTTTATCCTGCTGAGCCACTATTCCTATACCTACGATCGGTTTACCCTTATCCTTGCAACATGGACCTGCCTGCTGTCATTCTCATCGTAACCAAGCCAAGTACGTGCACTTGAGACCTCGCATCTTCATGAATGTTAGACCCCTTGTCTCTCCCTCTGTTCCCCTTCCTAAGTCTCTCCCCCAGCTCCTGTCTCTCAGATTGTAAGCCCTAGGGGCAGGGACCGTGTCTATTTTATTACTTTGTAAAGTGCCAGGTACACTGCTGGCGCTATATAAATGTTTGTTAATAATAATAATAATAATAATAATATTTGACTGGTTGCGGCAGCTAAGCAGCAGAACGTTCTACACAGACTGATTCAGGGACTGTAAACTCCAAATGTCAGGAGCTGTGAATATAGAGAGAGGAATGGATCATTCTATTATAACCTATTGTGTGTTTTTCCAAAGAGACTGAAGGTGGCCACTAACAGATATAAGATACTGGGTTGGATGGACCACTGGTCTGATCCAGGATGGCCCTTTTTATGTTCTTATGGCAAATATGGATCTACAGGAAGACGAGGGTCCAAAAAACCCACAGTAGAGTTATTGGGTCTGCAGTGAGCTTTGGATCAGGCAAATTCAAGGCTTGTGGCTTTCACACAATAGTTCTTCACTTAAAACGCATGCCAAAGAAAGAAAACAGAACACTAATTCAGTTTTCCATGACTAAGATTGAAAACTTTAAATTCAGAGAAAATTGAAGAGATTTATTTTTTTTAATGGATTTTTATTTGCCTTTTGGGTTTGGAGCCTCTGGATGATATGCTCTCTGCACTATCACAGGGACTACAGTTTACATAACTCTTAACAACGAGGACTTTAAGAAAAATATCCAATGTTGTGTGTCTTGAACTAAAAGTCACAGGATTTGGCAACACCACCTCACGAGGTATAAGAGTAAAACCGTTACTGTAATTTCTATATTTAATTACTTTGGAAAGCACTTCACTAATACGGTACTAAGACTACATATACAGGGACCTGGTGTTCACTGTGCCGATCACCCTGTTTCTTGTGGTTTGAGTCTCTCCTTACAGTGACTGGCTAAAGTTGCATTAAAACTGTGCAAGCTGGGGACCTTTAAGTTCCCCTGAACGTTTTTTCTTGTTGTTGATGAACACTTAGTACTCTGCCTGGAGACTGTACAGGCAATGGCTTTTCCTTGCTCACCCCTGGTTGAGGAGAGGCAGCTGGCAAGGGCATCATTGCACTGAAGAAAACAGACTGCTCCTGATTCTGTGTTTGTACTGCTTAAGTATATGGGGTAAGAAAAAGGGCTGTCAGTGTGTGGGGTGGGGACAGAGCTGACTCTGTGCACATTTAATGTTTAAGGAGCTGGGGAAAGAGAAAGAGGGTTTAGGGCAGGGGCACAGTGTGTTATCTTGAAGCTGGGAGAACAAGTGGGGGTGATAGGATGCGCAGAGAACTGGTTTGACATTTTTACCATTCAATTTTTTTTTAGTCATGTGCTTGGCATGATTTTCCTTTTTCAACTCTTTGGCTACATATGTGGTATCCCTCCCCCTTAAGCATAAATAAAATGTACACATTTATGCAAATTTATTTTGCTCATGGTGCAACTTGCATAATTTGACATTCTTGGCTGCAGAAAGGAAAATTGGGTTCTTACCTCTGAATTTTCCTTCTATGGGAGATCCTGCTGGATGGCCAGTCAGTACAGTAGGGTAGATCCCCGCCACAACCAGTAGGAGGCAGACATTCAGGTTTTGTGGAGCATGCTCTGTGGGATCTATCTATAACTCTCCAGTAGTTCCCAGCCATTCTGCACCTTGCTCACCCTGTAGGGAAACTTGGTAATTACTTTAACTAAACTCTACGACTGGAGAAAGAACTCCGATGAAAAACAATGACACTCCCCGAAAAACCCTCCCAATGGGGAGGAGAACCTGGAACAGACCAGGACCAAGTTACCAGTCTGTGGAGTGTCCACCTCAGAGTTATACCTCACTCCAGGTGGGGACTGGCTGTCCAGGAGGATCTCCCGTAGAACGAAAGTTCAGAGGTAAGAGCCCAATTTTCCTTTCTCCCAGGAGATCCTCCTGGAGTGCAGTCAGTACAGTAGGGATGTACCAAAGCTGTGTCCCAGACCTAACTCTGTGGGAAGGAAATAAGGAGGGAGCTAGAGATAAGAGGGTGATAAGGCAGAGGAAGGAAAACAGCTCCCCCCAGAGAACCACCTGAAGGACCCGCCTCCCAAAAGCCACTTTGGCTGATTCGTGCAGCAGGATCCTGCAGTGCCTTGCAAAGGAGTGCACTGAAAATTAAGCCGCTGCACGACATGTTTATCTGTAGGAGGCAGCCTTTCTAAAGGTCTGTGAGTTTGCTGCTCCCCTAAGGATGTGGGCCACGACTCCTAAAGGGGGAGGTTTGTCCTCCACCCTGTAGGCTTCTGCAATACAGAGTCATCCCACGAGTGATGACTGACTTGGATGCCCTCCTCCCCTTTCCCTGGGGGTTGTAGGCCATGAAAGGAGACTGTGATTTCCTAAAGGGAGCCGTCCTATCAATGTAAATCCTAGGGACTCTGGCGATGTCCAGGGTATGCCTCATGCGCTCTCGTGGGTGCGCTGGTTTTGGACAAAAGGAAGGCAGAATCAGATCCTGTTCCCTATGAAAACGAGTGTCCACTTTAGGACCCAAGGATGGGTCTAATTTCAGGACCACCGCCGACTCCTCCAAGGAGCATAGGGCTGAATCCCCTGAAAGAGTGCTGAGCTCGGATACCCTCCTCACAGAGATGACGCTTACGAGGAACGCCATCTATAGGAGAGGTAATACCAAGAAATTTCCCTGAGGGGCTCAAGTGGAGACTTACTTAGAGTCTTGAGAAGCAGGTTTAGGTTCCATGGGAAACCGATGCCGCACAGGGGGGGGGGGAAGATGACTCTTGGTGCCCCTAGGAAACTAATAATATGGGGATGCCTTGCTACTCTGCGCCCCTTATTGTACCCAGAGCGCTATTCAGGACTGTTATCTGCCTTTGGAGAGTGCTCGGTTTCAACTCCTTATGCAGACCTTCCTGAAGAGAATCTAAAATCACCTTAATGGAAGCTTTAGCTGTTCCGACTTCCCTACTCTCACTTTGCTGCTGGACGTCTCAATTGAAGAAATGTGTCTAGGACTTGATGGGAGTATCCCCGCTTTCACAAAGCTGTCCTCTTAATTTCCACGCAGTCAGTTTCAGTGTCTCCAGATTGTTGAGCTGCATTGGCCCCTGAGATAGTAGGTCTGGCTTGCTCGGGATCCCGAGGGGAGGCTTCGAGCTTAGGTCCTGGACGTCTGCGAACCACGGGCATCATGGCCAGAAGGGGATCACTAAGCTGATAGTTGCTTGTTCTTGCTTGATCTTTGTCATGGTGCTGTGAATGAGGGGGAAGGGAGGAAAAGTATACAGTAGTCCCAGAGTTCAGGTCCGGATTTAGTGAATCAAAAGCTATTGCTCAGTGGTTCGGGAATTGAGAGACGAAGATGTAAGTCTTCGCGTTGCCTGGGGCCTTTAACAGGTCGACTTCCGGACACCTGAAGTAATTGCTATGGTCTTGAATGCTGCCGGGCGAAGATACCACTCTCCCGGGACTCCCGAGTCGATCGCCACTCTCCCGAGGCCCGGGTCGATTGCCACTCGGCTAAGACAATTGGCTTGAGTGTTCATTTGCCCCTTTATGTGGATCGCCTTGACTGATCTCAAGTTGCTTTTCACCCCTTTGATTAGTGTGGTCGCCTGTTGGTGTAGGGATTCTGATAGAGGTCCGCCTTGGTGATTTATGTAGGCTTTTGCCACTGTGTTGTCTGTGTATACCAGTATGTCTTTTCCTTGTAAGATCGGTGCCAGGTCTCTTAGAGCCAGGTAAGTTGCCCGGAATTCCAGCCAGTTGATGTGATGGCGTTTTTCCCCCCCAGAAGCCACGTGCCTTGCGCCATTCTGCCCTGTGAGTGCATCCCCCAACCCAACAGGCTGCCAGTTGAAGAACTTCTTGAGCGTCATTGGGACTGTGATCCATGGGTTTCCTCCCTGAGTCAGGTGGTCCTGCCATGGGCGTAGGAACCTCTGAAGCGACCGGGAATGGAATCTGACCCACCGGAGAATTCCCAGGCAGGAGGTCATGGCGCCCCGTAAGCTTTCTAGCATCCTGAGTTTGAATTTGCGGGCTTTCGAGATCTGGTGTATTAAGAGGTATGGCTTTTGTTGCCTCTGTTGAATCAGAAAGAGCTTGTACTTGATGGTGTCGATCATCATTCCCAGATGTTCTAGGGTCGGGTGGGGTGGGGTGGGGTGAATGAGGTGGTTCTTCTTGAAATTGACTAGGAAACAGTGCTCATGTAAGCATGCAAATGGACTGTAGGGTCTCCGTTTTGAACTTCCGTGAAGAGCTGCAGCCTGCCCTGCAGGCTTGTTTCGTAAGGGGGGAGGGGGAAGAGGGTGATCACTCATGTGTCCACCTAGGGACGCCCGGCATTCTGCATGTGCATGGTTCTGTCACCGTTGCCCCTCTGCTTGTTCCGTCTGGGCCTGTATTTCTGTCGGTTCCCTCTCCATGGGAAAAAAGGGGCGTCTGCAGCCCCCTGATGTTTGGTATGAAGCACTGAAGGGATGACAAGTCTTTTTTGTAATACCCCCCCCCTCCCCTTTGCAATTTTTGCTTTTTGATTTGTCCATGGGATGTGTGAGGACCTTATCTAGCCAGATGCCGAAGCTTGGAAGAAACGGCCCACCAGATCAATTTTGGATGTGTTATCTCCCTTCCAGGATCTGAGCCATAGGCGGCGGCGGGCTTCCACATTGGAAGCCGCTGCTCGGGATGCCCGGCGGAGGATATTGATTGGCAAATCCACTTTGACGGTCTAGGCTAATTGTATCCTGGTGGATACGGTCCTGGTCATTTTCATAGAGACCCTAGGGTACCTGGCCCACTTGATTCACATAATCAGTGGTCCTGTTGACCTCCCTCAATGTCCTGGGAGAGGTAGCAAGGCCGAATGGAAGGGCCGTGTAGTGCCCATGCTGCCGGGCATACTTGAACCTGAGCTGCTATCTGTGAGCGGGGAGAATGGGGACATGCAGATTAGCTTCCTTCAGTTCGAGGAAGGTCAGCCACTCACCCCGTGTAATCGCTTGCCCTAGAAAAATATGAGGTGAGTGTGGCCATTTTAACAATGGAGGCCACTTCCTCGAAATTCCTCCTTAAGTTGCACTCTATCCCCTTGTGAGTGGGATCCCGTGGAAAATCCTCCCCTTCAGTCGGGAAAACAGAAGTCCTGGCGAGGGGTGCTGCTGCTGCATCCACCTTAGGGATGGCAAGGATCCTCTTTGGTTTTTCTCAAGAGAATAGACGCCTGTCTGAGTTTTATTCATCCTGTCTGCTTTATTAGGGCATTGCTGTTCCCTCTTGATGATCTCTTCATACACCCTGTCCAGCACCATCCCTCTGTCTCTGTCCCTAGGCTGAGGGATATACTCCCTTCCTTCCTCCTGTTTCTCATCCGAGGAGTCGGAGGAGGCCTGCTTGTCTTTGTTTGCTGCAGTTGGAGGTCTTTATGACCAGCGGGTAAATTGGTTCCCGTATTTATTGGGAAACTGTCTTTCAGGGTCCACTGAAGCCTCAAGTCCTGTCTCCTCCAGCTCTCCCTCCTCTGGGGAGGAGCCCTCACTCTGTAAGTTAGAGTCCTGTGTTTGCCAGCAGCAACGTTGTCTGAAGCCTCCCCCTCCTCCTCGTTGGTCTCCGCTTAGGAGATCAAGACCCCCTTGTTCCCCTTTCCTTCAGGCCTCTGGCTTTGCTCCTCTTCAGAGGATTGGATCGACATCACCTCTTTAGAGGCAGAACCTGATTTGAGGGGGGGGGAGGGAGTCAGTCTAGGGGCCTCTGAGCCCCACAGGGTCTCTTGGCCCTGGGGCGTTTGCCTTTCCTCACGTCCCTAGAGCGGTCTTTGTAGGGACGCGATATCTTCTTCTGAGGAGATCTCTTCCTTTTTAGTTGGGAGAGAATCTCCCTGAGAACCTCCATATGGGTGTCTAGGGGAGGGGGAATTGGAGGGCTTACTGTTGCAGCGTCTGCTTCTGTCTGCGCATCTGCTGCTGCCGCCGTCATTCTCCTTGTGGTGGCCATTTTGGCTCTCACTCTCCCGCTGATGCTGCCCCTTGCTGTTGCGAGGCCTATAGGGGGAGGGGCGAGTGTCCCGCAGTCGCTCTTTCGCTTTCCCGCCTTCACGGCTACTTTGGAATGCGGCCTGGGTGGGGTGGGGGATCCGGGAGCTATCCTGCTGCTGCTCGCCGGGCTACGAGCTGCAGGGCATGGGTAGGGCTGTGGCCCGGGGAGCATTGGGGGACGAGAATGCCGCCGTGGCTGGAGGCGGCTGTGGTGGTGGCTCCCAGTCTCTGACAGCGCTCGCTCCTGAGCTGGTGGAAGCATCGCTGTCGGGCTCTGGCCGCGACCAACGTGGCATGCTCCCAGCTCCAGCGGGTTAGGGTCTAAGGAGACCTATAGCGAGCTCCCCTCAGGGGGCTGCTAGACCCACTCTTCGGGGTCCTCACACCAGATGGGGAAGGGGGCACCCAGGAAGTCCTTCCCACCCCCTCTCCAGAGGGGGGTGAACAGGGATTAGCGATCTAATCCAGTGGGGTTAGGGTCTATGGAGACCTATAGCGAGCTGCCCTCAGGGGGCTGCTGCCTGCTCTTTGGGGTCCCCATGCTAGGTGGGGAAAGGGACACCCAGGAAGTCCTCCCCACCCCTTTCCAGAGGGGGGTGAACAGGGAGGAGAATCCCCCTCCCCCCCGCACCTAGGGGAAAATTCTACTTTCCTTTGTAATTGAAGGCTGTCCTCTCTCAGTGGAGGCAGCTAGCCTGCTTCCTGCCAGTGTGAAGGCAGACAAAACACTGGAGAGCTATGGATAGATCCCACAGAGCATGCTCCACAAAATCTGAATGTCTGCCTCCTACTGGTTGTGGCAAGGATCTACCCTACTGTACTGACTGGACGTCCAGAAGGATCTCCCGGGAGAATTTATTTTTTGAACAATGAATGCATACAGCATATAAATAGACTGCAGTGGTACAAGCCTACTGTTTATCTTCTTTTTCCCCTAATTTATATGTAAAGTGACCTTAATACAGAATTTTAATTTGCAAATCAAGTGCATGTTAGTACTGGCAGCATACTAATCAATGTGACAATTTAGCCATGCTTTTACTCAAAAAGCAATGAGCAACTTTAAATAGGATACAAAAAGGAATAATTAGAAAACAATATAGTAATTTTTTAAATGAAATGACTTACTGACAAGTATGTAAGAAAATTACATTGTTTCTGGTTTTCTGTGAACTACTAAGAAAAATACTCAAGTCTATTTTCAGAAAACTGTGCTATTACAACACAGTGGTTCCTGAAGGGAAGCTGTTCCTCCATACACTTTTATGAGCTTACTCATGTTACTGACTCTTTTAAACCACAAAAGTACTTCTTTTCACAAAAAACAAACAAACATAATTTTGATGTACAAGTACTGCTTCAACAACATGTGGTCTGAAAGCTTCCTGTCATTTCTTGCAGTATCTTAGCTTCTTGTAAATATAGTTGTCAACAACTACTCCCCACACTGGTCTGAATATCTTTATCTTCAGGGAATGGAAGAAAAGGAATGATGCCTCCCCAGTATTGTTATTTCTAATGATTAGATTGAAAGAAATATTACTTAAATAGTCTAAGACCTGCACTTTGCCCAAGGAATGAGTATGTAGTGGTAAGACATCTTCCACAAACTCCTTTCTCTGCATTAGGTTCTTGGTACTTACCTAAAAAGTAGATTGTTACGGAGGATTGTAGTTTAGTGAAACTTTTATCTTTCAAGATTGTCAGTCTAATGTCAGTCAATAATATTGTCTTGCACTTACACAGCACTATTTTTCCGGGGCCTCAAATGGTAGGTGGGTATGAATCATTAATTTTATTTTACAGACAAGGAAACCAGCGCCCACAGAAAATCTCTCTCTCACACTCACACACAGAGCTATATAACTATTTTCAGGAAGCCATGTTCACTGTATTTTCCCCATTGCCACCAATAAGGAAAACACTGTGAACATGAGGTTTTGGGTTTTTTATGGGTTTTTAAGTGCGCAAACCTTGCAGGGGAAAGGGGGTGTCCGTGGTTGTTGAGTGGCACGGGTGCAGAGTGCCCACGCATGTGGAGTGAGTGGGGAGGGGTTCAAACGGGTGGCTCCCTGTGTGGGCACCGTGACCACGCAAGTAGCCTCTACACACTCGGACTGGCCCTCCGAACAATTCATACGGGCGGCTGTTTACCTTCTCCCGCACCATCCCTCACCCCAATCCCCGCCCAACTGCCTGCCCTCTGCCAGGACACACAGCCCTGGACACCAGGGAAATGACTGTAGCAGTCAGTAACCCCTTCCTGCCCAAGATCGCAGGAGCCACTGCAGCTGCGGATAGCCCCAGCCAACAATGGAGGCACATGCTCGCCTTTCCTTTATAAGAGCTCCTGGTAGGGCTGTGGGCAGGACTGGGGAGGCAGCGGGGCTGCGTGTGTGTTTGCTGGTGTGGGTGGGTGCCCTGGTTTATACGGGCCGGGAATGCATGGGTGCCTATCCCTGTGTTCTGTTTTGCCTTCCTCTGCATGGGGCATTCTGGATTTTTTAGCAGTGCTACGTGAATGTCCATGAGTGGTCGCTGCGTGGGTGATGGGAGCGTATCTCCCCACGCACCACCTTCACACGAGCGGTTGTATACATGGTCGGTGGGGGGCCAGTCGTGGATGCTTCTTGTTTAAAAACACCCTAGAACAAGAAGAGTAATTCTGATCTCTACTGACCATGCTGTTTCTTTGACTTGCTGTTCCTTTGTGCTCTGGCATACAGTACAACTTGCTGGACAACATCAAGCTGCTCTTGAATCCCAGGAAAATGGAAATCTGTGCATTCCTGGCAAACTGTTGCAAAATCTGGGGAAAAGAGTGAGAAAGAAATTGCAGTTTTGATTTGTGAACAATGTATAATATTGTGCTATTGGTTCAGCAAGGATAGCAAGAATGCAAAATCTGCTGCATTTCATTCTAAATTCAAACAACTGGCATATGAAATCAATAATTAAAAAAATATTATTATTGAGAAAGAATCTGGAACAATGTCTTTGTAAACAAAGTAAAACTAAAGAACCACAATGGAGCCAGACAAGTTCTTTTTGTAGGTGCCCGCTACAAACAGCTGAGTGAGGTGTCTCCGTACATTTGTTACCAGCCACTGGCATTAATGTCAGTAGCCTATTTCAATTTTTAATAAAATCGCTACAAGAATAAAGTTTAAGATATGAAGCAGCCTTGAAATAGCAGCAGAATTTCACGATAGCATGTCTCCCATTATTATGGGCTTTCTTTCCCTCTATCAGCAGTCTAAATGCTGGTATACTGGGCTGGTATACTTTGAAGAAAGTGACTCTTGTTAAACATTCCTTCCCTAGCGTGACTGCCCACCCACCCGCTTTCCCTCCCTCTCAGTGTACCACAGCCCCTCAGGATCTCTCCTGGGTCCTGCCCCCACCACCGACTTAAGGAGCCGGTTAAGAGGTTCAGCCTGGGAAGGATCCTGAGGGGGGAAAAGGGAAGCTGCAGCTCCCTGTGCTTGCAGAAAGCCACACCTCCTAATTAAAGGGGTATATCTTTTCCTCAACTGGGGACTCCCCATTCACTCCTATTACAGGTAGCTTGAGTGTGCAGCTCTTGTGAATCAGGAACCTTTTCAAGGGGAAGGATAACCCAGGTCTATAGGAACAAGAGACCAGAGACCATGGTTTTGGCCAAGACACAAAATGTAAACAGCTTTGTTTACATTTTAGGCAGGAGCTGGGATAGGTCTGTAATGTGGTTCAGAAAAAGCCCATATGTGGCTGGCCACGGTTTGAATAAGGGCAAGCAAAACATTGATTGTTTTGCCCACAGAGGCTAACCATTTATACAAGACTAACTATTTAGTCAGAGCTGTTTGCAGGAGGGGCGGGGTATAAATATATTAAATAAAATAAATAAAAAATAAACAAACTATTTAAAAGAAATGCACTCAATTGGTAATGGTTAAATTTTCAGGAGTACTGAGCACAGGGAACTCTCACCGACTGCAACTAGCTTTGGATGTTCAACCTTTCCCCCAAAAAGGTCACACCTCCCCTCTGTCCCCTTTGGTATCTAAATGCTTAACTTTAGGTACACAACTTTGAAAACTTTAACTTTGGTAAATAGATGGATAGTGAATACTCCCTGACAGAAAAAAAATTCCAACTGTGACCACCTCTGCTCTTGCAGCCTCTTGCTGTTTTGGACGATAAAAAGTCTTGAGGGAAAAGGGCATTAAGCTTCTATGGTGGAAAATGATCCCATAGCTGGGACCTACCTTTCAGATGATATCACAGAATCTCTGTACACTGAGGCTACTTCTCCAGGGAAGGGGACCCCAGCTGTCAGGAACGGGATGGCTGTAGTAGTGGGCGATTTGATCATTAGGAATATAAATAGTTGGGTTTGTGATAGCTCAACTGCCTGCTGGGTTTGAATGTAGCGGTCCCCATGCAAGGTCTAAAAAAGATTTTAGTGGGTGTTGTGGAGGAGCCAGTTGTTGTGGTCCATGTTGGTACCAATCACGTAGAAAGGTGTAGGAAGGAAGTTCTGGAGGCTAAATTTAGGCTTCTAGGAAGGAGGTTGAAGTCCAGAACCTCCAGGGTAGTATTCTCTGAAACGTTTCTTGTTCCACATGCAGGGCCCCAGAGACAGGCTGAGCGCCAGAGTCTCAATGCATGGATGAGACGATGGTGCAGGAAGGGGGATTTAGATTTATTAGGAACTGGGGGAGCTTTTGGGGAAGAGGGAACCTATACTGGAATGATGAGCTCCACCTTAACCAAAATGGAACCAGACTTCTGGCACTAAAAATATAAAAGGTGGTGGAGTTTTTAAACGAAGGCCTTTTTTACATGGCACCCGCAGAGTCAGAGGGTGTCTGTGGGCACACCAGTGTGTGCATGGTGGGTGGGCGGGGTGTGCACATGGCCGCACATGCATCCCCACGCACCTCCCCTCATCAACACACATGGAGCAACATCAATTTTCCCCAGTTGCTATGTGCGTGCTGATGTGTGTGCGCGTGCGCGTGCGTGTGGGAATGTGTTAGGTGGGAGCACGCACGCACCCTTACTCACCATGTGTGCCTGTGCCGTGTCTTTCATAGGTTTCTGCATGTTCATGAGTTGGAGAGCTCCGTGTAAAAAGGGCCTAAGATTTGGGGTTAAGCCAATAGCTGCTGTGGAGCACTTGGTTTGGACGGAGGCAGCCCAAAGGGATGCCATCGTTAGTAGCGATACAGTGTATTCCAGTAGAGAGGACAGGGAAGAATCAGAGCAAGATCAGGCAGGCATTAGTATGGTACAAACTTAAATACTTCCAAATTAAACAAAATATGCAATCACAAGCACGTGGGTGTTAAAATGCTTAGATGTTTATATACCAATGTCAGAAGCCTCCAAAGTAAAATGGAAGAATTTGAGTACTTAGATTTAAGTGAGGACATTGATATAACAGGCATCTCAGAAACATGGTGGAATGTGTAAAATCAATGGGACACTGATACCGGGATACAAAATATATAGAAACAACCGAGCTAATTGTACTATGGGTGGAGTAACCCTGTATGCTAAAGGCAGCATTGAGTCAAACATGCTAAAAATGATAAATGACACAAACTCTCCCCTGGAATCATTATGGATAGAATTTCCATGTTTAAATAGAAAGCGGATAGTAGTGGGGCTATATTATAGATACCCTGACCAGGATGCCAACAGTGACTGTGAAATGCTAAGGGTAAAAGATAAGGGAGGCTACAAAAGTAGGCTGTGCAATAATAATGGGCAATTTTAACCACCCCCACACTAGCTGGGAAAATGTCTCCTTGGGATGTTTTCCCAGCTAGTGGAAGCGAGCGGTCGACAGTGTCAAAGGCAGCAGAGAATGGAGTAATGGCGCTTAGATTTAGCAACAAGCTGATCATTCGTGATCTTGGCAAGGGCAGTTTCAGTGGAGTGAAGGGGGCGGAAGCCAGATTGGAGGTGTTTGTTGACATTCTCATAAAATTTTAATAGATTAGTGAGACATGACTTCCCCTTGCTAAAGCCCATGCTGTTTTTTATCCATCAATTCATGCTTGTTAGGTGGGAGCACGCACGCACGCACGCACGCACCCTCACTCACCATGTGTGCCTGTGCCGTGTCCTTCATAGTAATTCTGTTTTTTAAACAATGGTATCCGCCAGTTTGCCTGGTACTGATGTTGGGCTTAGTGATCTCTAGTTTCCAGGGTCAACTCTGGAGCCCTTCTTTAAAAAATGGTTTTACATTAGCTACCGTCCAATCTTCTGGCACAGAGGAGGATTTTAGTGATAAATTACATGTTAAGTAATAATCTGTAGTATGAATCGTAGTTCAGCAATTTCAAATTTGAGTTCTGTCAGTACCCTTAGATTTATGCCATCTGGCCTGGGTGACTTGCTACTGTTTAAATTGTCGATACGCAATAAGACCTCTTCTGGCATTACATTAATTTCAGATAATTCCTCAGATTCATCACCAACAAAAAACGGTTCTGGTGTAGGTATCTTCCCAACATCCTCCACAGTAAGAACTGATTTGGTTTCTCCGCAATGGTCTTGTCCTCTTTGAGCACCCCCTTTTGTTACCTGGTCATAGCAGACCAACTACTTCTCTAGCATGTTTCCTGGCTCTGATGTACTGGAGGGAAAAAAATGGTATTTGGATTTGGTATCCTTAACAAGTTGTTCCTCAAATTCCCTCTTGGCCTGTCTTATAATGGTTTTACACTTTCTCAGCCAATGTCTACGCTCATTCCTACTGACCTCATTTGGAATACTTTTCCATTTTTTTGAACAATAATCTTTTGGCTCAGATAGCCTCCTTAATTTTACCATTCACTCATGCAGGCATTTGTTTGATTCTCCTCCTGCCTTTTTTCATTTGTGGTATACATATATTCTGGGCATCTAAGATAGCAGTTTTCAATAGTCTCCATGCTTTTTGCAGGCCTTTGACCCTGATGACTTCCCCTTCTATTTTCCCCTTAACTAACTTCCTCATCTTTGCATAGTTCCCCTTCTTGATGTTAAACACCCTTGTGGCAGACTTAATTAGGTAATCTCTCTCGTATTAGCATGTTGAATTTAATTATATTGTCATCACTATTAGCGAGTGGCTCTTCCACCATTACTCCTTCCACTAGACCCTCTGCTCAGGTTAGGACAAGATCTAAAATAGCTTATCCTTTTGTGGGTTCCGAGACAAGCTGCCATCCTTCACAAACTCCTGGTATTCACCTACAAATCCCTTCACAATGTGGCTCCCCCTTACCTCTCAGCCCTAATCTCCTTACACACTCCTGCACGCACTCTCCGCTCCTCCTTTGTCCCCTCCCTCATCTCCCCTGCTCCCTTAACCGCCTTCGTCCCTTCTCCCTTGCTGCCCCCTATGCCTGGAACTCCCTCCCTGCCCACGTCCGCCTTGCCTCCTCCCTCCGCACCTTCAAATCCCTCCTCAAAACTCACCTCTTCCTCGCCACCTTTCCCGACGTCTGTTAGAACTCTCCCTGCAATATCTACTATCTGCCCTCCCCAGACACTCCTGCCAACTGCAACCAAGTCAAGCATGTGCACCTGAGACTTCGCATCCATGTGAATGTTATTTATCCCTGGCCTCTCCCTATGTTCCCTCTCTTTGTCTTCCCCCTCCGTGTCTATTAGATTGTAAGCCATAGGCAGGGACCGCATCTATCTTACTGTTCTGTAAAGCGCCAGGTACATAGCTGGCACTATACAACTGCTTATAACAACAACGGGGAGGGGTGTGTGTGTGTGATCCAGTTGATATAGTATATCTGGATTTTCAAAGAGCATTTGACAAGGTCCTTCACCAGAGACTCCTGAGCAAACTAAGTAGTCATGGGATAAGAGGAAGAGTCCTGTCATGAATAGGTAGCTGGTTAAAATACAGGAAACAAAGGATAGGAATAAATGATCATTTTTCAAGTTGGAGAGAGGCAGACAGTAGGGTGCCTCAAGTGTCCGTACTGGGACCAGTATTGTTTAACATATTAATTAATGATCTGGAAAAAGGGGTAAAGAGTGAGATAGCTAAGTTCGCAGATGATACCAAATGATTCAATATAGTTAAGACACAAGTAGACTGTAAGGAACTACAGAGTGATCCTGCATGAGTAGGTGAATGGGCAATAAAATAGCAAATGAAATTCGATGTTGATAAGTGCAAGGCGATGCACATAGGGTAAAATTGTTCTCACTATACATGCATGATGCTAGGTTCAAATATGGGTGTAACCACTCAGGAGAAGGATGTTGGAGTCACTGTGGATAGTTCCTTGGAAAACATCAGCTCAGTGTGTGGCAGCAGTCAAAAAGGCAAACAATGCTAGGCATTGTAAAAGGAATAGAAAATAAAAGCGAGAGTATCATAACGCTGCTATATAAATCTCTGGTATGACCCAACCTTGAATATGTTGTGCAGTTCTGGTAGCTGCATCTCAAGAAAGATATAATAGAACTGGAAGAGATTCAAAGAAGGTCAACAAGGATGATAGAAGGGATGGATGAAATCCCTATGAGGAGAGGCTCAACAGGTTGGGGCTGTTTAAGCTTGGAGATAAGGCCAATAAGGGGGGTATGATAGAAGTTTATAAAATCATGAGTGGCATGGAGAAGGTAAATAAGGAACTGTTTGCCCTGTCTCACAATAAGAGAACAAGGGGACACTCTCGGAAATTAAATGGCAGCAGATTTAAGAGAACAAATACTTTTCCACACAGCAAACAATACAGTTATGGAAGTCATTGCCAGAGGCAGCTGTGATAGTCAGCAGCATAACTAGTTTCAAATGGAAATTAGATAAATTGGATAGAGCCATAAACGACTACTGGTAGCTGAGAGTGGTAACCAGGTGAAGGGTCATGTCTCCATGACCTGTACGTGTACTTCTTTTGAGCTACCGGAGTTAACCACCATCGGAGACAGGATGCTGGACTAGATGGACCACTGGTCTGACCAAGTATGGCACTTCCTATGTTCTTATTTTCTTCTTACATGATGGGAGCAAGACCTGATTAGAGCACAGGACAGGAATCAGGAAACCTGGATCCTAGTCTCGACTCTGCTGCTATTTAATTGTGCAACAATTGGACAAATCATAAAATTTTGTCTCCGTTTCTCCATCTGAAAAATGGATGAATTACTCACCAAGCACTGTAAACCACTTTGAGATCTTTAGATGCAAGGCCGCAATAGTCAAAATGAACAAAACAGGCAAATTCAGACAGAAAAGTTTCAAGTTTGTGAGCTGCCAGTGCATCTCTCTCAACTCAGTTCAGCTGCCATTCAAGAGAACAGGGAGAAAGCTCTGCATCTTGAAGTTCAAGCTACTGGTCTTGGATATCAAGGCCCTATACAGCTGTGCCCTACTTATTTGGCCTTGTCTACTTTATCACCACCAGCCTCCACACCACTACTTCCTTTACTAATGAAGCCAGCCTCACTCCCTCTGCCTTCTTTTGCAGTTACCCATCTCTGTGCTTTCATCTGTGCTGGCCCTCCATACCTATACCATTGGAACATCCCTCCAGGAACAAAATACAATAAAATCCTTTCCAAAATTTAGCTTGTGTAATGATAAAAATTAGCTAGGACTATGGTTTTTGTTTTTGTTTTAAAAACCCAACAAAACAAAACCCTGCCTGCCTCCTTCCCTCCCCCCGCCAAACACAGTGTTTCATTGATGCTGTCCAATTGATATATTAGGTCGGATAACTCTTTAGCATTGGAGTCACAGATTTTATTTGTTTTAAGAAAGAGGAATTGGGTTCCTTACCTTGGGAATTCCTTTTCTATACCCTCAAGAAAAGTAATTCGGACACTGGGAGCGATCTCCCCAACGACCACTAGGAGGCAGCACAACTTTGCTGGGAGCACGTGGGGAGAGCGCTCCCCCGCCCTCCCAGAAGTAATAAGCCGAGGACGAAGCTTATCTGAAAAACTTAACAGATATTAGTAACAAGCCCCCCGAAGGGGTAACATACAACTAAACATCACAAGAGTTAATTCAGCGCCCAGGAAACTCTGGGTGGGCCGAATGACCTCCCTCGAGGGAATAGAAAAGGAATTCCCAAGGTAAGGAACCCAATTCCTCTTTCTATACCCTCTCGTCCGGTAATTCGGACACTGGGAGGTACCAAAGCAGTAATTTATTCGATGGGAGGGACTGGGCGCTTATTGAGGATCTAAAACCCCCTGCAGCACCCGCCTCCCAAAGGCGGCTTCAGCAGACTCGAAGCGATCTATTTTATAGTGCCTCGTGAATGTGTGGAGACTTCTCCACGTAGCCGCTCTGCAAATTTCTAATGTGGGAGCCCTGGCCCGGAACGCCCAAGTAGTGGAGGCTGAGCGGGTCGAATGAGCTAGAACTCTAGCTGGAGGGACCAAGCTTAAGGCTCTGTAGGCGTCTGCTACACAAGCAGAAATCCACTTCGCAATGATGGATTTCGAGACTTTTTTACCCTTGGAGTGAGGGTGGTAGCTCACCAAGAGGGAGGAAGTTTTCCGAAAGGGAAGAGTACGCTCCAGGTAAATCTTGAGTGCCCTGCGTACATCTAAAGTGTGCCAAAGCCTCTCTAAGGAGTGGCGAGGCTTAGGGCAGAAGGACGGGAGGACCACCTCCTGTGCTAGGTGGAACAGGGAGGAGACCTTAGGAAGGAAGGTTGGGTCTAGCCTGAGTAGCACCGATTCCTTTCTGAAAATGCAGAAAGCTGGGTCGATGGACAGAGCTCCGATTTCAGACACCCTTCTTGCCGATGTTATAGCAATAAGGAAGGTCATTTTGATGGATAAAAAGTAAAGGGACACCTGGTGCAGAGGCTCGAATGGAGGACCCATTAGTGCCTTAAGAACCACATTGAGGTTCCATGTAGGAAAGCGGTGTACAACCGGAGGGGCTACACGCTTGGCTGCCCTCAAGAACTGTTTCACATGCAGGTGAGAGGAGAATTTATTGGCAGAAGACGAGGAGATGGTACTGTCAATGGCCGATAGCTGTCTAGCCAGTGTGTTGGGACGAAGCCCCCTATCGAGGCCGTCCTGTAGGAATTGGAGGACTTGAGGAACGGAAGGCTGACGAGGTGGAACGTGATGGGTGTGACACCAGCGGACAAACATCGCCCATGTAGACTGGTAAATTCTCCTTGTCGATTGTCGCCTGGAGGCGAGGAGAGTCCGGACTACTGGAGCTGAGTACCCTTGGGCTCGGAGAGCGTCGGCTTCAATAGCCAGGCTGTCAGTCTCAGGAACTCTGGCCGATCGTAGCAAAGAGGTCCCTGGGTGAGGAGATCCGGCGTGACTGGTAGAGGGAGGTAAGTTCCTCTGGATCGGCTGAGAAGGTCTGGAAACCACGATCTGCGTGGCCAGAACGGGGCTATCAGAATGACTGTGGCCCGCAGTCTCTTGGCTCTGCTGATCGTTCTCGCTAAGAGAGGAAAGGGAGGAAAGGCGTACAGGAGGCCGTGGGGCCAAGGGTGGCTGAGAGCGTCGTGAGCCTCTGCCAGCGGATGTGGGCTCCTGGCGAAGAATCTCTGCGTCTTGCGATTGGAACTCGACGCAAAGAGGTCCACTACTGGGGTTCCGAAGGTGGTCATCACGTGATGGAACGCTTGAGGGGACAGAGACCATTCCGCCGGGTCTAGCACTCGTCTGCTGAGCCAGTCCGCTTGAACATTGTCCTGGCCCCTGATATGTCTGGCTGACAGGGAAAGAAGATTGCCCTCCGCCCATCTGAACATCAGGGTGGCTTCCTTGTGGAGCGACGAGGATCGAGATCCCCCTTGATTGTTCACATAAGCTTGTGCAGTGGTATTGTCTGTGAAGACCAGCACATGATGGTTGTGAAGCTGTGGGAGGAAGTGGAGGAGTGCTAGACGGATCGCCCTGAGCTCCAGCCAGTTCATGCTGTGCGCCAGTTCGTGGTGTGACCATGACCCCTGGACCGTGTGTGTGCTGAGGTGGGCCCCCCACCCTAGGAGGCTGGCGTCGGTGGTGAGTATGAGTCTCTCCGGTTCTAGGAGAGGGACGCCGGCGAGAAACCGGTGGGGTTGCTCCCACCACGCTAGCGAGTGGCGAGCGGCCGGAGTGAGAGCAATGGACCTCGGGCTGCTGTCGATTATTGCTGATTGCCAGGGCCGCAGAAGCGCCTGCAAGGGGCGAGAGTGGAAGCGCGCCCATTGCAGGTGACGTATGAGTGAGATCATCAAACCCAGGAGAGAAGCGAGGGTGAGGATCGGGACTCGTGGGCGGTCGCGAATCGTCTTGATGAGGGACAATAATTTTGCCTGTCGCTGGAGTGGGATGAACACTCTGTTCAGGGAGGTGTCGAACACAACCCCTAGATGTTCGAGACGTTGAGATGGGGTAAGATGGCTTTTGGGAATATTGATAACGAAGCCGTGGGTCTCGAGGTATTCCTTGGTGCGAGTGAGATGAGTGTGGGCCAGCTGCAGGGACGGAGCGGTAACTAGCAGATCGTCGAGGTATGGAAAAACCGCTATCCCCTCCAGTCGGAGCGCCGCTATGAGGGGGGCGAGAACCTTGGTGAAGGTCCGAGGGGATGATGCCAGTCCGAAGGGGAGGGCTCGATACTGCCAGTGCTGGCCGTCGTAGCAAAACCGGAGCCACCTCTTGTGTGCCGGAAGGATGGGAACATGGAGGTAAGCGTCCTGCAGGTCGAGAGATGCCATCCAGTCGCCTTGGGAAAGGGCTAGGGATATGGAGTGAAGTGTCTCCATCTTGAAGCGTTGCCTGCGTAGCGCCTTGTTGAGACGCTTTAGGTCGAGCACTCCCCTCCACGAGCCGGATTTTTTCTGCACGAGGAATAAAATCGAGTAGACCCCCAGGCCGCGCTCGTGCCACGGCACCCTCTCTATGGCCCCCAGTTGGTGGAGCCTGGTGATCTCCGCCCGCAGATGCCCGTGTTTGACGGGGTTGCGTGAACGAGGAGATATTCTGAAGGTCTCCCGCGGATAGTATTTGGTCTCTATCGAATATCCTCTGGAAACTGTTTGAATGACCCACGCATCTGATGTGTTCAGGGCCCATCTTGGTGCGAAGGCGAGGAGACGCGCACCGATCCGTGGAGAGACGGGGGAAGAAGCGGCGATACAGTCAGGATTCCTGCCTACGAGGCGGTGATCCTGCACGACGGTTCTGTTGGTGCTGAGGCGATGGTCTGGTGAACTTGCCTCCCCTGCCCCTCTGAAATCTATTGCGGTTAGCAGTGTTCCAGGAGGGTTGCGTGGAAGATTGGTAGCGCTTCTGGCCCTGTTGGAAGCGAAAAAAGGGGCGAAAGGGATTCCTGCCCGTCTGGATCTGGTTCAGCGAGTGCTTCTTGTCCTTGTTAGAAGCCTCCTGTAGTGCTTTGTCTAGCACCGTGCCAAACAGCTTGCCGCCCTTAAACTTGCTGTTAACTAACAAGTTCTTTGCGTGTGCATCAGCCCGCCACGAACGAAGCCAGAGTCTGCGTCTGGCTGCAACATTGGCTGCCATCCCTTTTGCAATCCAGGTCAGCATGTCCATTGATGAATCTATCAGGAAGGCCTGAGCGAGAGCTACGTTAGTGGCTAACTTCGTGGACTGTGCTCTAGTAATGTTAGGGTCTTTCCCCATCTTGAACCACTTCATCACAGCCCGAGAGACATATGACGAAGTGGTAGCCATGCGCAGAGCATTGGACATGGCCTCGTAACTCTTCCTAAGGCCGGTTTCCAGGCCTTTGTCAGTCTGATCTTTTGGTAATAAATCCCCTTCTGAGGGGAAGACAGACTGTCGGGCGAGGGATGCAGCGGCAGCATCAACCCGGGGCAGGGCGAAAATGGGCTTGCTCTGTTTAGCAAAGGCGTACAGAGTCTGTTGAGGCCTAGATAACTTGAAGGACTTAGTGGGGTGCTTCCACTGTGCCCTTATAATTTTCTCAAAGGCTTTGTCTAGGGAAGCGCCTTTGGAGGCCTGGCCCAATTTGGGAATATATTCCCTGTCTGATTCCTCGTCCCCATCGGAGGAGGAATCGGAGTCCCTTTTCTGGAGAGGTCTGGGAGTGACCTTTAACACCCTCTCCGCTCTCATAATTATTTTAGGGCCGTGGTCCAGGGGTAGCTCCCTGCCTAGGTCCTTATGGCCCCTGGAAAGGATCCGCTCCCAATCGAGGGACTTGTCCTCCAGCAGAGAGTGGGAGGCCCTGGATGAGCCAGCCTCTGACTCCTCCTCTGAGGAGGGTACAGGGTGGTAGCGGGGCCTAGTGGGGTGGGCCCGTGGCCGTTTAGCCGGGGGAGGGGAGTCAGCCTGAGAGGATCCCCCAGAGAACTCCCCTTCTTCAGGGGGAGAGCAGGGATCGTCCTCCTCAGCCGAGGAGGACCCCAACAGCTCTGAAAGGGAGGCATGAGCCCTGGGGGTAGGGGGGCCCTTACCCTTCCCCTTCCCCGCAGAGCGGGAGGCTCCCTTAAACTTTTCTTTAGGGTTTGGCCCCCGGGGAGAGGGTCTCGCACTGCGAGCCCTCTGGTTGCTCTCTATGCGAGAGAGAGCCCCCATCATGGCCCGAAGGGCTTCCAGCTGGGCCTGCTGGAAAGGATCGGGCCCAGCCCCCCCCCCGGTCCCTCGTACCTGCGAGGAGGCAGCCGAAGCTACCTCCCCCTCGATGTCCTGGATGAGGGAAGCCTGAGGGCTGCGGGCGTCTTGGGGCCGCCGGGCGGGGAGGGAGGTCTCGCTTCCGGTTTCCCCCTCCGCCGCCATTTCGGCTCTGGCCCGGTCAGCTTGCGGCGTGGCCGCGGCCGCATGGCCCTGCCTGGGCTTGCTGGACTTCCGCCTCTGTGCCCCAGCGGCAGTTGGAGGCTGCGGCGCCCGTCCGGCTGCGGCGCGGCGGGTCTTAGCCGTCTCGGCCATTGCGGCGTCGGGGGGGTAGCTCCGTGGAGTCCCCGCTCCGAAAAAAGCCTCTGGCCTGAACCCGTGGGCCGGCCAGAGAGATAAGCCTCCTCCCGCCGTGCGGGGAGGCTGCGCCCGGGAATCGGTGCGGAGGCACCGGCAAAGTTCTTGTCCACGTGGGGGGTGCAGCGCACCCGGCTGCACGTCCTACTGAGTCGGAGGCAGACAACGAACTGGGAGGGCGGGGGAGCGCTCTCCCCACGTGCTCCCAGCAAAGTTGTGCTGCCTCCTAGTGGTCGTTGGGGGGATCGCTCCCAGTGTCCGAATTACCGGACGAGAGGGCATAGAAATTCATAATAAACTGTTGAATACCATTGTGTGTATTCATATAAGAATTAAATTTAACCTTTTTAATAGCCCCATGCAATTCCCCATCCTTTCCTAAACCAGTCTAAGCCAGACTTCTTCATAGACAGAAAAAAATATACAGACAAACTGTTGTTTGCTTAATGGCATAAGGTCAGGCGAGAGCACCCCCTTGCGAGTTCCATTATTGGCCCAGTTTTATATGACCTGGGCTCACAGAGAGGTATTCTTGGTGGCGGCTCCATGGCTTTAGAACTCCCCTTCCCTTGGAGGTTCGTCTAAACCCTACCTCAAACCTCTTCCGAAGGTAGTGTAAAACGTATTTATCTGGCCAGGCTTTTAACAGGCAGATTTAGATTTTTGGTTTGGGGTGGAGTTGGGTAGGTGGGTGTCTTTTGTCATTTTATGGGTTGGTGTCTATTACTGTTTTATGGGTTTTACTTTTATGTAGTGTTTTTAATGTAAGTCACCCTAAGTCTTCAGGGATAGATGGAGGTAGAAATACAAACAAAAAGGACCAAATTTTTGGCTGTGGCATTTAAGGCTTAATACTGGTATAAGAGGGACTCAGCTATAGGACTGTTTCACTAGTGTTTGGGAGACTAAGCAAATTCAGCTGTAGGATTTGAGAACTATCACCGCGGTGAAGGAGTTGATGACTTGCAGTAAAATCCATGTTAAGTGATTTGGCTCCAAAAATGGAGTGATGATTTTCAGAATAATTGAGGTTGTCCGCTTCTATGATGTGCTAAATAAGGTGACTTACCTCTTTTGATACCACTGTATGAACTGATGCGGTTATCTACTAATAAAACCAGACCACAAAGGGAAGTTGAATAAAGCGAGAGTGCAGTTTGAAGCCTGTGGAGTTTTACTCCACTTCGATGATTGCGCTTGTGTCTGCAGAAGTCCAGCATATCTGCTCTCAATAACCTCAAATTGTGCATGGTCTTCAACTGTGCTCCTGTGTGATAAAATGGGATGAGAAAAACAAATAACGATTTTCAAATAGGTTACCAAGTAATAAGCTAGTGAACTCATTAACTGTCAACCCTCCAGTTAGGGGTGGGAATACCAGTTCTCCCGAGATCCGATATTGCCGGTATTTGGGTATATCGGCTTAATCTGATAAATCCGATATTTACCTGTACCGGCATACTGGATTTTTAACATCGGCCGTGGTACCGGATTTTTTACATTGCGGCCATTGAAGTCAACAGCTGCAATGTAAAAAATCCGGTACCGCGGCCAATGTTAAAAATTCGGTATGCCGATACCGGTAAATCCGGTACCTGGGAGATCCGATACCGGTACATCCGGTACCCGGTATTCTCCCCGGTGTCCCACCCCTAGTATGTGCAATACTACCCTTTTATGTGTGCGATCAATATCTAGAATTGATGAACGCAATGAAGAGCAAACAAAGAGAAATTTAAATGAGGCTTTTAAGTTCTCAAGAATTCCATGTTATTTGGTGTAAAACATGATGGTGGCTTGCTTGGGCCTACAGACTACCGCCACATTTGTTGGCTAGGCCGCCAGATGTTGCCTGGGATTGCTACTGGGTGTGTCTGCAGCGAGCCCCGACTGTGATCCCAGAATCCAGGATCACAGCCTTGGCCACGGTCCGCCTGACAGGGCCAAAACAGGCTACTTGTGTGGTGTAGACTGCCATGACCTGGTTCCGATTGGGTCCACCATGGTTAACCATCATGGTGCGGGGGCGGAGCACTAGGTTCAGCGTAGGCAGCCGCACGTTCGTGCAGCTCCCTGCTAAGGGAACATTTGTTCCTGTGGCTGGACCATGTAGAGACTGTATTGGTAGCATGTTCCCAACCTGGGTCAGGCCACCTCCCTCCTGGCGTCGTGTGGAAACACTAATTGATAGCAGTAATTTACAAGTTCAAATGGAGGGACAACACCCTAGTCCTATTAGAGAGGAAAGTAAGCCTGGGTTTGTAAATAAATACACTTTTAGATAAAATACGTACCCACAATAAGGGATATAAATGAAATGCTTTAGGTAGTTGGCATTTGCCAGGTAACTGAAATGCAATTCCCCCTTACTATAACACCTTGCACTGCAGCAGCCGTGGCTCTAATAAGTCTTCTGGCTTCCTTTCTGGCACTGTCTCATGTATAGAGCTGAAATGTGTACCTGCAAAACCAGGTATACCTGGCGAATTTCCAGTACCCTAATCGCCTCGACAATATCAGGGAACAAGCAGTACATAATTTCAACCAAACTTGAGTACCTGATGTCCTGGAATGTGACTTCCAGTCCCAACGTTCCAACTTCAGTTCCAATATACCAATCGGCAATAGGAAAACAACAAAATTGGGGGTATCCTCAGTAACTGAGTAGCCTGTTGAGTACCTGACGTGGTACTTGAAAATGCAGGTATTACCTGCAGGTAGCAATTGAGCTATCCGTTTCAGCTTTACGTCATGTACCATTGTTATTACAAACCCTTCAGTATTCCCTTCAGGGAACATGATGGGAGCTGGGGGAAAACAACAGGGAATGGATCCCCCATTGTGACCTGTTGGGTGCTTCTCCCAAGCCACCGTGATTGGCCACNGCTGGGGGAAAACAACAGGGAATGGATCCCCCATTGTGACCTGTTGGGTGCTTCTCCCAAGCCACCGTGATTGGCCACTGTCAGAGACAGGATGCAGGGCGAAATGGATCATTGGTCTGACCCAGTATGGCACTTCTTATGTTCTTATAATAAAGACTCAGTTCCCAGGAGTTCTGTTACAGTGAGGGTATAACTATATCTGCTTGACGCTTGTTTTATAAAACTTGTTGTTTTATATATGGTTTTATTATGTTTTTATGGCTGATTTAACTTGCTTGTATGCTGCCCTGAGCTGCCATGGGCACGATGGAGCGGGATAGTAAATGGTGCTAATAAATACAAAAATAAAGTTATAGAAAGCAAATAAAGTTTCATTTTAAGGGTTCAGTTTTTAAATTCAATAGTTCATGTTCTGAAACTCATGTACTCAACCCACAATTATTGTCACAGATGGAACTGAACTGGGTCCTATGTATAAGGAGTACTTTATCATGATAACATGCCTTTTAGTTTGCTAAGTGCATGCGATAAAATTAAATGTTTTCTTTCAAGTATATGGTTTACCATCAAAGGAGATTGTTCATTAACTGCACACGGCTATTACATGAGATCAGGGGCTTAGCGTCCATTGAGCGAACCTGGCATAAACCCGGGGGCCGCTAGGCTCCAGGGGCCGCTGCCTGGCCCTGCAAAGGCAGCCCCGTGCCTGGGCTGGGCGAGGCCCGGGTGCAGAGCACCCCCACATCATGGGGGGGGGTCCCCATTCCTCATCTGCCTCTGCCTGCTAGTAGTGCTGCTGCTGCAGCAGCAGCAGGACATGGATCGGACTAGGAGATAAAGCTGTTTGTAAACAAACAACTCCTCCCCACGTGAGTGATTAGAAGGTTGTTGCCTTGTAAAGAAGGTTCTTCGAGATGGCTCCCAACATTCTCACAACTGGGTTCTACATGGCATGCTCACCATACCACATGATGGTCTCGAGCTGCTTTTTATACTAGAGGACTCTCCCCCTCAAAATGACAGCTCCTTCCAACCCTTTCTAGGAATATAAGAACATTTCATGAGGGGCTGGAAGGGTGGGAGTTGTGAGAATGTTTGGAGCCATCTCGAAGAACCTTGTTTCAAGGCAGCAACCTTCCGGTCTTCTTCAAGTGGCTCCTCACATGCCCTCTTTAAATGGCTCCACCAGGTGGGGAGTCCGTGCGCGCGGTGGTGTATGGGCGGGGTGTGCACACTGCTGCACCTGTCTCTTATACACATCTAGATGTGTATAAGAGACAGGTGGTGTATGGGCGGGGTGTGCACACTGCTGCACATGCATCCCCGCTCACCTCATACTCATCTGCACCCATGGAACAACCGCTGTTTTCCCCGGTTGCTCCATGCGTGGGGACGAGTGGGGGGGTGAGTGGGGATGCGTGTTAGGCAGGCACATGCGCCGCATTGTTCACACGGGGCTCCCCTACCCACGAACATGCAGAAATCTGTGTGTTCATGGGTGGGTGAGGCCCGTGTAAAAAGGGCCACGTTCTCACAACTATCTTACTTATACTAGCTTAGGTAGGAATTTAGGATGTAAAGCAATATCTAGTCTATCCTGGAAAATCTGCAAATATGGTTCTGAGATTATTATGGCTGCTATTTCATTAACTCTTCTTAATGAAGTTATTGCTAACACCCACCCCATAACCGGTTCATTTGCGCTCCCCATACAATTAATTCATGCTGCCCCGGGGGCGCAAGTGAACTGGTTATGGAGTGGGGGACAGCGTGCATTGATTATGGGGGCACAAATGAACTAATTATATAGGTCTCTTTTCATGGCATAATGCGCTTAATAGGCTGGCTGCATTTTGGGTGCCTTGTGTGTTTGATAGCAGCACCCTGAGGCCCACCGAGCTGGGCGGCACCCCTAGGCCTGCCAGCGGGACACAAAGAGGGGGGCCCATCTTGACTTCTTGGCCAGGGCCCCATCCCACCCTAGCTATGCCCCTGCATGAGATGAAGATATCACAGACTTTAAATTTAACACTTCTCCCTTTAAAATGCTCAGCTTTAAGTATAAATATATATTAAAAATTATAAACAAACATTTTAGATAAAATTCTTTCTTGAGAGCTTAATGAATATCTGTCATGGGGGCCTTTTTTCCACTTACCCAAATGAATCGTAAAACTTTCTTCTAACTGTCTTTGCTCTTCAAAAATTCTTCCATTGCCTTCTACAGATTCTCTCCACTGATTAGGCTGAACCTTAATTTCATCACTGAAATCCACAAAAGTCATTGAAAAACTCTAGTAGGTTTTCAGACAAAGTTTGTAGCAAACCATTTTTATTCCGTGGTATGAACTAAAAGAAACTTAAAATCTTAGGAAATAAAACTACCTCTATTTGAGCAGAAGTCCTAGGCCAAAACCATGTATTTGCAAGGAGACCCACTGAAGTCAATGGGGCTGTTCATGATTAAGGATAGAAACAAACGAGACGATAGCCCACACCAGGTGGGCGTTTACTAGGTCTTCACTGCCCATTTATTAGGAGTCTGCCAGACGTTAGCCCTCACTTGGCCACCACTCACCTACCGTTCATGGTGTACTCCAGGGATATCATGGGCCCACCCTGTTGGTGAATCTGGGCTAACGTGCACCCACGTGGCTGTGTCCTATCAGTCTGGTTGCATGCAACCTCCTTTCATCCAGGTCCACCAGCACCACAGAGTCGCAGGTGAAAAGCCTAGAGCGTTCCGAGGACAGATCATTTCGGCCCCTCTCTGCACTCTCGCCCTCACTGGTGCCTTAAAAGCCCAATGCGAGCCAAATTCAAACATGCGTCGTCCCAGTCCATTCTCCGGAGTGGCTTCCACAGCCTTCTCCGGAGTGACTTCCACAGCCTTTATATCACCATAGGCATGGCTCAGAACGACAGCCAAGCAACTGAAAGACCAAACATCCTACCATGCCCCACTGTGTCTCCTGCGATCTTCTGGGAGCGCCTCCCTGTGGGTACTGTCTATTAGCCTTGTTCGTACAACAAAGGCTTGCAAGAAAGCATTCTCAGTTGCTGCCCCAATGCTTTGGAATTCCCTTCCTCTGGAGGTTTGTTTGAGCCTGAGCCTGGGCACTTTCCAGAGGCGGCGCAAGACCTTTTTATTTGAAAAGGCATTTGGTGGGTGGGGAAAGGATTGGGTGAGTTTGTTGGTCGTTGTGGTAGGGTTGGGGGGGAGGGTTTTTGTATTTTAATGTTTTTATGATCTGTAAGATGCCCTTTCCCTTTGGGAATGGCGGCATCTAAATTTAAATAAATAAATAAAGCTACCAGAAAAGCTACCTCCACTATCTCAAGTGTTCCATCACTAGCATTCTCTGCCCACCAGAACAGCAGCCAGACAACTATGATAAGTTAACGCACCTATGTGTGTGTGTGTGTGGGAGGGGGGGCAGGCGGGGGCTGCGTTTACCCAGGTGCATAATAAAAGCTCCTGTTTATTGCTATCTAATTATGTGTGGGGGTTTTTCTTTATGGTGTTCAGAGGTGTCCAGGAGAGCACTGGGTTAGCAGCAAGATGCTCCCTGGGATGACACCGCAGCACTAGATGCAAAAGGACTGGGCGTGTTGGCAGGGGAGGCACCATGGTGGGACAGCGGGCTGTCAGGGGTTTGGGGAAGAGAAAGACACCATGGCAGACCCACAGGCTGGAGGTATGGGTGAGGCACCATGTTGCAGTACTCATTCTTTCACTCTACACCCCACAGGCTGCAATGCCTTCTCCTTCATCTTGTGCTGCCTATCCACAAGTGCCTGGTCCCCGTGCCCTGCTTCCTGGTGAGTGAGGTGGGTGAGCCAGGGTGGCTGCTACAGCTCGGGAAGACTGTTAGGAGCTATATTCCCTTGAGCTTAATGGGCCATTGTCAGCTCACTGACAGCTCAGGGAGTGATGGGCTATTAAGCTGGGTTACTATAGCATTAGACTGTCCGCTCTTGCTCTTAATGGCATGTTAAAAGTCCAACGGATGCCAAGTTCAAATGCTGTTTTTCCCAGCTTGTAGTGATTTGCAGCATGTGTCCAATGCTTGCTGCCCAGGCCAGGTCAGATCCCTTCTGATGGGCAATGGGTGATCGGGCATCCTCACCTGAGGAAGAGATGCCCGATCTGCCCAGGCAGAGGCTGCAAACAATACAAAGAGCTGTGCCGGAGAACTCAGGCAGGTGAGACCCAAGTGTGTGTTCTGCCTTCCTAATCCGCCTCCAGGTGCTGTCACAGGCAAGGGGACAGGCCTGACCACCCCAGCACTCAGCACCCTTTTTTCCACTGCCTGAATGTGGTTCTTGCCCACCAATGTCTCCAGCCTGCCTGATCCCTGCCTGGGCCAAGGCTCCTAGGAGACCCCCCGCCTCCCTCTTGCTACAACCACTTCTGCTCCCCCGACAGAAGGCATAACAGCTGGTGGAGATTCCTCTTTTCCCATCCCTGCCCTGGAGCCAGCAATATTCATACAGGAAGTGGAGGATATGGGTGCAGACAAATCCCCCAATAACAAGTGCCCAGGAGCGGTGCCTTCCTATTTTTTGTAATAAAAATTATTAAAGATAAAACAAATGTTTGTACAAATTAATCTGTCAGGGTATGGAGGGGGCGGGGCCAGCAGGGACAGCGAAGGAGGGGGTGGAGGGCGGCTCGGGGTGCCCAGGAGGTCACGCTCCCCACAACCCCAGTACCTGTGACTGTAGAGGCTTCCCCTGTTTGCAGTCTGCTGGGCCAGCGATTACCTGATGAGACACAGATGCGGCGCTCTGAGCGCCTGCAGCTGAAGTGAGGGTGGGGTCTGAAGCAAGGCACATAAAAGGAGGACCATTGGGCTCTCTCATTGCTGGCGATCAGAGCTTCTTGGTTCCTCTGATCTGGCCCGTGCGTTGGTATTTGGAGAACCTGTGGTTTCCTAGAATCCCTTCCCGTTCCCTGTTCCTGTGTGACGAGTGCTGCGTGTGGTGAGTGATTGTGTTAGAGTGGTGTGTGCATCTGTCTCCCTTGCTGTTGACCTTTCGTGCCTTCCTGTGTGTGGTTGCCCTAATCCCTCCCCGCTCCCCTCGGGGGTTCCCAGGGCCTGGCGTGCCTACCCCCTCCTCACTTGTTTCCCTTCCTGGGTCCTGTGTGTGTGGAGGATCACTATAATCCAGGGTGTGACAACTCCGGTGAGCCCCCTGACGAATGGTGGCTAGGTCAGGTGCCTTTTAGCATACAATTGACCCCACAGCGATACACCATACTGAGGGCTCCTTTAACACAAGTAGTGTGCGTCTGCAAGCGGGGTTTGTGTACTCGTCATGTGCCCCCTCCTTTGGTCCGGTTTCCCCTTGCTATCCCATAATCCAATGTTAAGCTGCTTCAGGGACGGGGTGCATGCGGGAAGGGAAAAAAAAAGGGGAGGCTATGGACAATGGCATAGCAATACGCCACTTGGAGGCTGGGGGTGGGGAGCACTTGCACTAGAGGACGAGGGGGCCCATAGCAGCCTGGGTGGATTAAGACTTGCAGGCAGCTGGCTGTCCCGGGTGCTTTGCTGTAGCACTGGATTTGCTTCCAGCCTGGAGAGCAGGGCGAGAGGAAGCATTGGATGAAACATGCCCTAGGAAGGAAGGAGGCCAGCCCCACTCCAGCCCAGAGAACCACTCCCCTCCTTGTTTTCAGAGTTCCCTTTGCCTGGCCCAGGGCAGCAGCAGGTGGATGCCTCAAGCCTGGTGAAGGAAGCAAGCTGAGTGGAGAACCTGATGTGCCAAGTGCAAGGTTCAAGTCGCTCTAGCTACCACCAGCAGAGTTTATTTATTTATTTATATTTATTTAATAGATTTCTACCCCGCCCCTCCTGCGAAGCAGGCACCCAGTTTCTCTACCAGGCATATGAGCCAACAGGGGACACTCAGGGACTGGTCCTGGCTAGCTCAGCAGTTGGGGATCCCATGGATGTGCTCCTAGACTGTTGGCTGCAAAGCCCAGTGGAGATGCCAATCCCCGGCTAGGATGCAGCACTCCCTGTAAACATCTTCACCAGGTTCCTTCCAAGAACAACATCTGCCTGACCTGGACTAGCTCTGTGTTGGGAGAGGGACAACATGCAAAACCTGATTGCTTTTGCTTTGAATTTTTACTTTTGCCTTAAATGTTCACTGTAGATGCTCAATAAAGTATGTGATTAGCTCCACAAACTCAGCATTGTGTGCATAGCAAAAATGTACGTGCAGCCGCCAACTGCTGTGCCTTGGTGTTGATTGCACTGGCTAATAGCCATTAGTAAGAGATTGCTAGGGGATATATTCCCTTTAGGTTAACGGCCCACTGTCAGCTCATTAACAGCCCAAGGAACATGCACCATTTTGTCTTTTGTATCACAAGCTCTGTCTTTACAATTGTATGCTAGCTACCAGTAAGTGGTGTTTGTAGTGCAATTGGCTAAATGTTCAACTGATACTAGGGGTGAATTGAACTGCTAAATTGCTGCATGCGAGTATTTCTCGCTATGTTGAGTTCTGGAACCGAGATTGCCGAGATCTTGGTACTGATGTGAGTTCTCAGTAGGGCTGAAACTCTATTTTGACTTTCTCGATTATCATCGAGAATCGTGATTGTCTCATTTTAAATGAGAAACAATAACCAAGAAAACTGCCATCTCCCGACAATTCTCAGTCAAGAATCTTTTCTTGAATTATTGGTTACTGTTTAGCAGATTGTTGTTTACCGTTGACTTGCCAGTTACCGTTTACCGGGTTGTTGGTTACCATTTACTGAGTTGCCTGTGAGACAAATCCAATAACCAATAAACACGGTAACAAAGCAATAACCAAAACCACCAATAAACCAATTAACACCAAAACCAATAAACGAATAACCAATCAACACGGCAAATGGCAAATCACAGTAACGTAGGGGTGGAACTTGAGGCAAAAAAACGGATACCGGTTTTTAAAAAAACAACGGTTTACTTGATTAAAACTGTCCCCATTGAAATAAATGGAAAAAACCACACCAATACCTCCCCCTCCCAGGCTGTGCAGGTGGAAAGGGGGACACCCCCCCACCCACCCTGCCCAGACTGGATTTAATTTTTTTTTTTTTTAATCCAAGTCCCTGCTAGTGTGGGCTCTGGGTCGCTGCCGTGCCGGCAGCGGCGACCCAGAGCCCGCACCAGCAGGGACTAGGGCAATCCCTGGGGTGGGGGTGGTTTAACACCCCCACCCCAGGGATCGCCCTACCCCCCCCAGGGATCGCCTACCTTACTTGCGCTCTGGGCGGCGGCGGCTACAGCACAGCGGGCCCGGCGGCTTCAGCGCTGGCTGGCTTCAGTGCTTCACTAGGCCTTTCGGGGAAACCCGGAAGTTCCCCGGAAGGCCTAGTGAAGCGCTGAAGTCAGCCAGCGCTGAAGCCACTGGACCGCCATGTTGCAGCTGCCGCCACCGCCCAAAGCACAAGTAAGGTAGGCGATCCCTGGGTGGGGTGGGTAGTGTGATCCCTGGGGTGGGGTGTGTGTTAAACCACCCCCCACCCCAGGGATCGCCCTAGTACCTGCTGGTGCGGGTTCTGGGTCGCCGCCGCCGGCACGGCATCGGCCCGGAGCCCGCACTAGCAGGGACTTCGGGTAAAAAAATGTTTTTAAAAAATCCAGCCTGGGCAGGGTGGGTGGGGGGTGTCCCCTCTTCCACCCGCGCAGCCTGGACAGGGGAGGGAAAGTCTTTTTTTTTTTTTTTTTCTTTTACATTGCGGCCATTCATTTCAATGGCCGCAATGTAAAAAAAATCCGGCACGGGTACCGGTACCCCAATTACCGGATTAATCCGATACTGCCAGTACAGCAAAATACCGGCAGTATCGGATACCGGGGGAACCGAAATTCCCACCCCTAGTAACCAGTAAACATGGTACACGGTAAACCGCAATATCGATACAACCTATAAACGGCAAAACCCCACAGTAAGCGGTAACCGATAAATTGAGTTTCATCCGAGATCTCAATTGGGTTTTGAAAAAGCTGTGAAATCTTGGCAGCAATTCTAGATTCCCGCAAAACTTTCACGAGAATTTGATTCTCGTTTCAGCACTAGTTCTCAGCGAGAAACCAATAAATAGAGAATTCATTGCACATGCACAAAATGGGCTGGCTGTTTTGCACATTCACAAAAGGCCACCACCCGTAACCAGAATGGCAGTGATATCATCGCCATTTCGGTTCAAAGCAGTGGATTGCACATGCATAAAATGGCCACTGCCCTTAGCATCACCACCATTTTGATTAACAGCAATGGTCATTTTGCACATGCACAAAACAGCTCGGTTGCCATTTTTACATGCAAAGAAAAGTTACTTGCAGCCGCCAAGTGCTGTGGGTTGGCAGGGACAGTGGGGGCTACAATGCCACCAGGAGCGATATCCTGGAAGAAAGGATCCTATGGTTTGCCGTGGCTGAGAGTCATGACAGTGGGTGGAATACTGGGAAGGGGGGGGGGAGGAGGGTTGGTGGGCAGGGGGAGGCGGGGAAGAATGCCTGATCATGCATTCGGTTTGTCGTGCTAACCTGGGGGTGGGATGAGTACAGGCCGCCCAAACGCACAAAAAATACATGCAAGGGATGCCCATTTATTAGGCTGGACAGGACACACTAAAGATGCGAGTGAGGACTGAACACGGACTCTGGCGGGCTATCGTCTCATTTGAAAACACCCTAAGTAGTTTCAGGATTGCAGTCAGACTCTACTGCGAATGGAGAAGAATTTTTAGACACACACACATGCACAAGTGACCCTCAACCTACATAGTAAAAAATATTCTGCATATATTTCTCAAGTTAGTAGATTTTTAAAAAAAGAAACCAGCTGTAAATCTCATAAAAGATTGACAATTATATATATATAAAATATTGCAAAAGTAGTAGTGGTTTTCTTATTTTAGTATAAACAATTTTTACAATCTTTCTTGTCCTGCTTCTGCAATTTTAAAGTCACCCACATTGTTGAGCCCTACTCAGACTGGCCATGCTACCTTTCGTGTTCGAGATTGACGTCACCCTACAAGAAAAGCTTATAATATTATATATATATATATATATATATATATTTTAAAATCATGAGCTTTTCTGGAGGATTCTGAAGCAGCAGCCAAAACGTTATTCCTAGGAAAACACATACTGATGCCAACATACTTAAGTGTTACTCAAAGACATAATGCTTATTTGTTAACAGCATGTTTCTTTCTAATCTTGCAGAAATAAAAACATAAGCATTTGATAACCATCTTGCAAAAAAGTTATTTTAAAAGGAGTTTCAATATTTGCCCTCTCCACTGTTTATTTACAAACAGTATCTTCCAAAGAAATTAAGGTTATTTGATCACTGAATGCCTTCCAGTCTCTTCCAACAAGCACTGCTGAGTAATGCTGAAATATGAAGACATAGTACACTATGACTTTCAATACCTCCGACTGCCGGAAGCCAAGAATGAATGACAGGATGGATCACTCCATATATGCCCTAGTTCTGTACACTTCCTCTGAAGCATCTGATATTGGTCACTGTCAGAGACAGGATGCCTGGCTAGAAGGATCAATGGTCTGACCTATAGGCTATATTTGAAGATAGCAAGAAGACTATTTGCTTCAGCACCACTGCAATTTTCACTTACAGAAAGAGGATACCAGTTTTCAGATGTGCTTACTAAAAACTCAGTTGTGCAAACACACACAGACAAAGACCCACGGCACTTGTCTGGACTCTTATGCTGGTGGCTTCATTCCAGCCCTCATCCCAACACATCAGGTCAACTAAACTCTCTTCTTCCTGGCTTGAATCTAAGAGTGGGACTGGAAACAAAATTTGGGAAACATTGGATGCCAATGCAAGAAGAGGTTCCCAGAAGAGAAAGTATTTGCACGTGGAGGGAGGAGAACAAGGAAACACTGAGGTGGCAATCCTTGGACTTTTTTTAGCACCAGCCCTTAGCAGTGGTGTGTGCCACACAGTGAAGTGAATGGTTCCTGTACCAGCACTAAGCAGTTAGTAGGGACAAAACCTAACGCTCATGACCTGTCTAAGGTACCAGCAGTCAGAAAACCTTTTTCAGTTTTAGCCCTTGTGGCCCCCTGTAATTTGCAGAAGTCACTAGCATGTTATTCCGTTCACAGATAAAATCCACCTAAGTGCTCATTTCCTAACGGTTATTAACCTTTAATAAACCCTTCATTATGTAGTCTTTTACAAGGCTGAAAAGTATCCACAAAGTATCTCAATGCATTCTGAAAAAGGATATAGGAAATACATACTGAAAATGGAGAACACAGCTAAGATATTAAGCCTGAAGTGTTTTACATATTCTCTTCTACACAAGAAAATGTGTTACATACATGGCTCCGACGGAATGGGCTGTTAACACAAGACAGATATTCCCTTTATGTGAGAAGGCTTTATTTCCTCTGGGACTCAACCTTTTCCTTGTTACAACAATCAATAAATAAGAATTTGGGGCACTCCTGCCCCTGCTAACGTTTAGCCACAAAGCAATTAACGTTGGTTACAGGGGCCACTAAAGTCCTTCACCACACCTGGATTCAGGACACAACCATTGTAAATTCAGTCTAATAAGCTGTGAATAAGGAGGAAACCCTGTAAATAAATAATATTTACAGTAGAGATGTACCTGATAGTGCTGTTGTTGGGATTTTTTAAGTCTTGATAGAGTTTTATCACCCATTCCTGATATTCCTGTTTTTGAATGGCTGTCGACTGTTTTAGTTCATTGGTCCATTTATTCTCCAAGACCTAAAAAGCAGACATCATCCCAACCAATTAATTTTTCTTTAAGACAATGACTTCCACAATTTATTCCAACTGGATAAATTTAAATTTACCTGCTGAGATTCAAAATGCCGAGCTGCCAATGAATTTACATCCTGATCAGTTAATGACTTCCCTAGTTCTTGCATCACCGTATCCATTTCTGCCCCTTGCCTAAAAACAGAAATCAGTCATTTAGCCATAAAGTGAGCTTTCTAAAGGTCTAACTTCACAGTTATTACTAAGCAACATTTTCATTGTAGGTAGAATATAAAATTGAACACAAAAAAGCACAATAGCCAAACCTTAAAATTACTTCTACAAGTTGCACTCTTGACTTTACAGGGATTACTCTATGTGTATATGGCAAACAGTGTTTTGAACACAACCTTTTATGAAGCTGATAATGCGACTGGTACATTGCTGTTTTATTCTTAAAAATCATATAAGAAGCAGTTTCATGCAAGAAGAAATGCATGTATTGTGGCTTGTGTATAATATAGGATGGCTTCTACTAAAGAAAATAAAGTCAAACCATGCTATAACCACGACCTGCATAGAGTAACACCCACTCAAGAACCATTTCTACCATCTGCCTATAGTTAAATTCATTTATAGTGAAAACACTGATATAATGAATTTTCTCTGTTCCTATAGAAGATCATTATACTGCATATGTAAGTTCCCTTGTCTCACAATCTTCCTGTTTTTAGTTAATTTCTTTATGTGCACAAAATCATAACTATTACGCTGAAAATACCATTTCCACCACCGGAATGAAAGCATGATGCATATGCCGCCTAGTGGGTAAGAAGGGTTTAGCAGATTTTTAAGCTTCCATCAGCTATTTGGAATGCTTTAATGCTCCAGTAATACTTATTGCAGAGGAAGATACATGATAAGCTGAGACTTTTTCTCCTGTTTTTTTTTTTTTTAAATTGAGGAAATGGTTATTTTATATTTCTTAGGGATGTAAAAGGTGCAGGAACTTATGTATAGTCTCTTCATTTCCCCCCCTAGAACTCTAATGTAATGGTCCCAAATTTCTTTTTAAATAAGGCCCTTCTCACACACACTCCCAACACAGATAGAATGGGTGTTACATTTTATTATGCATGTTGCAGGGCTGCTAGTGCGCTATGGGTGCCCTGCAACATGTATAATAAAATGTAACACCCATTTTATCAGTGTTAGAGTGTGTGTGAAAAGGGTCTAAGAGGACAAAATGTTAGATATAGCCTAAACTTCCTGGGTTTTTTGTTTGTTTGTTTTTTAAAACAGGCTAACAAAAATCATGTATAAAGCGGTATCTTAACAGTACCTTTCACGTAGTTTTTTGAGTTCCACATCTCTTTCACTTATTAATTCTGAGATACTAACAAAATAATTATGTTCCAGATTTAATAAAGTTTAAGAAGCTGGAGAATGGATCAGATCATGGTATACATCTGCAAAGTCTTCATCCCAACTAGGCTCTTCAGGTCTTGCATATTCCAACGTTGTCTGGAAGGTATCAAATTATAAATTCATTTTAAAAATGTGCTACAAAAATTCAAAGAAGTTTTACACATAAAGACAGACCAATTCTGTTAATCTGCACCTTGGTGACTGTTATAGTAAAATCATCATCATGCAGCGATATTAGGAGCCGCTTAGAGCAAACAAGAGCTCAGAAGCTTTGCTTCTGCAAAGAACAAAATGTACCCCAATAGCAGCATTATTATTGGACAAAGTAGTCTAACTTTTTTCTCCCACTCATTATTATTATTTTGAGTGTTATCTCACTCTTGCCTGCCCCTCTTTCTCTACCCTTTCTCTTCCCTTCATTTCTTCAGAACAGGAGTGTGTTTCTCCTATCGCTTCCAATTTTTCCTGAGACTCTTACTTATGACAGTACAGTAAAAGTACCACTAATTCTCAAAATAAAAACATGGTAAATTGTGAGCCCTACAAGGTATTTTCTATAACATGAGAAATTCTTTCCTACTTCTGAAAACATTTTAAGACAATGAAAAATTCACAAAATCCTTTCAACAACAACAAAAAATCATTACTAATCAGTTTAAGCAAGGGGATAACGCCTCGACAGCCACAGCAAGATATCCCCCTCTTTCCCTCTGAAGTGCAAGACTAGATACTGCCCCCTGGCTTCAATGGAACAAAGGGCATGCAAATGGTTTTGTAAGATCAGGCCCTAAACATTTCATTTTTATATCAAAATGTTCCCTGTGGCTGCTTGACTTCTATTTGGTTCCACTGGAACAGCAGCATTTAGGATAGTAGTCTACATAGCAAGGTCAATCAAACTCCTCAATTCCAGTGGGATGTGTCATCCAGACTCAGGCGCAATGCGCCAATATGGGCGTCTGGGGCACTGCCCCTCCTGCCACCAAAGGCCTACCACCCCACCACCCAAACAATTTAGAGGACCTCAGGAGCAAGCAGCGGCAGTCCCTGAGCAGCTCTTACCACTGCGGTGATGGGCCGGCACGCTGTGGCTGCCTGAATATAGCACTGTACTTCTGGGTTCTGGGATGCGCGGTTTGGATGCTGGGGCTGGACTTTCAGTCTTTCACATGGCTCTGTTGTTGTTACTATCAGTGTGGGATGGAGTTGGAGCCAGAGCCGAACCAGGAGAGGGAGAGGAGGAGCAGCCAAGACCCAAGAGGTGAGACCGCAAGAGAGCTGGAGGTGGAGCGAACTAGAGCCGGCTGCAAGATGAGGAGTATATTGCGCTGATGTATGCAAAGGAGGAGGAGCCGGGCAGCCAGGGGGCTTGCATGTGGTGACCTGCTGTAAGCTAAGGAATCCTTCTAGGGACAAACTCCAAACGTTTGTGGTATGGGCGGCTGCTTGTGCCGTCCATACTGCAGACATTGGAAACGACAGTTCAATTTTCTGCCCAGTTGGGGGCAGAGTTCGCTATTCCCCTATAGGGTGCAGAAACAGCGTTGTTAAAAGTGCAGTCTGGACCAGACGCCCCCAGGCTGGCAGGGCAGGTCAGGCAGAGAAGCTGTAGTTTCAATGCACCACCCTGCAGGGGGAAATAATGAGAGCTTGGTGGTGCCAATCAAATTGGAGGCTGCACAGGGCAGGCCTTGAACAGACACGTGTTCCCTGGCCCTGCTGAGAAGTGCATCATGCACTCAGGCTTCTGGCGCCATTTTCTCTCTCTGCTTGCCCAGTGCCTGCCTGCCTTGTGCAACCCAGCAGCTGCAGCGCATGCTGCCATGCTTCTGATGAGGTTAGGTATCTAAATTGCATCTATCGGTGTGTGTGTTTGGGTACTGGGAAAATAAGCGGGTCTGTCTATTTTTCTCATGTATGCTTTGGCCGAGAACTATAAGCCATTTACTTTGGAGTAAGCGGTTTCTTACTCATGGCCTTTATGTAAGAGAGGACCATATCACAGGCAAGAATTAGGCCTCTATGACCCATACTTGCCTCATGAAGTTTCCTTTCCAAACACACTTCTCTGAGAAGTTAAAGGTTCCTGGCTGTATTTATTTCATTTATAGATTTTAATTGTTTATAGATGTTTTATAGTCTCCAAAAGTGAGTAGCAGGACCCTACCCTCAGGGGTCCTAACCTGGGGCCACGCAGTGGGAAAGGGTACACAGTTTCCCCAAGAACCCTCCAGGCACTGCTTTTTGCTAACTCCTGCTGGGATCTGGGTGAGTAGTAGTACAGGCGGGCCTCCTTGGTGGTAGGGAGGTGGCGGCGGGGAAATTGAGTTGTCTAGATTTGTTGTAATTTTAATCCTCACTCAGCATGCAGCGATGTGAGGTCTTCTGCTTATTTTCTGTGCCTTTGAGGGGTTTTTCCAAACAAACAGAAAAAGAAATCTGTGGTTTTGGGTTTCAATCCCAGTGGTTTTAGTGGAAGAAATGTATGGTTGGATTGCATTTCAATCCTCACTCAGCATGCAGGGGGGTGAGGTCTTCTGCTCATTTTCTGTGGCTCAGAGTCTTTTTTCGAGCTGTTTGGTTTTTACTCCAGAGTGGCACTGGAGTGGAAAGGTGTTTGTTGCTGAAAACTTAAGCAGGGCTGGATGGACCATAGGTGACTGATCCAAACTTATGTCTTTCTGTTAGCTTAAAACTCTAGGTAGCTTTTGCTGTGCAAATGTTAATACTCGCACAGCCCTCTAGCAGGGATAAGAGAAGCAGCATTATCCCCCTGCTGGGAAAGCAAGGGAGGGAAAGGGAATGACCTAAGCACACACAGCAAATCAGTAGCAAAACCAGGAAGAGAATTCAGAGGTTGTCTTGCAGTTCCATGCTCGGTTCAACTTCCTCCACAGACCAGAAATGGGTCCCTCCTCCCTAGTGAACTTACAATCTAAGGAGGGCAAGGGGAATTGGGGGGGGAGACAGACACATTCCCCCCCCCTTTTTTTTTAAACAGATGGAGAATTGAGGCTGTAAAATTCCATGTTAATTTCAAAATTCTGGTGGACTCCACCCACCATTGGCTTGGCCATGCCCACTGTTGACTTGGCCTTTTGCAGTTTGGTGGGATGTTGTGTCTGATTGCAGAAGCTGCCTCTTACATTGCAACAGAGCTGCGTAGCATGTTTTGGGGGACAAGTGGAAATCCTCGCTGTTGCTTTTATGGTGTGTTAAGGACTGCACATAATATTGTTGCTCTAAGATGGTTTGTTTTGCTCACTCTGTGTTTGCATGATGCATTGCTGCTTTCCTTCTCCCCTCCTAAGCATTAGTAGAGAGGCCATTTTGTAAATTTGTGGGTCCACTGGTCGTGGCTACTCTTATTTAAAATGGTCCCTTTGCTGTTTCACTGCTGCCCCCTGCTGGAAAGTAGTTTCTGGCCTCTCTGCTTGTGACTGTGCTTTTGAACACCATGCCTCGGGTTTTGTTGAGAAACAGAAATGCATTGTTTAAATTTGGTTTATTCAGCCCCGGGCCCAGGCGGGATGCAAAAGATACCCCCTGATCTCATCTTGCTACATGTCTAGGCTGCTGTTTTGATGGGGCTGGTTTGGTGGCAACACAGGCCTGCAACTGGCCAAATGTTTAAATGTGTTTGCATGTGCACTGCTGGTCCCCCCACCCCCCCTCCCCCAAGCATGTGCAAAGGCTGTGGCCATTTTTGAGGGCCCCCACTGGCCATGGCTACTCTTGGTTAAAATGGTCCCTGTTTTTGCTGTTTTCCTTCTAAAACGTCTGCTTTCTGGGTGGAGGGACCTAGGAACTTGGCTGGAAGGAAGTGTTTTAAACGCAATCTTTGCTGGTATGTTCCTTGCATTTTAAAATGGCCTGCCCTTTGCAGTTTGGTGGAATGTTGTGGCAGGCTTTTCTGCAAGAAGGCCATGTCACATGTTGGTTCACTTCACTAATGGCTAGTCTACCAGCCTGCCTTGTTGCAGCATTTGCTGCCTTTTACACTGCAACAGAACTGAGTAGCATGGTTGGGGGTCTGTGGGAGAAGTAGAACTCGATGCTGCTGCTTCATGCATCAGCAACGGGTTTCCAGCATTAATTAATGTAACATCCATCCAATGTGAACCCTGGGAACTCCTTGCTGCTGGGTTGAGCCACAACACTGGCCTAATCATTGACCAGGCTTTGCCTACCGTTGGCCAGGCTCTGTCCCTAGACCCACAGTACAACCTATTCACTGCCCCACCAGCCTCAAAACCCACCAGCTGCCACTGTCCAGACTTACAAAATACATAGCAAAATCTTGGAAATTTCAGGCATTGTCTTACCTCAGTATAAGCTTTGGACCAAGCATTTGCCAACTGGTCTAGGTCTGCTTTGCCCGATTTCACAGCTTCCAGAGCCACTTCAGCTTCTGTATCATAATCCTTTATGGACTCCTCCTCTATGAACCGACTAAGGGATTCATTTAAATCTGACATAAGAAAAGAAAAAAATTCCATGTAGAATTATTATTTTTTACAGATAAAAAGATATCAAGCATCTAATAGCAGCATGAGTATTTCTTTGTAAGCTCAAGGAAGGTGAACAGCAAATCAATAAAGAAATTCTAACAGCTAAAATATTTAAAATGTTCTTTGTAAAATATTTCAGAAATAGCAGTCTGTCTCAGCACATTAATATCTAACATGAATGATTTACAAAACTAGTTCTTACCATTTTCTATGAAGCATGGCAAACTGTGCAGGAGCATCAGACGCCCATGTAACTGGCTGGGATTCTCTTGCACAGGGAATTTGAGAGGCACCCTGAGCACAAAATGCTGATTGCCAGCATCAAATTTATACAAAAAGTCTCTCTCTCGTGCACAGACTTTTCCTTTGTTGGCCTTCATCTTCTTTTAGTGGTTTTCTGCATATCTAGGGGAAAATATTGCACATTGCAATTTTTATATCTTGACATACAGAAACAAATAGAGGACAAAATATAGTTTGAGCAGCAGCTGAAAGATTCGGAGAAGAATATGAAAAATTGCATTTTGGAGACTAAGGGTGATTTCAGATGTTACGTTTGTGGCATTCACCAGTCAACCTCAGTCAAACGCGGGCGGTGGTGAAAGAGCCGTGCACGTCTGTTTGCTCGCATCCAGATGTTCACCACTGTCAAACACGGGCCGGGGTGAACCTAACCACACTTCGTGAGGTCGGGATGGGAGGAGGTCCAGAAGTGTGGTGAATGTTCACCACGGCAGGGGTAAAGGAAACGCAACGTCTGAAGGGAAAATCCTGGCTGAAGGGAAAATGACCACGGGAAGTGGTGACGGCACGCAGTGCCAGCCAGGCAACCAACAACAAGCGGCACACAGAGGGAGATTTAAAGGGCAGTCAGCAGTAGGGGAACGTGGCGGAGCAGTCGATGGAGGGGAGGGTGGAGGAAACAGAGCAGAGGATGGAGCGAGAGGGTGAGGAGGAGGAGGAGGAGGAGCAGCAGCAGCAATTGGACTGGGAGATAAGGCTGTTTGTTTACAAGCAACTCCTCCCCATGTGCCGATCAGAAGGTTGTTGCCTTGTAAAGAAGGTTCTTCGAGATGGCACCTAACATTCTCACGACTGGCCTGTGCATGCTCGCCCCGTTCAAATAATAGCCACATGATGGTCTCGAGCTCCTCTAGTATAAAAAGTGCGCTCCCCCTCAGAATGACAGTTCCTTCCAACCCTTTCTAGAAACAGAAGGAAAAAATTCTATGCGAGGCTGGAAAGGTGGGTATATATAAGAATATTAGGAGCCATCTCAAAAAACCTTATTTACAAGGTAGCAACCTTCTGTTCTTCTTCGAGTGGCTCCTCACATGCTATTTTTACTAAATACGAACGTGCTTGTGTGATCAGGTATTGTTAATAGCATGTAGCTATTTTGATGTGGCCCAGAGGTTTTGTATGTTTGAAATATGTGAAAGGGAACATGGCCAGGCGAGGCTTCTGCTGGGGGCTGTGGCAATGGCCCCGCTATGTGCACCTGCTGTCGTTGCCGCTCCCGATGGGAGCCCCTGCAGCCGGATGTTGGGCGCTCTGGGCCCATCTGACAGCCGGCTGCCTCCTCAGCACCTTCCTTCTGCCTGTGGCCTGGGTGCTCGCGCTGGCCTGCTGCCTCTTTGGGACGGCTGGACCCCCTGTAACCCGGCTCCGCCCGCCTGTCGCCCTCTCGCCTGGGACCCCATCCCCCGTGCCCTGGCCCCGCGCGCTCCCGTGCTGTCTGTCACCGCACTGGGCTGGTGCTGCTTGTTTCCTCAATAAACACCCTTTGTGCTTCACTGTGCCTTGTGTTGCCTCCTGTGCCCTTGGGCTGCTGGGTCCCCCTTCCCCTTGGCCGCTGGGCTCCTGCCCCCTCCTCCTCCTGGTGGGCTGGCCGTGCTGGCCCCTCGCCACCCCCCTCCTCCCATGTGCCCGACCGGCCGGGGGGTTCCCTGTCCCCCCCTGGTGTGTGCCTCTCTCTGCCCCCCTGCTCGGCTCCCCTTTGTTGCGTGGGTGTGCTGCTTCGTTTGTGTGTGTGCACTTCTCGTTTTGAAGTGCGTGCGCCTTCCATGCTGCGGCCGGTTTGCGCGTGCTGCTCGCGCTGCTGCTCCCTCCACTCCCTCCCTTCCCTGGGCAGGGCCCTCCACCGTCTTTGGCTTCGTTTGCCCTCCGGCGCCCATGTTTGGGTCCGCGTAACGCCGGTGCCTTGTGGGGCTCCCACCGCGGTTCTCGCCACCACGTCACGTCTGTTGGGTTCCCCTGGCCTGTGTTCTCTCTGGTTGGCCCCGGGCGGTGGTGCCACCCCTGTCCCATCTGTTGGGGCCACGCGTCTCACCCCAGTCCACGGTGAAGCCATTCACACCGGGGTGGGATTCACTGTGGTGGATTTCACCGCATCACGCCTGAAACCACCCTAAGACCATGTTCCAGCTGTGCAAAGTTATGTTGGGGAAAAAGTGCCAGAAGAGTGATCAGCCCTTGCGCCACAGTTGCAACCACACCACATCCCCGTAGCATAGATTAGTTAACCCTATAGTTAATCAGTGCACCGAAAGGGGAAGAATGGGAATGGTAGAGTGCAGAGGCACCAACTACAAGGGTGGAGGGTACCGGGGGGTCTGACCCCTCCTCCCCAAAAGGATCAAGTGAAGCTTCCTCCCCCATTAATGTTACTCTGTCCAGGAGCAGAGCTTGCTGGGATCATGAGAGGGTGGCAAATTACTAGAGCAGTGCTGAGCCAGGTGGTGCAGAGCAACAGGACACAAGGGATTCGGGGATGACAGGTTTGAAAAGGTCCATCTGCAAAGTGCTGGAGCTGACCATCTAGTCCTCCATGCCATTCTGATATGCCCTGCCTACGGAGGCTGAGGGTCGGAGTGGAAGGGTACAGACGCTCCGGTCTCCTGCACAACACCTGGCCACAGCAGGCGGGATAGGACTCACCAGAGCAGCATCAGAGGAGGGACAGCTGATCGGTTCCACTGTTCCTGCAGGCAGGCAGTCCTTTAAACCTGCTGGGTCCCAGATCCCAACCCTTTGCATCCTCGTAAACCACTTGCCGCTCAAGTGCTGTGGTGGCCACCTTCCTGGGGGCATCTGCTCCTCACATGGTTAGAACCCCTCTGTGTAATTATAGACCCTGTGAACACACCTATGCAAGATGGCATCCCTCCCATCTTGTCACTCAGCAAGCAGCAACTATGTGGGTGGATGCGCACTCCACCCCCAACATAGTGGGGTGGAGAGGAATGGTACCTATGTTCCAAAATGCACTGGCAGCCATGGAGGGGAAATCTATACATGGGGCACAGTGTACTGACTTCAATATCCCCTTTCCCACTCTCCCATCACTATGATCCCAAGAGACATGCGTGGCCAATCGGGTTATTGCCCCTTTTTGTTGCACTGTTCGGGGGAGCACAACATTCCTATGACTGGTCTGACCAGGCACAAATCCGCACTAACCCTTCACCTTCCCACCAGTGTGGTGGATTCAGTGCAACTGAGCCCAGGGAAGTCTAGATCTTTATGGCCACCAACCCTGTTTCTCCCCTGGGGTAGGTTGCGATTGAGCTGCACACCATGTTTGGCCTGGCGCAGGGGGCGAGGCAGACTTGCAGCACAAGGAGGTGGGGCTTTCTGCCCGACACAAACTCGGGTACTGGTACTCTTCAGACCACCAGTCTAATAGGCTCCTACCAACCACACTGACAGCGAATGGCTACTTGTGACTGTGGTTGCAAGGAGCTGGATCACGATCTAACTGTAGGCACCCACGCATTTTTATGATCCCAGATTTGCAAATGCTACAGCTCCCAATTCTAAAAATAATTACCTAAATGCATAATTTCACTGGAATCAACAAAATTACATGCATATAAGCATTTTCATTATTGGAACACACCAGGCAACTACCATGAGTAGCTCCACTAATGTCAAAGATTTCTTCCAGTAGTGCACATGGATCTAGTTTTTAAAAAAAGCATACATTAAGTTCAGAATTTAACTTCCATTTAACCCTTACCTACCATTTTCAGAAACTGAGATGGGAGGGGTCTGTGTTTAAAAAGTGTTACTAGAATAAAAAATTGTCCTTACAATTTACAAAAAAAAGTGACAATTCACTGATGTGTTTCACAAAATGTTAAAATATTTTAAAAGTTTTTTTTTAAAAAGCCTTTGCTGGGGGGATTTACACACTTACTTACAAGGTTAGCAGCTCAAAACTAATGACATTTGTGACAGTGATTGAGAATTGGAACCAGAAACTGATTAGAACGATTGTTACTCAACAATCAAGTTTCCATGTGGAAATAAAGCACAACAACGTTGCTTGAAGGTTAACCTAGACTCAAAGGACAAATCTACTCAAGAGATGAACACGTTAGGGTTCATCTAAAAGGTGCAACCATGCCCTCAATGAAGTCAATAGTTCAGCTTCCTTTCATTTTAATGAGTGAGGACTATGCTCTCAGAAATGGTTGTGATTTTAATGTGCTGGACCTCAGCTCATGTGGCAACTGATCGAGTAGCAATATGACCATATATTGCTCCTCGCAACAAGCGGCTGTTATTTTATCCCCACCCACCTGCCAGAAGCTCAGGATGTGTCATTCCAGAAAAGAACAGTGCCAGGAAAAAAGTATAAAAAGGTCTCTATAGTAGAATGCCAGTGTTGCTTCACAGTCTGTCAAGGAGTGTAGACTCCACATGAATGTAAGCAATGGGATGTAGTCAGATTGATATTTTAGCCAACAATGCATAGAAGCAAAGGGTGAAAACAAATGAGACAGTAGCCCATGAGTCATCTGCTCGTCAGTTTGGTGGCCACCAGATGTTCACCCATTTCTGCCTTAGGGTGGGCAGCCAGATGCTACCGGACATGTCATCTGGAGGTTGGCAATGCGGTGTGGACTAAGGCTAGCTCAGCTGGACTAATATGCGCCGTCCCATTTGCTAGGCCCCAACCAGAGGCGAGGTCAAAGGATCAAGCCTGGAGGAGGGTGCTCACCTGGCCTGCCAAACAGCTGAGCAGGGGTTCCCGGAGGAGTGTGATCACCATGATGCCAAACAGATGAATGGATTGCCCATTGTGACCTGTCGGGTACTTCCCCTGAGAAAAAGTTGGCCACGGACCACTGGTCTGGCACAGTATGGCACTTGTTATGTTCTTATCCCCTTCCCCACCTCTCGTCCAGTGCTTGTTGCTCAGTCCTAGCTGGGGCAAAGAGCCCTGCGTTAGCTGCACTCTTTCTCTCCCCCAATGTCCTATAATCTGGGGATAGATCAGTGGCCACCCTACCTGCTCTGTGTGGGCAGCTCCTTGGCTGACCCATGGCGTGGAGGGGCATCTCCACAGGATGCAGTTAATTCAGGGGAATTTGAGTATCCCAATACGGAGGACAGGAAAGAAGCCGAGAGCTCAGGTGGGAATCAGTGCAGAACAAATTGACATGATTCCAAATCAACTGAAATAGTCACTTATAACGGGAAGGATAAAAATAGAAATAATATGTTTAAGTGTCCATATTATATACAAATGCTAGAATTCTAAAAAGTAAGATGGGAGAATTACAGTGTCTGGAACTAAATGAAGATCTAGACAGAATGGGAATCTCAGAAACCTGGTGTAATGAGGATAACTAATGGAAAACTGCAACACCAAGGTACAAAATATATAAAAATTACAGAGTAGATTAGCATATAGTGCCACCCCACTACCAGCTCAGAGACAGCATTGCATCAAACAGTTTAAAAGTTTTACAGGAAGTGAACTGTACTCTGGAATCTCTATGGATAGAAATTTCATGCATAATGGGGAAGCGTATAGCAGTGGGACTATATAATCAAACCCCCGACAAGGACGGTGAGACTATGTAATGCTAATGGAGTTTAGACAGGCTACTAAAGTCAGAAACACAACAACAATGGGTGATTAGCAGGGAGGTTCTGGAGACTAAATTTAAGCTTCTAGGTAGGAGACTGAAGTCCAGAACCTCCAGGGTAGCACTCTCAGAAATGCTCCCAGTTTCATGCGCAGGACCCCAGAGGAAGCTGAGCTCTGGAGTCTCAATGCATGGATGAGAGGATGGTGCAGGGAAGAGGGCTTTAGATTCATTAAGAACTGAGGAACTTTGGGGGGAAGGGAGGTCTTATACTGATGGGATGAGCTCCACTTTAACCAAAAGGGGAACCTGGCTGCTGACGCTAAACATTAAAAATGGAGATAGAGCAGTCTTTAAACTAAAAACTGGGGGAAAGCCAACAGGTGCTCAGCAGCATGTGGGTAGGGCTAAGGCAGCTGCAAAAGATGTCGTTATTTCAGGGGAACTGGAGTACCCCACTACAGAAGACAGGAAAAATCCCCAGGGAGCTCAGGTAGAAATCAGTTTGCAACAGTCAAACTCTATTGATCCCCAAATAACTAAAACACTTACTTACAAAAGACAGATTAAAAATAAAAAGGATACATTTAAATGTCTACGTACAAATGCTAGAAGTCTAAAAAGTAAGATAGGAGAATTAGAGTGTATTGTGTTAAATGAGGATATAGACATCATAGGACTCTCAGAAACCTAGTGGAATGAGGGCAACCAATGGAACACGGTATTACCAGGATATACAATATATTGAAATGACAGAGTAGATTGAGCTGGTGGTGGGGTGATGCTATATGTAAGAGACAACATTGAGTCAAGCAGGATTAATATTGTAAAGGAAGCAAATGGTACTCTGGAATCTCTGTGGATACAAATTTCATGTATAACGGGGAAGTGTACAGCGGTCGACCTATACTATCGTCGTCCTGACCAGGACAGTGAGACGGACTGTGAAATGCTAAGGGAGATTAGACAGGCTACTAAAGTCGAAACACAGTAATAATGGGCGATTTCAATTACCCTCATATTGACTGGGTGAATGCCGCCTCAGGGCGGGATGGAGAGATAAAATTTCTAGATGTCATAAAACACTGATTCCTGGAGCAGCTCATCCTGGAACCAACAAGAGAAGAAGCCACTCCGGATCTAGTCCTAAGCAGAGTGCAGGATTTAGTGCAAGGGGTAACGGTGCTGGAGCTGCTGGCCAATAGGGATCATAAAAGTATCAAACTACAC
>QEPC01010771.1:1089175-1117639 GCA_003113815.1 Sphenodon punctatus
GGTATCCTGGGGCGTCTCTGGAGAGGGTGTTCTTGGTGGCTGCACCCAGGCTGTGGAACTCCCTTCTGGCAAAGGCCTGATTGGGCCCCGGACCTTCCCTCCTTTTGACGACAATGCAAGACCTGACTGTTCTGCCAGGCATTAGTTGAGGGAGATGGGTGAGGTGTGGGTTAGGGTGGTGGTAGGGTTTGGTTTATATAACCTCAGTCTAATTGTATAGTTTTTATTAGTGTTTTATATTATATTATATTTATATTTTTATTATACTTATATTTAATTTTTTGACTGTTACCCACCTCGAGCTGGTGTGAGCAGAAGAGGCAGGATAAAAAGATATTAAATAAATAATTCTTACAAACTCGTATTTTAAAAGTGGCTTTTTATGTCACAGTTAGAAACCAGAACTAACAAGTAGTGTTGGTATTACTGAATGGATAGTGTCTTATATATTATTTTTGTCCCAGGAATAAGAAAGTTGTTGATTATTCACAATTTGATGACCTCGAAAATGATGGTAAGTAACCTTCCATTTTTCTTTTCTATACACTAGAATAGGTCAGGTTTTGAAATGGGTTTGTCCAAAGCAATGGAATGAGTCTTATCCTACTCCCCTTTAATTCATTAACAAATATCACATTAGATAAATGATCCTGAACGTCAAACTGTTCATTCTGGGATAGTCCAGTTGAAACGATGAGGCTATACTGGAGTGAATGATTTTGGAACTGCAGTCAGTAAGCAATTTAAGGTTATTGCCATAGAAATTTTCCCACATCTTAAACTTGGGGCAGAGTTTGCCCTTCGTTGCTACAAGCCTTTCTTCCAAATCGCAAGGATATACAGGAGTCCAGGATCATCTGTGGAGAGATCTCAGGCCTCTGCTGCAGCTCTGTGTCTGGAATGTGGCCTTGATTAAGGCAAGGAACCTCTTCGCTGTGGCCTGCATTGAAAAACATTCCATCTCCATGGGGCAGAACCCACTGGAGCACTCTTGTGGAAGAGGATGGTCAGAGTGTGGTGTGGTATGGGGTGAGGATGTGTCGAGAGCCCATCGGTGTGCTTTATAGGTGTTCTTAAATGAGCAAGGCTTGTGGGGAGGGTCTGTGGCTGCTGAGTGGCACAGCTATGGGGCAGCCACTCATGTGGAGTGAATGGGGAGGGATTCTAATGGGTGGCTACCTCAACAGCTGCCTTACGCTCCCCTGCCACAGACCATGGGGGAGGGGGAATTGTGCCGGGCTGGCCTTTGAAATTGACATGTCCCAGCATCAGTGCTGAGGAACCAGGCTCTCCAGTGCTTGCAGCCAGTTCCTGTGACTTGCAAAGGCTGTGTTCCCCCACCCACAGTGCCGCTGAGTGGGGGAACTGTCTGCCGGTGTATGTGGCCGCCTCAGTTCATATGGGCAGGGGATGCTTGGGTGCCTGTTGCCAAGCATTTTTTTGGCTTGCCCCTCACGGGGCACTCCAGATTTTCAGCAGTACCCCATAAGTGGCCATGAGTGGGTGCTGCATGGCTTATGGGAGCATGCATCCCCCTGCTCCACCTTTGGATGGGTAGTTGGGTGAGTGGTTACTGGGTGGCCATGTGTGGAAGCATCTCGTTTAAAAGCCCCCTACGTAGAGCAGGGTCTCCTAACTCACTCTGTGAATGAATGCAGGGCTATGAAAGCCATTGGCGTTTTTCACAACATCCTGCTTTTGAAGGATTGCCTGTACTCCCTTCGTTGGCCAAGCAAGCAACGAAGGTGGGGCCATGTGGATGGAGACTTTAGGGAAACTGCCAAAGGCTAGCTGAAAGTGGGAAGTGAACTGGAGGTGTTCAGTGGGCCAGGGGTTCCCTTTCTCTTGCATAATTGGTTAGATAACTGTAAGTAAGGAGTACTAAATAATGGCTAAATGTCTGATTGGGAGGAAATCTGAAATGGGGCTCATCAGAGGTCTGTGGTAGGTCTGGTACTTCTCAGTTCTTTTGTTAATGACTTGGGTGAAGAAATGAGAGTGTACTTACTAAATTTACAGATGACACACAACTGTGAGGGACTGCAAATATGTAGGAATATAGGATAAAAATTCAAAATGACCTTAAGTTGAGAAAATTGGATGCTAGACAATAAAATGAAATTCAGCAAAGACAAACGTAAGGTGTTGCACAGATGGAAGAGAACTCAAATACATAATTACAAGGTAGAGGTCACATATAGAGCATAAGCAAGTAGCATGCTGCTGTCACAGAAAAGGTAAATGCTATATTACAGACCGGCAGGCTTTATAGTTAAGGCGTGTTGCACGCTCCATTATAAAGCCCAAACATTCTATTCATTATAAAACTGACATGATTAAAATTAGGCTCATGAAATTTGTGGTGAAGGATCACTGGGGTAATCGGTTTTGGCTGTCCAATTTTCAGCTGAATAGGTTGGATAACAGCTGAGATATCGCAGTTTGAAGACTGCACTTTCAAATCGGTTTTTTCAGCCAGTCCAACCGTCTCAATCTGGGCAGAGTAGAGCGGTTTAGTGTTGGTTGGGAGGAGGTGCAAGCCTTTTAGAAAAATCGAGGCTGCTGGGGGTGCCTTTTTTGTAAATCTGGTTAGTAGTTTTAAAGAGATGAGGTTGTGAAATGGAAATCATCCTGCGTGCGGAGTGCTTGCAAACATTCTATGTGTAATGCAGAGACTGTTTAAAAGCAAACGGTCTTGAATACTGGGGACTACAATTCCCAGCGGGCACTGCTTGTTAGAGCCTATCTGTGCTGGGGAAAGTGAGGGAGCTGCACCTCCCAGGGGGCCATGTGAATGACTGGTCAGCCATGTTTGGCGCTGATCTGGTGTGGAGAGGAGGAGAGAGCTGAAGGTTTGGGGGGCAGATAAGGTTGAGTCTGGGTGGTTGCGGGGAGGGAGGGAGCATAGGGAAGCATGGGTAGACAACGGGAACTGGAACTGAGTGTGGATTCGGATGGAGGTCAAGCGCCTGTGGGATATTTTCGTAGGGAACTAAAGGGGGGTATCGCTAGCGAAGTATGGAAGTTAAAGTTAAACTAGTTAAAGGGTTAAGCTGTCCTGTTGACAGCAAGGTTAGGGGTGGGCTGATCGGGAAAGGAGGGGGCGGATACCAGATTGTATGGATTCTGAGAATACAGGCATGTTCTAAACGGATCGAAACAGTCCTTTAGAAAACATGGATAGTATAAAGGTTATGACCCTGAATGTCAAGGGTCTAAATGCACCCATAAAAAGAAAGAGTTAAAAATGTACTTATAGAAAAGAGGGTGGATATTTTCTACCTACAGGAGACACACCTGAAACGGGGATATATTCAGATTCCAACACAAAAAATTTAAATACATTTATACCTCACTGGAGAAAAAAAAAAGGCAGGGGTACTGATTGGGATAACATCACAACGGAACTTTGAGCACAAGAAGACAGTAACAGATAATCAGGGGAGGTTCCTAATGGTAAATGGGGATCTGGAAGGGAGAAAAATCTCACTGGTAAATCTGTATGCTCCTAATGTGGGAACAGGGGAGTTGTTACAAGAGGCAGTCAAGAAAATCAGTGAAAATGTGTATGGAGTAGTATTATTACAGGGAGATTTTAACACTCCCCTAACACGGTTAGACCACTCCCGAAAAGCTAAATTAAAACAGTGGCAGGAAAAAGTGCGTAATACACTAATTATGAATAACTGATTGGATGCTTGGAGATATTGGAACCCTGTGTGGCTAGATAGACAGTTGATGAATAGCTGTATAAATAGCCAAATATGTCCTGTAGTACTAACAGATCACCATGCGATAATTACTACCTTGGCTTGGGGGGAACAGGGACCTAAAGGACCACGGGTTTGGCACCTAGATAAGGCATTATTCAAAAACAAGGAATATAAAGAGGCTATCACTGAAATATTCCTATAAAGGAATGTTTTGAAGTAAATAAGCACTCTTTTACATCAGTACATATACTCTGGGAGGCGGCCAAGGCCACAATCAGAGGCACATGTATTTAATTGAGTGCCCCCCAAAACAAAAAGAGCATATATAACAGATCTGTACAAGCAATTAAAAAAATTGGAGAAATTAAATGAAAATAACCCCACGCACACATCACAAAATGAATTGGCCAAAGTGAAAACGTTAATAAACACACTTGAAATAGAAAACACAATGAGACAATTGAAACGTATAAAGGGGTTTTATTTTGAACATGGGAACAAAATGGGAAAAGTGTTGCTGGCAAATTTAGTTAAAAAGCAAAGGAAAAACACAATAATTTCAGAAAGTGGCACATTGTGGAATTGTATAAAAAGCAAAGGAAAAACACAATAATTTCAGAAATCAGAGGGACAGAAATGCACAAAAACAGAAGACATCCAGGCTGCCTTCTTTGATTTTTTACTCCAAATTGTATTCGACAAAGAGCCCAGACCCTGCAAAAAATAAAAAATTTCTTAGATAAATATAATATTCCTAAGATAAACGCGAATCAACAAAGTTATGTAAATGCCCCACTAACAGTTGAGGAGGTACAGGAAACAATGAAATCCTTAACAAAGAATAAAGCCAGTGGATCGGATGGGTACCCTGCTGAGTTTTACCAGACATATGCTAGTTTAATAGCACCATATCTGACAGAAGTGTACAGTGGAATCCTGAAAGAGAACAGCATACCAGAGACATTTTATGATGCCACAGTCACACTCATACATGAACAAGACAAACCTAAAGAATCATGTGAGAACTATAGATCCATATCATTGATCAATGTTGACTGCAAAATAATCACCAAAATATTGGCAACTAGACTGGCCTCTATAATAACTGAAATTATCCATCCACATCAGGTAGGGTCCATACCCAATAGAGTGGGCACAGATAATATAAGAAGAGTGGTCAACATGCTACACTACATTCAGGGGAAAAAAATCCCAGCGATTATAGTGTCAGCAGACTCACACAAAGCCTTTGATTCAATTGAGAGGAAATGTCTGATGGCCACACTGACTAAAATGGGATTCGGAGGGAACTTTATTAAGTGGCTGGAAGCAATTTATTTAAGGCCGGTGGCAAAACTCAGGGTAAATGGTGGGTTATCACAACCATTTACATTGGAAAGAGGAGTTAGACAGGGGTGCCCACTTTCCCCACTACTTTTTGATATATTACTAGAAGTCCTGGCAATCGCGATAAGATAGGAAAAGAACATAAGGGGAATAGAAGTGGGATCTAAACAACATAAATTGGCATTATATGCAGATGATATGATCCTTTTTATAGCAAACCCAGAGAGATCAGTCCCCCCGCTAATAAAACTAATTGAGGAATTCGGAGAAATATCAGGATATAAAATAAATTATAGGAAATCAAATACACTCTTATTAGGAGTTGAAGGTGAGAAGAAAGCTCAAATAAAACAAATACTACCATTTCCTGAAATGGAGAATAGTATTAAATACCTGGGATTACAGATTATGCGGCACTCAAAGGATCTTTTTAAAGAAAATTACCCACCTATATTAAAACGAATAAGAGAAGAAATGCAAACTTGGTCTAAACTAGCAATATCATGGATGGGCAAAATGAACATATTTAAAATGATTACGCTCCCCAAGATACTATATAAATTCATGCCACTTCCAGTAATGGTACCCAAAAGCTTTTTTCAACAATGTAACACAATCCTCCTAGAATTTATATGGCGTAACAAGAAACCTAGGATCCGAAGACAATCACTCCATGGACCTAAAGATAAGGGAGGGCTTAACCTCCCGGATATACAAATGTACCACAGAGCAGCAGCCTTAAATGCAATACCTAATTGGTATAACATGGAAAAAGCCCCTCAGTGGACAGAATTGGAAGCAAGGATATAAAATATATAAAAGATATAAAATGTTTTAGGCTGTACCTAACAGATAAGGGGAAAATAAGGTGGCAATCATGGAACAAACACCCATTCGCTGGAACTACAATGAAGTACTGGGAGTAAGCAAGAAAGCAAATATTAAAAAACAATACTCACGATATACAGATATTGGAGGAGGGCAGACAGAGGAAACAGTTTGGGCACTGGACCTGATGATAAAGATGAGGGAGAAAAAAATCACACAGGTGGGACAATTGTTCCAGACAGGGAAATTTATAGCACTTCAAAAATGTAGGGAATTGCTCCAAAACGAAGTGAACACCTTCCAATTTTTGCAAATGAAAAGCCTCTTTACAGCAAAAGGGGAAGTTGAGCACTATAGTAGGGAACCCCAGGGGATAGAACATTTTTTGTTTGAATACACGGCCAACAGGGGAAAACTATCAAGAATCTATGGGCTACTAAAAATAATTTGGTTTCAAAATGAAGATAAATATATAGATAAATGGAATAAGGATTTGAACAAAAATTTAGATAAACAGCCTAGGGCGTTGATCTGGGACCATATGCATAAATGCTCGCCATCCTTACAATTCAGAGAAATCCAAATAAAATTAATTATGAGATTATCTGACACCAGTCAGACTGGAGAAAATTGATACAGCAAGCAAGGGAATGTGTTGGAGACGATGTGAGGAGCGAGGGACATACTTGTATTGCTGGTGGGATTTTATAATAATTAAGCCTTTTTTGGAGAAAAATATGGAATTGTATGAGTAGGGTGGTGGGAACAGTGTTACCTTTTGCCCCAGAAATAGGTTTACTGGGCATCTACCTGGACTCACAAGTGATTCAAAGGCACGCAGACTCATGTAAAAACATGTGCCTTTTAAGAATACGACAACTTTGGCTTTTTCCATGTGCCATTTTCTTGCCATTAGCCAAGAGCCTAATGGCAAGAAAATAGAAAGCGGAAAAGGGTCCTACCTTCTTGGAATGGATGAACCAGTTGTGGTACATGTTCTTGATGGAAAAATCTGGACCGGGATGCATGATAATAAAAAGGACTTTGTGGGAACACGGCTTCTGTGCAGGATGGTGATGCAGGAAGAGGAAGTGGAGACAAAAGAAAATGCTTATCTGTTTGACTTATATATATGATCAGAACTGGTAAAAACACCTGGAAATACCCATCAGAAGTTTAACGAGTTTGGGGGGTGGGAATAGGGGTTAGTTAAAAAGGATGGAAAGTACATAATGATAAGACACCTGGCAGGCGACACCAAATAAGTGTACCAAAGATTTATGGAACAAGTACTGTGTATTTACTGAACAATTGTATTGTTGGTTACCAAATAAAATATATTTTAAAGTTAAAAAAAACCAAACCCAATCTCTGCCAAAGATTGCTGAATGAAGATTTCGTTATGACTACTACTAATCATTTCTGTACTACTAGTTGTATGCAACGCTTTACTATCACAGATTTTTGGAGACAGGTCCCTGCCCAGTGGGCTTACAATTTAAGATGAACATGAATGTGGTGAACACAGTGAGACACGTGGGCACACGCGCACACATCCATTTCACAGATGGAAAACTGCGGCTGAGACTTGCTCAAGGTCACCTAGTGAGTTCATGGTTAGGGCAGGATTCAAATCCTGGCTGACCAGGACCTTATCCACTACACCAGCCCTCTAGGCTAAGAAGTTGTGACTTGTCCCAGGCCACCCAGTGAGTTTATGGCTAGGGGCAGTATTTGAACCCTGGTTTCTCAGGTTCAAGCCCACCACTTTATCCACTACACCACGCTGGCTCTCCAGTCACACCAACTCTTATGAGTTGGTGTGACTGGAATAATTAGGTAGTTAATTGTCCATTCTGATCTGACGTTGCAGCAATCAGTAGGGCACAGTAGGAAAAAATAAAATGAAATAAGACGAAATGAGAGACAGATAGATAAAATAGAAACATGGACAATTTATCTAAGGATTTATACCGCGGAGTAGTTTGGCTCAGATTTTAGTGTGGAGTGGCCATGCATTACACAATGCTAACTTTGTTCTAAGAAGTTTTTGGAAGTTTGCAGTATTTAAACCGAGCCAAAGTTGTCGTATTCTTAAAAGCAGGGAAAATCCAGCTTTGCCTTGCTTGTTGTTTGAAGGAAGTAACAACCTTCCAAACTGAAGGGAGAATCTCTTCCACCTGGGCCTCCCCTAAGCCCTGCCACCATAGTGGTTATGCTGCTCAGCATTCTACTGCACCAGCAGGACCAGTTTCCCCCTTGCATTGTATTTAACAAAAAACTTGGATATTCCATAATCGGAAACCCTCTGGTTTATAAGGAGAAATAAGACTCTTGCAAATTCAATCATGCGGTAAAAAGCATGGAAATTGCAAGTTAAGACTCCCGCCTTAATGTCCGTGCCATGTTAGCAGTTAAGACATTGTACAGTCTCGCATATTGTGCTCACTTACAACTTAGACTCTGTGCGCCCACACTTTGCCTTCGTCTTTCAGCCCCAATCCTCTTCCTCTGCAGGTTGGGGGCAGTCAGCTGTCCCATTTTCCCCAATTAAAATGAAAGGATGGAGGGGGTTAGGGGCCAGCTCATGCCCTCCTGTCCCCAGCTTCAATGTTGCCCCCAACTTGCAGAGGAAGAGGATTGGGGCTGAAAGACGAAGGCAAAGTGTGGGTGCATAGAGTCTAAGTTGTAAGTGAGCACAATATGCGAGATTGTACAATGTCTTTACTGCTAACATGGCTCGGAAGTTAAGATGGGAGCCTTAACTTGCAATTTCCATACTTTTTAGTGCATGATTGAATTTGCAAGAGCCTTAACTCTCCTTGTAAACTGGAGGTTTTTTGATTATGGAATTGTTTGCAAAACCTGAAGTTCTTCCTTGCTAAGAAAGGTGGGACAAGAGACAGTGGGTTCAAGCTAAAGCAAAGCAGATTCAGATTCAACCTCAGGAGTGGGTTCAAGCTAAAGCAAAGCAGATTCAGATTCAACCTCAGGAAAAAACTTCTTAACCATAGGAACAGTTGGGTAATGGAACAAAGTGCATAGGGAAGTTGCAGGTTCTCCCATGTTACAGGTTTTTAAGAAGAGGCTAAATAAACACATCTGGGATGACTAAGGTATAAATCCTGCAGTTGTGCAGGGGGTTGGCATAAATAACCTTTGATGGTCCGTCCTACTCTGTGACTTTGCTGCCATTGTTCAGGAGTTTGAGTTTGTGATAGGAGTCTTGAGCACGTACACAAGGGGAGTGTTTGGTTTGTCATTTTTCCCCAATGCCTTCTTGCTTAGTATTAATCAGGTTTTCTCTGTATTGGTGCCCCAGTCCTTAAATCACTCGCATGTAATCCTTAGTTTTATATATTGTAAGTACTGAAATCAATGGGTGGTTTATGTAATTTAACAATGTAAGTGCAGACAAATATAGGAAAAAATATAAAGCAACAGGAATGCATGTATTTTTTTAAGCCAGCTAGCCAAATAAATCACATTGTTAAAGACATGACTATCACTCATTTAAAAATGATTGGATTTTTGTTAGTTTTGTGGCCCAAGTTTAATTCTTCATTACTTTTTTGGATTTTCACAAACTGGGGAATTATGGTTAGTAAACAGGGTATTACAGAATAGGAGACTAAGGCAGCGAGGTTTTCTTGAGAATAGGAATCATTAAAAAGGAGGATTCCTATAGAGCAGGAACTGAACAAATGATGTACATGGAACAGAGCCTGAATTTCATGCTAATGAGGACTTCAGGAATACTCTGGAGATGGTGTTAACTGCAATCCTGAAATAATTTAAGCACTGTCTGAAATCAGTGGATTACTACTTGTGAGAAGTGGCTTCAGGATTGTGACTTCCAAATTTTATTGGTAATAAATTGTTAACTAGAATATGTAGAGTTAAAATTACATCTGAGATATGATATCTGAAAATCATTATTATTTTGAACCATGCTTATCTAGAACTTTTCATTCAGGAGCATCTCTAAGCCCATTACAGTAACTCCTGATTTAATTTCAGTGTAGGACTCTGGAACATTTTCAGTTGATGCTTATAATAAGTTTTAGAAGAAAGAGCTTTAGGTTGTAACTGGAAGAACTTGCATTTTGTAAGGTAAAACTATATCAGGCTTTCATACTCTCCTAAATAGATGAAGACTTTGCACCTTCAAGCAAAAAATCCAGAGGAGAGCAGATGGAGAAAAAGAGGGAGAAGAGAGAGAAGCAGAAAAAGCCACATAAAGAGGAGACTCCAGTGCTGAGAACTACATCCACTAAAAGGTGAGATGCAGCAAGGCAGATTGTGTTCTGTGTGAAATAAGCATGATTGCAATATTACTCTTTAATATTACTTTTTAGGGAAGGTTTTTGAATGGGTAGTGGCTCAGCAGCTTCAGGCTCACCTGGACCAGATCGTTTTTCTAGATCTCTCACAGTCCGGCTTTCGTCTGGGTTATGGCACTGAGGCTGCTCTTGTGCATTTGGTCGATGACCTTCGCTGTGAGTTGGACCGGAGTCAGTCCATTTGTTTGGTTTCGTTAGATGTATCGGCTGCTTTTGACAGTGTTGACCATGAGAAGTTGGACCGTGCTGGGGTGGGTGGGGTAGTTCTTGAATGGTTACGCTTTTTCCTGGCCAGGAGAACTCACCGTGTGGTACTGGGGAATTTTCTGTTATCCCCTGAGATCTGTGTGGGGTCCCGCAAGGTTCAATTCTGTCCCCTCTCCTGTTCAATGTGTATATGCAGCCTTTGTAGGAGGTCATGAGGGAATTTGGAGTTTGGTGTTATCAATATGCTGATGACACCCAACTTTATCTCTCTCTTTCAACTGACTCAGATCCGGCAGTCTCGTTGCTTACCTGGGCTTCCGCTGCCTCAGACCCGTTCTCTGCTAAAAAAGTCGCATCAAAACTGTGGTGAATTTGAGCGATTTTTATCCGCAAAAAAGTCCACAAACAAATCACAGCGAGCATTTGATGGTTCCATGTCCAGCTGGAGGGAGGCCGGACTGACCAGCCCCCTCACCACCCGGAACAGCTCAGCCGGGTGGGACTTAGTGGAAGCAATGCGGGCAGCAAAGAAAACCTCCTTCGCTGTCCGCACGGCTACAGCATAGGTATGTAACCAGACTCTATGCCGCAACCGGTCCACTTCAGTACGCGAGTGACGCCACTGTCGCTGTAACCGCCTCCCTTCCTGCTTCATCCACCGCAGCTCACCTGTATACCATGGGGAGTTGCGTTGTCGGCATTTCAGGAACGGACACCTGGGAGGCACATAGTCGATGGCCTCTGTCAGCCTGATATTCCACCTATACATGAGGTCATTGAGTGAGCAGCCATCAAGGTCAGAGGAGACCTCCCCTAGGGCTGTCTGGAACCTTTCAGGTTCCATAAACCTTCGGAGGCGAACCAACCTAACTGGTTCCACACCCTCCCGAGGACCAACATGCGCCAGGATATCCGCCTGGAGGAGATAATGATCCGTCCATGACAAGGGCACCATTGACGGATCCCCCGCCTCAAGGCTTGTGCAAAATATCATGTCCAGGGTATGTCCTCCCAACATGTGTGGAGCCCACTACTCTGAGACAGGTCCATGGTTGCCATGGCGGCCATGAACTCATGCTCCACCTCTCCAAGACTGGCGTCGGCATGGATATTGAAGTCCCTCAGAACTATTGTCCTGGGGGACTGCAAGATCACCTCTGACACCAGCTCAGTCAGCACGTGTAGGGAGACTGCTGTACAGGTGGGTGCACGGTATATCAACAGTATCCCTACCCTGTCTCCGGCCAAATCCAAACTCAGATGGAGACCCACTATACCCATGATAGATTGCACAGGAAATCTCGTCACGGACCAGGCATCCTTAAAAATAATGACTACACTGCCCCCTCGTCCCTCCAGCTGCGGCTGATGCTGCACAGAGTACCCAGCTGAAAAGATCAGTATAGGCCCCGAATCATTGGCCTTATATCTCAGACTCAGACCTTGCCACCATCATCCATGCCTTTATTACCTCGAGACTTAGACTACTGTAACGTGCTTTATGTGGGGCTACCCTTGGTGACGGTTTGGAGACTGCAGCTGGTGCAGAACGCGGCGGTCCGTCTCCTTATGGGGATGGGTCACCGGGAGCATGTTATACCAGTGCTCCGTTCATTGCACTGACTGCCTATTGTCTTCTGGGCCTGATTCAAGGTGTTGGTTTTGACCTATAACGCCTTACGCAATCTGGGCCCTGTCTACCTGCGTGACTGCCTCATCCCCCAGGTTCTAGAGCAGCCCCTGCGATTGGCCAGCGGTGCCCTTCTTGAGGGTCCCCCGAGTCTCTTGTGGGGGCAACATTGGAGAGGGTGTTCTTGGTCGTGATGCCGCCACTATGGAATTCCCTTCCAGTTGAGGCCCGTTTGTCCCCAGACCTCCCGTCTTTCCATCATTGCTGTAAAACCTGGCTCTTTGGCCTGGCTTGTGGTGGTGGTGGTGGTGGGGAATGGGTGAGGGTGGGATGGGAAGTGGGGTATTGACTCCAGATGTTTTAATGATGTTATAGTTTTATATATTTGTATTTCTGTTTTGTATTTATTTTATATTGTTAGCTGCCCTGAGCTGCTGTAGGCAGGAAGGGGCGGGTGGTTTAATTTTGCTAATAAATAAATAAATAAATAAATTAATTAATCTTTCATTTTCTTAAAGAGAAATAACTCTAAATAATGATCCAGCTTATTAATGTGAGATTTATTTTCAGTTTCCTCAGTATTTTCATAGAAGTGCTCTGATTTATATTTCTCTTAACGATGAGAGTCTTCAGTCATGTCGTAGCCCCATAAGAATTGCCATACAAATGTGTGACCTGTGGCAATTTGGGAGCCTGGCTGACTTCCTGGGGCGCTACATGAATGAAGTCTACGTAGGTAAAGTGGCAGTTTCATGGCCTCAGCTGCAGACCTGGATCATCTGGGTATTTCTCACCAAATTAACAGCCTCTCACTGGGGAAGCATCTGTTGAGATTAAAACTTTGTTTTCTGAAGGCTATATTACATCTATCTAATTTAAGATTTGGGGTTCTATGCAAGGGACGATATGGTGGTATTTGGTGGCCTATCTTATGCAGAGGGCAGACTAGATCTGACTCTGTGAAATCTGTTATCCAGTATGTTACAGTTTTACACAAATTTTAATCAGTGTGACCTTCATGGGTAGTCATCTCTCAAAAGTAGCTTTGTATTTGCTTTAGTTTTTGGAAATATTATTCAACAGATTTATTGCTATAAGGTTTCTTTCTTGTTTCAGGGTTTCCTTGGATGACAAACTTTACCAAAGAGATTTAGAAGTTGCAGTGGCCTTGTCAGTGAAAGGATCATCTTCAAACAACCTTCACGTACAAGACTCACACGAGCAAGGTTGTCTTTATAGTTATTAATTTTGTCAACCTTTTTTAAAAGCCCCTTTTTTGTATTATTGACATCTTGGAAGATGCCCTATATGTATGCTTTTCTTGTATACTTTTTTAATAGATTAAGTCAAAAGACTTGAAGCTTTTTTTTTAATCCCTAGGGATGTAATTTGTTAGTTAAAACTGTACGGGTACTAAGTGGTGTTGACTTGCATCAAAGTTGGATCATGCCGGAAAGGATTAACTTCAGGCATTTCAGTCCATACAGACTGCAGTTTTAGGTTTTGATGACTGTCTTGGGTCAGGGACTGTTTTTCTCGGTATATGTTACGTACAGTACAGAGCCCACTATTGTTCAGCACAAACTTTTAAACAGAAAGCCAAATCTGAATATGAGGGAGAGGGGAGATGGACAGACAAGATCTCTGTGTTTGTGTAGTGTGCTTGGGGGGGGGGATCTGATGGCATTTTAGGGTAATTGGTTTAACTTTGACATATGCTATAGTTTGACTTAACATGGGCATAGTGGGAACCAAATTAAATAGGGCTGTGATTTTTACATTTGGGTTGAAGGTAGGATTTCCAAATCAGGGGATGTAGAAGTTGATGTGTGGACTGTGTTGAGGCCCACCAATCATTGCAGCCCAACCAATAGTGTAAGTTGAGCACCCCTACTCTCAGCTATGCAGTGGTACTATCATTTGCAAACCTCATTAGAGTTCTCTGTCCTTTGCTAGAAATTATCTCCTTATTGGATTTCTGTTAATCTTGCCTTCGAAAAAATTCAGGGAGCGTTCAGACTGGTGATTGTGACAATGCTGAGAAATATGTATTTCTTATGTTGTTACTTTGCAATTATCCTCCCCATGACCACAAATTCTTCCCCTTGAGGAAACTTCAGACTGGAAATAATAAGCCATTATTTTTTGCATTTTTCTATAGGTACTGAAAAATGTGACCGCACTGAAACAGAAAACATTGACAGTAGTCACCCCCTGTCTGGCTGCAGTGTAGATAGTGATATCTTAAGTAAGTCATTTTGGTATCTTTCTATACGACCACAAAGTAAATGGTATTTTTAAAATACTTCTTTACAGAAAAGTGAAAATAAAATGATGATGATGAAAATGTTGGACTGTCAGGCTTGCTACTGCTTGAACTGCTACTGCTACTTGCTACTGCTTTTTGAGGTGATACTTAAGAAACCTTCAGAGTCTCAGGCTTGAATATGGTTCAGTAGGATTTATTACTGTGCCCGAGGTCTTACCTCAGCCCATTCAGAGTAATACTATGAATGGTTCTTTGCTCTTCAATACAGGCCTGGTCTACCTGCCATCTAAGGCAGGCCTTTGCCCTTAGGCCATACACAGTAAAGAGTCCTATGCCGTTTATCCAGCAAGACTTACCAAACTCTCTCTAGATATGTACAATAAACAGATCTTTTTACCCTTCAGGCTAGTTTGTTTGTCTAGATTTTCTGGCCATGTTCCTCCCAGGAGGACACAAGACTTCCTTTGCTGCTAGAGGAGAAGGGGTGTGAGAACCTGCAAATCTGCTTCTTTTTAGAAACCAGCTTTCAGAGAAGGAGAGAGAGTGAATACTTTGATGTGCCTATGATAGTCTGTGTTGCTGCGTTCTGAACTAGTGAATTTCCTCAAGGCTGATGATTCCATGAGCAAGAAAGTGATAGACAAATGCATAACTGAGGCCATGTTGTTGTTCCCAAGGATGAATTGCCAGCATGATCCGCAGATGCTTTGTGAGAGTACATTTAACATCAATGAGAAACCCAGGAGTACTCCTACACTGGGGACTGCATTGATTAATTGGGCCTGTGTGCCTTTAAAGGAAACTACAACAGTTCATGTTCTGAACCTCTTACGAACCTGAGAGTGCTCAAGCATAGTACGTTTGGCTAATGATCTCCAGAAACTCTGGAAATGAATGCCTCAATTCAGGAAAGCACCACTATCCAGGACAACATTTAAGTGACTAGTTAATCTTAAGCAGGGACTCATGTTTATTGCGGTTTTCCCATTATCCCATTACCGAACATGAGGAAAGTGGGTCTCTGATTTTAAGCATGTATTTAAGTGATTTTGTGAAATGTGATATAAATTTCATCTTTCAGTAGAGCATCTCGCATTCAGGGCTATGTTATACGGTGCATATTCTCTTAGGGAACGCTCCTGGACGGCCACTCAAGATACTAGGGTAGATCCCCGCTACGACCAGCAGGAGGCAGACAGAATTTTTTGGAGCATGTGTAGAGGGATCTGTCCTGCAGAGCTCCAGATCTTCTTCGAGTGGCTCCGTGATTCTCCCTCATGGGATCTCGTGATGCCCTATCTAGGTTGGATACTCTCTTTAAGAGCAGTTCTCTATATGCTTCCTATAGAAATGTTCTGTAAGCATGTAGGAGTGCCCTCTGCCCGTCCACTCGCACCCAAACTCTCGCAAGACTGCCGATGTATAAAAGGGGAGGGGCGTGACACATTCCTCAGTTCTTTAACTGCCTCTAGCGAAGGATACTGCCTTACATTAGCATTACAACAGCATTACAACCTATTAGAGTAGTTAGTTCTAAGTTTAAGTTAGTTAGTTTAGAGTTGTTCTTGTTCTTAATTGTTGTTATTTGTAAATAGTTTTTTAAAAAAAGAAATCAAGAAGCAGGAGCCGAGCCCGGTCGGGCCGGCTACAATAGCTCTTCCTGCCATTGGCAGCGCAGACAAGGAAACCAGAGTTCAAATCCTGTAGCAGCTGCAATGCCCCTCTCCCCATCTCTGATCAGCACGACCTGTGCTTGTATTGTCTAGGGGAATGGCATATGCGGAAGAACTGCCAAGCCTGCAAAGCCCTGTCTAAACGGGCACTGAAGCACAAAAAGAGGCGCCTGGATGAGGCACTCACCAGGCAGGCACTGGAGCCGGCAGAGGGAATCACCCTCCCAAAACAGCTAAGAGCAGGGGGTCGCGCTTCAGACAGTAGCTCACATCAACCCCAGCTGGTTCTCAGTGACCATCTATTGTCGGCTTAGCCCGCACAGGGCATGTTACTGATTGAACAGCAGGGAAACGAGTCAGGCGCAAGCAACCACCTTCTCGTAGAGCCTGCAGCTATCAGCAGCTCAACTCTCCCAGCACAGGACACTCTGAACTTTTTAGCTGTGCCGATGGGACAGCTCCCCATCTACCTCTCTGACACAGAGGCTTGTTTACCGCCGGAACTGCAGCCGCAAACCAACCTTCCCAGGTGCCACACTTGAGGGAGCCCCCAACGGCACTGGACACAACGCAGCCCTCAGCAGCACAAGGACAGCCTCAGCCCACAACGGCACCAGCTACAGCTGAGTTTCCTGAGGCAGTGAACACTGGACCGGAGCCTGGTGCCGCATTGCAGCTCGCATGCGTGCCCCTCCCCTGGGACACACAGCGGAGCAGCAGCAGCGGTACGGAACAGCCCCCTCTCGGAGCTCAAGGAAGTTTGCTGTCAAGAGGAAGCATGCTCATTCCTCAGACTCCCTGGATGAGCTCCCACCGCGATCCAGGTGGAATCCTCCCAGCTACGGGTACTATCCCAGGAGCCCCTCCCCACCTAAATGGGGTATGCCCTTAAGGGAACACTTTTACCACCCCTGTGATCTTCCGAATCACAAAGAGAGGACGCCTTCACAAGACTGGCCATCAAGATTCACCCCATATCACAACCAAGTAGGGGAGTGCCCCCCTGGCAATGGGGCCCCTATGCCCCTCCAACATTCCAAGGGGATCCTCGCTGGCATCAAACATACCCTCCCCCAGCAAGCACAGGCACAGCGCAGGACAGGAGGACTGTTTCCAGCTCCGCTTCTTCAGGAACCAGATCCCCCAGCCCTTCACCTGACAGAGGAGATGAAGTGAAAAGCCAAATCCCCACCCAACTACAAAATTTGGGACCGCTTCCCTCACTATTACTTCCTACAGCACCACCTGCCCCTACAGCAATCACCACCTCCTCTGTGGGAGTGCCTGCACCACCCCAACAATCTAGATCTGCGGTAGTTGTCACTGACAAACAGGCAGCACCAGCACAGGAGGATGCGCTCACACTGCCACCTAGTAACAGCATCCCAGAATCACCACCAGTCTTAACAACAGAGGATGTGAAAAATGTTCAGTCTCTGCTCTCTAGATTGGCACGGGCAATGCCTCAAATACCCATAAAAATGATAAAAAAGACACCTTCTGGACCTATCTTTGGAATCCTGGCTGGTGGAGACATAGGGCATATAACGCTCCCTGTGTTTGATGAACTCATGGAACCAACTAAGGTAGCATGAACTAATCCCTCATCAGCCCCGCCAATTAGCAGATACACTTTATCCTGTGGAAGGTACCAACACTATGTTCACACACCATCCCATGCCCAACTCCATGGTGGTAGCAGCGGCATCTAGCAGACAAGCATCAGGTATGGTAAAGACATCACCTGCAGATAGAGAAGGGTGTCGCCTGGATGTCTTAGGAAGGAAAGCCGTCTCAGCCACGCTATCTTTGCATACAGCAAACTATACTGCAGCTATGGCAGCATACCAGCACACGCTATGGTCCCGTTCTCTAACCACTACGGATCCCAAAGAGAAGCAAGTGATCCATGCTGAAGGGGCACAGCTAGCACAGTTTCAACTGTCTGCAGCGGTGTACCCCAACAATAATACCCACAGACCTACCGGCCTAATCGTATGTGGTTCAATAAACCAAGGATGGAGTCACGACAGAACCAGTCTTCCATGTCATCCCAACCCTGGTTGCGGTTTTAGGGTTTCTCAGGTCAAGAGAAATCCATGCATCTCTTCCTTCAGGAATCGCCTCAGGCAGTACTGGGAAAACATAACATCTGACAGATGAGTCCTAGAAATAGTCTGCCTGGGCTACTGCCTCCAATTCCACTCCTACCCCCCTCCTACCTTCCCCACCCCTGTCCCTCTTCAGGGAGTCCTCTCACAAGACACAGTTGATGGCGGAAATCCAGGCGCTCCTTCAGAAAGGAGCAATTCAGGATATCCATTCCCCTCTTTGGGGTAAGGGGTTTTACTCTCACTGTTTCCTAATGATGAGAAAGGAGGAAGTACGAGACCTATCTTGGACCTACGCCACCTAAATAAATATATGAGAAAGTTTAAATTCAGAATGACATCCCTAGCAACAGTCCTCCCAGCCTTACAACTGGGATGGTGGCTAGTCGCTCTTGACCTGAAAGATGCATGTTTCCATGTATCCATCAGACGATCTTACTGTACGTTTCTTTGTTTCATTGCAGACCGTCGCTGCTTCCAGTACTGTGTCCTCCCATTCGGCCTATCCACAGCACTGAGAGTCTTTACCAAATGCGTGGCGCCTGTGGCAGCCAGACTAAGAAAAATAGGAGTAACTCTATTTCCCTATTTAGATGATTGGCTCCTAGCAGCATCATATCCAGACAAGCTTCGAGAACACGTAGACATCACCATACATCTTCTACAGAACTTGGGCCTCCTCATAAATTACCAGAAAACCCACTTAACACCCAACCAACTCCTTCCCATTCTTAGGGGCAGTCTTCGACATGCGAAAACAAAGAGCTTTCCTACCAGAAGACCGCTTTCAATCAATTTTAACTTTAATAAGACACATCCAAGTACAACCAATGAACAGGGTGAGATATTTCCTCCGCCTCCTTGGCCTTTTTTGCTTCCACAACAGCTGTCACGCCTTTTGCACACCTCAAACTGCGCCCCCTTCAGTATTGGCTACGAGACAACTACCTGCTCACAGAAGACCACGTCTGTCCAAGAGACTGACTATCCCAAATCAGGTATTACACTCTCTTCTATGGTGAACTTCCAGAAAAAACATCATGACAGGCACCGATTTCCACACACGATTACTGTCACGTTTACAACCGACACATCGATGATGGGATGGGGAGCACAGGGCCAATGGACACCAGCAGAGCAGTTCGTGCACATCAACCTTTTAGAGCTAAGAGCTGCCTGCTTAGCTCTTTGAACATTCAAACCCTTGGTGCAAGGCCATACCGTACAAGTTGTTACGGACAATCTCACTACTGTATACTACATTAACCAACAGGGTTTTTGCTCGGGCTCCCCCCTAACTAATGAGGCCATGAGCCTCTGGTATTGGAGTATTCAGAACTCATTCACCCCTATTGTGATTCATCTCCCTAGCGAACAAAACGCGTTGGCAGACCATCTAAGGAGACACTGGGGATACGGACACGAATGGTCCCTACACACAGATGTTGTTCACCAGATCTTTTCCTGCCGGGGGACCCCAATCATCAACCTCTTTTGCCAACACAGAGAACCGGAAAATCCAGAAATACCACAGCAGAGGGCGAATGGTGAAGGATTCAGTATCAGACGCTTTCGCAATCAGCTGGAAAGGCCTATTCACCTACCCATTCCCACCCTTTCCTCTCATCCAAAAAACGATCTACAAAGCACAGCGAGACAACGCACAGATCATCCTAATAGCACCAAACTGGCCTCGTCAAGTCTGGAATACTCGTCTAGTAGCAGCAGCTCGGGACAAATGACCTCTACCCTACCGCCCAAACCTCCTGTCTCAGCGCCAAGGGTGTCTTCTCCACCCAGATCTCAGGTCCCTACATCTGGTAGCATGGTGTTTACGATGAGAAACCCGAACAACGCTCTCCCTGACCATGTTAGAGAAGTCGTCGTCAACACAAGAAAGCTCTCCACTAGAAAATCTTACAATGCTAAATGGACCAGATTCAGCTCCTGGTGTCGAAACAACAATTTGGACCCTCACCAGCTCGAGCTCCAGGCAATCCTCACTTATCTATTTGAACTATGCCATTCAGGGCTTTCATTTTCATCTGTTAAAGTTCACCTTGCTGCACTATCTTCTCGCCTTACAAACCCCTTGGGTAAGTCCTTTACTCAGCTGACCTAACGAGCTCCTTTCTAAAAGGCCTTCGCAACCTCTACCCGGACATAACGCAACCCGCCCCTCAATGGAACCTATCACTAGTACTTAACCGCTTAATGAAACCTCCATTTGAACCGCTCACAACATCTTCATTATCACACCTAACCCAGAAGATCTTCTTCCTCATGGCTATCACCTTGGCATGACGAGTCAGTGAACTTTCTGCTCTGAGAGCATCTCCATCCCACCTTCAGTTCTTCCCCGACAAGGTACAGCTCAGAACAGACCCATCCTTATGTCCAAAGGTAATGACCCGGTTCCACATCAACCAAAAAATAACCTTACCAGTATTCTTCGCTTGGCCACATACCTCAGCCATAGAATTGGCCCTTTGTACACTAGACATCAAGCAGGCCTTGGCCTTTTTATCTTGAGCGAACGAGACCATACTGCAAGATGGATTCACTTTTTGTCACCCACGCAGGCCTACACCGGACACAAAACTGTCAGCACAACATATTTCAAAAAAATATTTTGGCATGCATCGACCTATGCTACACTCTTGACAAGCAACAGCCACCACAAAGATTGAGAGCTCACTCGACACAAGCCATGACGGCCACCACTGCGGCATTCCGTCATATTCCTATGTAGGACATCTGTAAAGCAGCAACCTGGTCGTCTTCTGAAACTTTTGCAAAACATTACGCACTTGACCTAGCAGCGAAGAGCGATGCAGCCTTCGGACGGGCAGTCCTGTCTTCTATCTTTCCATGAAGACTTCCACCACCCGGATGGAGACAAGAATAGGTAACTGCTCGTATTCTCCCATGAGTGAGAATCATGGAGCCACTCAAAGAAGAAATTTAGGTTACTTACCGTAACTTAGTTCTTAGAAATGACTCCATGCATTCTCACTACCCACCCACCATTACCCTCTCGGTGGGTACGACAAGACTTCCTTGACCCTGTGGGCCATAACACCACTATCTAAGTCTAAGGAATTGAGGAATGTGTCCCACCCCTCCCGTTTTATACATTGGCACTCTCGCGAGAGTATGGGTGTGAGGGAAGGGGCAGAGGGCATGCTTCCAGAACTTTCCTATAGGAAACATATACAGAACTGCTCTTAAAGGGACAGTATCTGACCTAGATAGGGCATCACGTGATCCCATGAGAGAGAATGCACAGAGCCATCTCAAAGAACTAAGGTTACGGTAAGTAACCTCTATTTCTTTGTCTGCCTCTGCACTAGCAGGACGTGGACTTGTGCAGTCCCCACTTTTAGGGGAAGATCAGACACCGGGAGCCAAAAAGCTCAGCTGGGAGGCCAGGGGGTAGCAAAACGCCTCCCCCGTTCCTCCATCCCTCGGCTGAGGGAAGCTTTTCTTCCATCTCCCCCCGGGCTCCAGTTTCCCAGTCCAGGAGCCAGGGAGAGCAGGTGCCTCAGAACACCCATGGGTATGTCTGATCGGCTGGAATCTGCTTTGGCAGTCCCCCGCCCCAAGGTTAGCAGGGCTAGCACAGTGGGCCCAGACAGTGGCACCAACAGGGAGCCGAGCTCTACGGCACGGTGAACAGGCTAATCCAGCCACCGAGGGAACAAGCGGCAGCTCACCAGGAGCGGGAAATGTGGAGACCATGGAAAGCCAGAGCCAGGAGGCACCAGCTGTGGAGGCATCAGAGGAAGTAAGATTCCCCCCGAGATGGGACCCCGGACCCCCACCTAGCAGCCCTCCAGGAAATCCTGGTCTCCCTCAGGGACCTAAAAAAAACCCAGCCCAGGCCTAGAAAGCGCCCCTCCACCATGGGGAAAACGAAACCTAGCTTCTCAAAGGTAGGAAAGGGGAAGAGGCTTGCGAAAGATACTAAATCCAGGGCCCTGCTAGAGTCAGAGGCCTCAGGGGCAGAAAGAGGGGGGTCCTTGGGAGAAGAACTGGAGCTGGCCTCTGAGAATTCACTCCATGCTCCAGGTTGCCCTGCAATTAAGAGAAAAGCAGCAAAAAAGAGGAAAATCTCTGCCGGTCCCCCCCGAAGGAGGGAAGAGAGGGCAGAATCCGAGAACTCAGATCTCAGGGAATCTGAGGAGGCGGATGACAAAGGAGAATCCTCTCAGGAAGAAGGCCAGGTACCAGAAGAAGTTATAGAAACTTCTAAGGACCCTGATAGGGAGTTTCTGGTTAAATACAGGGACCAGATCTTCGCCCAAGTGCAAGAAACACTGGCCCTGAGAAAGAAAAAAGCCAAAAAAAGGCTCATCTGACTCCTCAGGAGAAGAATCTCAGTGAGAGTACATCCCTAAATCCCATTCCAAGGACATGGGCATGATCCTTGATAAAGGCTTTGAGAGGATTGTAAAAGGAGTGGCAGCACCCAACTAAGGCCTTTAAACTAAACTAAACCCAGGAGACTCTGTACTCCTTTATAAAAAAACAAGGAAGCCCTCCTCACCACCCCTAAGGTGGAGGCAGCAGCAGCTTCCCTGGCAAGAAAGTCAGCCTTCCCCACTGAAGGGGACTGTTTTCCCTGACACCCTACAGACACGGGGATCGAGGTGAGCCTCCGCAGGAATTTTGAGGCGGTGTCTGCAGTAATCAAAATGGCCACCATTGCCTTGTATTTCTCGAGGGCCCTTATGAAATGGATCCATAGAGGGAGGGACACCGCTACTATCCCTCAGATGACAAGAGTATTGTCAGCTAGAATACAGCTTGCCTACTCCTTTATCGTGGATGCCACCATGGAGGGGGGCAGGCTAAGTCGCTTCACAAAGCAGTGGGAAGTCGACGTAATGGACAAATGGGTGCTAGAAATGATCAAAGAAGGGTACTTGACAGAATTTTACAGAACTCCCTCAGAATTTTATTTTGTCTCCCCAGTTTCCAAGAACCAGGAAAAGCACGAGGCCATGCTCCAAGAGATTGCAAGACTAGAATCCATCGGTGCAGTCAAGCGAGTCTCTATGGAACAACGGGGATCTGGCCTCTACTGTCTGCTCTTCCTTGTTCCCAAAAAATCAAGAGTGGAGAGCAGTGCTGGACCTGAAGCGAGACAACAAATAGGTGACAACAAAGAAGTTCAGAATGGAGACTGTTCAGTCGATACGGCTGGCAATATCCCAGGGAGACGGGCTGACATCGCTGGACCTGAAGGAGGTGTATCTCCATGTCCCGATCAGACTAACTCACTGAAAGTGGCTACGCTTTACATACAGCAAGGGCCGCTGGCAATAGGCCATTCCGTTCAGCCTAGCAACGTCTCAGAGGACCTTCATCAAGGTCCTGGTCCCCTTGGTCACGAACCTCAGAGCAGAAAGGATCTGCCTACACCCATACCTGGATGATATCCTAATCAGGGCACCATCATCAGACAGAGCAGAACACGACATCGCCAGGACCATCCAGTACCTTCAAGCCCACGGCTTCGTGATGAACTTCAAGAAAAGCCACCTGGTACCAGTACAGAAACTAGAACACCTAGGAGTGATCCTGTACACAGGGTCCCACAGTCTTTATCCTGTCCCCAGGGCAGGAAAAGCTTCTCTGACTTTTTGGTTGTCCAGAGCTGGCTGCGCTAGGCAGATTCAAGACACTGGCAACCTCCAGGGCCTGATGATCTCATGCACCCAGCTCCTCCATTGGGCCAGGATCCACGCAAGACCCCTCCATATGCTCCTCCATCCTTTCCAATCCCAGCTGACAGCGGGACTCAACCCATGGATACCGGTGTCGCAAGAGGTCAAAGGCTCCCTGAAGTGGTTGAAACAGGTAGACTGGTTCCACAGCGGTGTACCCATGGGGGACCCAGTCAGCGTGGTGGTGAAAATGGATGCCAGCCAGTCCAGGTGGGGAGCACACTGCTTACAGTTGTCGACACAGGGTACATGGTCCAACGCTGAAAGAGGAAGAAGCATAAATTGGCTGGAGCTCAAGGCGACCTTCTTAGCCCTGAAGACCCTGTTTACAGTGGTAAGAGGGCAACACGTTCTAATATACACAGACAGCGTGGTGGTGAAAATGGATGCCAGCCAGTCCAGGTGGGGAGCACACTGCTTACAGTTGTCGACACAGGGTACATGGTTCAACGCTGAAAGAGGAAGAAGCATAAATTGGCTGGAGCTCAAGGCGACCTTCTTAGCCCTGAAGACCCTGTCTGCAGTGGTGAGAGGGCAATATGTTCTAATTTACACAGACAACGTGACGGCGAAGGCATATGCGAACCGCCAAAGGGGAATCACAATCGAGACCTCTCCATCAGCTAGCCACCCACCTTGTCCAGTGGGTGGAAGTCAACTTGATATCACTTCGAGCGCTCCACATAAATGGAAGTGAAAACACCCATGTGGACTGGCTGAGCAGTCGGATGGTGGATCCGGGGGAGTGGGCCCTGAGCATGGAGGAATTCACCCGGATAGTAGAAGCTCTTGGGAGACCGATCGTTGATCTCTTCGCCAGCAAGGACAACACAAAGGGGCCCGGTTCATGTCTCACCATTATGATCCTCTGGCAGTAGCTCAGGACACCCTCAACCAGCCATGGCCAAGAGGCACCCTGTACACCTTTCCTCCATTGCCGCTGATCATGAGAATGATTGCCAAACTGAGGAGAGAACGTACCTACCTGATCTTGCTGACACCATTCTGGCCCAGAAGACCGTGGTTTGCCGACCTCCAAGACCTAAAAATGGACCATCTGCTGAGGCTCCTGGAGGTTCCAGGCTTGGTGACTCAAGACCCAGTACAGTACGAAAAACTGGACAATGCTGAGGCTGACTGCTTGGAGCTTGAGCGGAGAACCTTAAGTCAGCTGGGATACTTGAAGGCAGTATTAGACACCTTGATTCCGTCTAGGAGACAGTTTATTAGGCATATTTACAGGTCAACGTGGAGAGTTTTTTTTCATCTTGGTGTGCAGGAAAATCAGTGGACCCCTTAGAGGCTACAATAGGAAATGTCCTACAATTCCTTAAGGCAGGAATGGACAAGGGTCTTAGACCAAATACCCTATCCAGGCAGGTAGCAATACTGGACCGTGTAACCTAAAACCCCTCATGCAAGAAAACACAATCTCATCAGCGCATCTTAAAAGCAGCTAAGGTTATCTCTCCCCCTGTTGTCCATTATTTTCCATCATGGGACCTCAACTTGGTACTGAAGGCTCTTCTCTCAGTCCCGTTTGAACCCATGCAGGAGGTTTCCCTCTACTATCTTTCTTTGAAGGTGGCCTTTCTAGTGGGTATTGTCTCTGTTAGATGGAATTCATTCTCCCTATTCGTAATTTATAGTCCTGGTATAGGGGGTCATAGAGTCTCACAATCTCTTAATTGCTAAATGGCTGGCAGCCTGCATCGCGGAGGCGTACAGGGCGCAGAATAAAGTGCCACCACAATCTATTCAGGCTCATGCTCTCAGAGGGTCTGCTACCTCTTAAGCATTTAGGAATCTAGCTCCATATGAAGAAATTTGCAGAGCGGCCACTTGGGCCTCGGTGCACACATTCAGCAGGCACTACAAGGTCCACCTTCAGGACTCCGCTCAGGCAGCTTTTGGCAGGAGAGTGTTGCAGGTGGTGATTTAAATCCTGTTGCTGAAACACATTCTCATCTCCTGTCTCCTTCCCCTTCTCTGATGACACTGCTTGGGAACTTCCCTAGTGTCCTGAGCTGACTGTCCAGGAGCGCTCCCTGTGAGAAAGGAAAATTGGGTGCTTAACTGTGAATTTTCCTTCTACAGGGACAGCTCCTGGACAGTCAGCTACCTGCCCGGTCTGACCAGTGAGACTGGGTGGAATGCGTTTTTGTTAATTGGAAATTGGGGACCTAGAGTTGTTACTGAGTTTTAGGATCCCTGGTTAGGTTGTTTACAGTTGGCTTTGGATTGCTTTACTATGACTGGTAGATCCCTCTACACATGCTCCAAAAAGTTCAGTCTGCCTTCTGCTGGTTGCGGCAGGGACCTACCCTAGTGTCCTGAGCTGTCCATCCAGAAGCTGTCCCTGTAGAAGGAAAATTCACACGTAAGCACCCAATTTTCCTTTTCTTCAGGAGTAGAAACATTGTCTTTGAAATAACATTGATAATAAAATCTCCCCTCTTCAGTTAAAGGAGCCTATTCTATCACAGCAGAAATTGAATGTAAAGAGTAATGAAATTACTTATTTTGCTGGTGGCTCTGTCTATGTATGTTTTTTGTTAAAGAATTCCAAACATATACACCCCTTTAAACTATTATGAATAGGACATTTTAAGTCTGCGCTTAAAATCATTGTACACATTTGAAAGTTGTTTTTTGTATTAATAAGGTTGATGTTTCTTTGTAGGCCTGGATCAGATTGCAGATGAAAATGACACTTCTACAAGTGATCGCAGGCAAAGAACAGTGCCATCCAAAGCCATTTCACAGCAGAAGAAGTTACTGAGAGATGACCGTGATGAAGACAATGCTGATAATTATGAGCCAGAGTTTGTTTCAAGTAAGCCTTTTACTGTAAAATTCTTCCCATAACACGTTTTTAATAGTTCTTCTCTAGTTATTGTGAGAAGAACATTTTTAATTGAGAGTCTGTGTATCTCAGTGCATAAGACATTGCACTTGGACTTGTGAGTTCAGGATTCAAATCTTGTCTTAGCCGTGAACTCACTGGAGGGTCTTCAGCAAGTCATCATCCATTTCTCAGCCTCCCTTCCTTGTCTGTAAAATGAGACTAATAATTGCCTTCCTTGCAGCGTGATTGTAAGAGTGAACTAATTATGGATTTAAAACACTTTGAACACTGGAAGAACTGTATAAATGAATAGAAATAATAGTTTTCAGCTAGATTGTTTCATCTCTATCTTTTGTGTAGGGATGAAACCCCATGTTCCAGGTAACTGAATGTGAGCCAGACCCTGGCTAATACCTCAGGCCTGGCTCAGCTGCTAGGGCACATGTCTCCTTAAGACAAAACCTATTCCCGATGGCCAGAAAGCAAGTGTGAAAGCAAACACAAGGCCCTGCTTGGCGTTGTGTGTCCTGGTAACCCAAGGGGAGATGATGAGTAAGTCCAGATAATGGTTTCTTTGCCAGCCTAAATAGAGCCAGGAACGAGCCATTGTTATAAGCTCAACCCCATGACCAATTTCCTAAAACAAAAAACTTTACAGTTTAAAAAACTGTTAAAGACAGAACCGTTTTCAAAACAAAAAACTTTCCTTTTCAAAACCATTTCCCAAAATACGTTTCCCCCCTAACTTAAACTCCAAAAAACATGAACATTAATTACAATTACAATTCAGAAAACATTTAACATACATTAGAACAAAAATTAACGCCAACAAGTATGGAAATTATTTACAGATTTTCTATCTATATTCCGTAGTTTACCATCCACATTAATGTAATATGTATACTTAATTCCTTACCATACATACTTTTATTTATCACTAACTAAACGATCACATTATTTCTTTATTGATCATTTCTTTATTATCATAATTCGATGACAAACAATGTTTTCAAACTGCCTTAACTCTGTCGTTTATATGTATAAAAATTGTATACACGTTGTACAATGAACTGTTGACAATGTCAGTGTAAACAACTTCATGCAATCGGTTGTCCTTTTGCTCAAAATTGCCTTGTGTAAAAAATTGTTCGTCTAGCCTTGAGGTGATGAAGGCATGAATGAGGGTGGTCAGGTTGGGCCTGGAAATGTATGGACACAGCCTCCGTACCAGATACAGCTGGCGGAAGGCGGCCTTAGCCACCATCTCTACCTGCCGATCCAGCTGGAACCCTGAGTCCAACACCACCCCCAGACTCCGAACCTGCTGGGCTACAGGAGGGCGGATCCCCCCCCCACCAGGGGAGCCAGTACCTCCCTCGCCCTACCCACCACCATCACCTCCGTCTTATCAGGATTGAGCTTCAGTTTGTTCTGCCGCATCCAATCCGCCACAGCCTCCAAATATTGGGAAAGTAATGAGACAGCAGGACCTGAGTCAGTTGAAAACGAGATGGGGTGGATCTGCAGCTGCAGGGGAATAGGAAGGGGTGGTGGTCTGCAGGGCCATGGGTACAAAGGGGAGGCTAGGGCAGAACAAGGGGACTGGGGGGTAGGAAGGGGGGATGGGGCTGGTCTGCAGGCACAGGTGGCGAGGAGGGGGGAAATCTACACCCCCCCACACAGCCCCCACACCGACACCCACAGACAGCCCCCCACACACTCATCCCCCAACAGACGCCCACAGACACCACACACACACAGAC
>QEPC01010771.1:1124072-1186623 GCA_003113815.1 Sphenodon punctatus
GGTTGGAAGGAACTGAGGCGGTGGGGGCTCCTCCCCCTCTTTATACTTCCATCCCTCGTGATGCGGGCCCGCGCTTTTCTCGGGATGGGAGGGGGAGTGAGGGGGCGGAGCCCTCACCTTTTCTAGTCTTTTCCAGGCGTAATCTGCCTGGATACTGCTGACGAGAGGTTTTCCGGTACCTGCGGAGCAGGAAGTAAATCCCAAGAGTGAGAATCGCAAGAGTGAGAATACGCGGAGCTCTCTCGAAGAACAGAGTTACTGGTAAGTAACCTCTGTTTTTTTAAATTGTAATTGTACTGAATTGTGTTTTTTGTTTGTATTTTAAGAAAACTTGTGCATTTAAGGCTTTTTTAAAAACTGTTTTAAGTTTTTTGTTTTGGTTAATCTAATATTGACATTGACTCTTGTGAAGCAAGGTTCTCTGTTTTCCCAGTGGATTGGTACCCTCTACTGGGCAAAGTTGGTATTGCCCTCCAGACTTCTGCAAAATCCCCAAAAGTATTGCTTCCCTCATTTGGCTGTAATTGGCTCCTTCCCCCACCTCCATTCGGCATTGACTAACAAATTGGACTGTGTTGAAGATTTGGTGAAATGGAGGGCTTTGTTTTGGACTCCATAGCCTCATTCCTTAATGTTGGGTGAGAGGGAAAATGTGGACCGTATGCTTTTCCAAAGGAAGTGTAGAATGGGGGGGAATAGTAGAGAGAGTTTTGGGAAAGATTCTGGATGATAAGAAGGAGCCAGTCTCTCAAAAAACCTATGATGATGCAGGGGTCAGACAAGTTGCTCAGAAATTTTCTGTTGAGGCATTTTCCATAGTCACAGGAAGCGACTCTCCCTGTGATTAATGGAACCTGGACTGACAATGGACCTTTTAGAGAGCAAAAAAAGGAAGCATTGGAACAAGCATAACTGGGACCCCAATTGTTCCTCCGTTTGGGACGAGCGTATAAAACTGAGAAATGACATGAGGGCACTAATGGCTAATGTATCCAGCTCTGGTTTGGCTGTCTTGTTTGTAGCCAGTACGCTGGCTATGGATTTTCCACCCTTGCCACCTACCTTTTAGGGGTGCCCTGTCCTTCTGTGGATACCATGATTGCGGGCAGCGGGATTGATTGAAACTTGGGTGGCTGTCTCTGACAGTGTGTGTTACTGGTGTGGACCAGGTGGTAACAATTGAGGGGCTCATGGGGATTCCACAAATAGCATCAGTCTGTTCCTAGGAGCCAGTGAGTATTGAACACGTGTCCATTTGCTGTGATATGGTCATTGGACAGGGTCAGGAGTTGCTAGGCGCTCTGCCCTTACCAAAATTGGAAATCCTTGTTAATGTGGACAATACGTGTTTGTGGACCTCCCGGGGAACCTGCCCAGGCTTGGTTCCTATGGCACAGGTTGCCCAGACGATCGGAGCGCCCGGGGAGACATCTTCCCCCAGCCTGGACTAGTCTCCAGCATGGGTAAAGCAACTTGTGGCTGGTTTTGCCCCACTGTGGGCCGGGGATACATTGGAATGTGGAAAAATGAAAGTTACAGTCCTTCTCCGAGGTGGTGACCCTCCACCACACATGCCTGTGCCAAAAGAGTTACTTTTGTCAGTGCAGGACACAATAAATATACTTTGCAGTGGTGACTGCCTATCTGGAGATGATTGCAAATATATCCCCGGCTGTGACTGCATTTTCTTGTCTTGATGTGGTGGGTGTTTTGGCTGTTCTCCAATTTCAGGGGACAAGAACAGACACAGTAAATGCTGTTTTAGCCTCTTCTTGGGTTCCGATTGTTTTAGACTGCTTAGACTGCTTCGTTATCTCCCCTTAGGCGGCCTGTGTTCCCTGTAGCTAATTTGGCCCTTATGGCTGCAATGCAAGTGCTTAGTCTGCTCATACAGGCTCAGACGCGCAGGAATAAGTTCCCCAGCTATAATCGCATCTTATAAATTGGGTGGGAGACTCTCCTGTAATTCATAAAAACTCCTCCTTACGTGCATGACCTGTCTCCTCTTCCCCACAAAAATTATAAAATGTGATCGTAGCTGGGGAGTTTATTCCTGTGAGTGTGAGCCTATATGAGCAGACGAAGCACTTGCATTGCAGCTGCAAGGGCCAAATTAGCTAGAGTGAACACTGGCCTCCTAACGAGAGCTAACGAAGCAGCCTAAGCTTTCTAACTGGCCACATTAGTTGCCAGGGGGGTTGTGACGTGGGAATCCCGCACCTCAACAAGGTAAATTTGCTGAGAGGTCCTTAACTCAAACCATGTAGTGGGTACCGCAACACAGCACAACTAACTGTGCTACCACTAAGCTAACACTACATTTATTATTATTATTATTATTATTATTAACAAACATTTATATAGCACCAGCAGTGTACCTGGCACTTTACAAAGTAATAAAATAGACACGGTCCCTGCCCCTAGGGCTTACAATCTGAGAGACAGGAGCTGGGGGAGAGACTTAGGAAGGGGAACAGAGGGAGAGACAAGGGGTCTAACATTCATGAAGATGCGAGGTCTCAAGTGCACGTACTTGGCTTGGTTACGATGAGAATGACAGCAGGCAGGTCCATGTTGCAAGGATAAGGGTAAACCGATCGTAGGTATAGGAATAGTGGCTCAGCAGGATAAAGAGTCAGACAGAGCAGAGCGAAAGAGGTGAGTTTTAAGGAGAGATTTGAAGGTATGAAGGGAGGGGGCAAGGCGGATGTGGACAGGGAGGGAGTTCCAGGCATGGGGGGCAGCAAGTGAGAAGGGACGAAGGCGCTTAGGGGAGCAGGGAAGGGGGCGGGAGAGAGAGAAGGGGGCATTTGAGAGAGAAGTTGGTCCAAAAAAGGTATCATTTTTAATGGTTGTCTCTTTTTTGTCTCTCATTTCTCATGTGGTGTCCCGCAAGGTTCCATTCTGTCCCCTCTCCTGTTCGATGTGTATATGCAGCCGCTGGGTGAGGTCGTGAGACAGTATGGTGTGTGGTGTCCTCAATATGCTGATGACACCCAACTCTACCTCTCCTTTTAACCGACCCAGACCCGGCAGTCTTGGTGCTTACTCAGTGTTTGGCAGCTGTGGGGGACTGGATGAGGACGAACCGACTGAGGCTGAATTCCGACAAGACAGAGGTGATGTTGGTGGTTAAGACGGTGGGTGTGGCTTCCCCTGTCATTGATGGAGTCCATCCCCCACTGGTCCCCCAGGTTTGTAGTCTGGGAGTGCTCCTCGACTCTCCGCTCCACCTGGATGTGCAGGTGGGAGCTGTGGCGAGGAGCATATTCCGCCAGTTACAACTTGTGCGGCGGCTTCAGCCGTTTGTCTCGGACTCCGACCTGGACACCATCATCTATGCTTTCATCACCTCAGGACTGGACTACTGTAATGCACCCTACGTGGGGCTACCCATGGTGACGGGCCACTGCATTCTGCACCAGCTGCAGTCTCCGGACCATCTCCTTACGGGGATGGGTCGCCAAGAGCACATTACACAAGTGCTCCATTCTCTGCACTGGCTGCTTATAGTGTTCTGGGCCCGATTAAAGGTGTTGGTGCTTACCTATAAAGCCCTACATGGTCTTGGTCCTACCTATCTGTGGGACCGCCTCACTCCCTGTGCTCTGGATTGGCCCCCGTAGTCTGCCAGAAGTGCCATCCTCGAAGTTCCCCGAGTTGCTCGGAGGGTGACTATGGAGTTGGCGATCTTTGTGGCCACACCTAGGCTGTGGAACTCCTTTCCAGCAGAGACCCAGGTGGCCCTGGACCTCTCCTCCTTTCGACAAATGTATAAGACCTGGCTGTTCCACCAGGCTTTTGGTGAGGGAGTTGGGGGAAGGGTGAGGGTTAGGGTTGTTGGGTTTTTTTCTTCTTCTTTGACATCCCCCATATGGATTGTTTTATGTTTTGTTTTGTTTAGAATGTTTATTGTTGCATTTTATATTTGTATTTATATTTAGCTAAGTTTTTTGATAGCTGTCCTCTGACTTTCGCACGAGGGGCAGATATAAGTTATGTTAATAAATAAATAAACAAATCAATAAATATTTGGGGCAAGAATGACTGATACATTATAGAATACTACATCTTATCTTTAGACTGTCATGGTTGCACTTAGAGGCAAAGGCTAAGTCGAGAATAGAAAGCTAGTCAAGTTCAACAGTTCTTGACTTATGCAAAACAACTCTAAAAGGATGGTGTTTGTTTCCATACGATCTTTTGAATTGAGATGAAACTTTAGCTGGGAAAGTGGGGATTTTTGTTTGTTTTTTCTCCAGGAAACTTACACAAAAGACAGTGAGTTTTAATGAAAGTGCTGATGTAAGTGAATTAAGCGCTACAGATAAAGCAAAAACTTAACTTCGTTAACAGCAGTATTGAAAGAAACTGTTACTGTGTTACAATACATGCAAGCTGGCATGTGAGTTAACCGTGTTGTATGACCATTTCACAGTAATTCAAGAGGTGTAATGAAGCTCACCTTACAACAGTGCGACATCAGCCAGATTGCTTTAGTCAGGATACCTATACCTGCGCTTTCTATCTCAGACCCCGGCCAGTTCTCACTTTGGGGTCGTTCCCCTATTTCACCAGCAGGAGGCAGAGACTTCTTTTTTCTGCGCATGCGCAGGGGAATGATCCTCCCTCTCACTCCAGTTTTGTTTCTGCCTCTGGAGCCGGCAGGAGCAGGTCTTGGAAGCTCCCCATAGAGGAGCCCTTAAAAATCTAAACACCCCCAGAACTCGGGGGATACAGTGGCAAGCGCAGCCTGATAATAAAGCAGGCCACCTCTGAGAGCGGGCTCAAGCCTGTGGAACAGCTCACTGCCAGCAGAGCATGTAAGACCCCGCCTTTCCACCCGCCGAGCTAGGGCCCACGTTGCGGCCCCGGTCCTGCAGCTCCTCCATCAGGCCAGCGGACCTTACCCCATGCAGATGCCCAGGTACGGAGGAATCAGGATGGCACCAGTTAAGCCCCAATCCGCCCCTGATCAGGCCAGGGAACCCTGAAGGGAAGAACCCAGGGAGTAGCCCAGGGAACCACCTGGGGAGAGATCCCAGCCCTGAAAACAGTGCGCGGAAGGGGTTGCGGACACAGAGCAGGCCACAGCTCCAGCTCCCTTTCTCCAGGGACTAGGAGAGGTGCTGGGAAGAATCATGTTCTCCCTGGACTGGCTCTGCGAGGAAGGCGGGGACACCCGAGAGCAAAGAGGATACGTTCTCCCTCTGCTGCTTCAGACTCAAGCAGGAAAAGAGGCAGGACAGGGTAAAGAAAACCTGCTAAAGCCAGATCCCAACTACTTGACTCCCTAGAGGATCGCTCCCACTCAGAGGAGGGACCCTCAGATAAGTCAGGGGAGGAAGGGGCAAGGGGAGGGGTGCTACCCCAAAAGCCCTCCGCCCTTGCGCAGAGCAAGAAAGGCACCCCTGATCAGGGACTCCTCAGAGGAGGAGGAATAAGCACAAGACTCAGACGGAGACTCTCAACAGGAATCTGAATCCTCCCTGGAGAAGGGCCAGCCCCCCCAAACAGCCATTCTCCCTACCTACTGATCAGGAGAGGGAATTCCCCATGCAGTATAGAAACAAGCTGATGAAGCAGGTGAAAAAGACCCTGCAGCTTAAAGAGAAGGTACGGAAAGATGACTCCTCTGACTCAGAGGAGGAGCTCCCCAGAGTGCACATTCCGCAAGTCAATGAGAAGGATAAAGGAATCCCCTTAGAGCATTTGACAAATTAATAATATCTGAGCGGAAACAACCTGACAGATCCTATAGAATGACAAAGACCCAAGAGCTGTTGTACTCGTTCTCTGGGCACAAGGAAGGGCTCTTCCACACTCCCAAGGTAGATGCTCTGGCAGCTTCCCTGGCACGTCAAACAGTGTTTCCCACAGAGGGAGACTGTTACCCTAAGGATGCCACAGAGAAGGGCATTGAATCTGCCCTGAGAAGGGAATTTGAGGCATCAGCCACGGTACTCAGTATGGCCACGGTTACTTCATATGTTGCCCAAGCCCTAATTAGCTGGTTCCAAGACCCCAAAATCAGAGAGAAAATCAAGTGTCATGACAACACATATACTGTTCCTGGTCCGAAAGAAGTCGGGCGAGTGGAGAGCGGTGCTGGACCTGAAGCGCCTGAACAAGAGAGTGAGGACGAGAAAGTTTTGTATCGAAACGCTAAAGATCATCTGCCAAGCCATCTCCAAGAACGACTGACTGACCTCCCTGGACCTAAAAGAAGCTTACCTGCACGTCCCCATCAGACAGGCTCACAGGAAGTGGCTCAGGTTTGCCTACGACAAACAGCATTGGCAATACAGAGTGTTCCCATTTGGCCTCTCATCTTCCCCCTGCACCTTTACAAAAGTCCTGATTCCCCCCTAGTAGCGAACCTCAGAATCGAGGGCATTCATGTCCACCCGTATCTGGACGATCTGCTGATATGGGCTCCCTCCAGGGAAAAGGCGGGAAAAGACTTACTGAAAACAATAGAGTGCCTGGAGCGACACGGCTTCATGATAAACTACAAGAAGAGTCAGCTGATGCCAGTACAGAGGCTGGAACAACTTGAGGTCATCATCGATACCCTCTCAGACACCAGTCTTCATCCCGCCAAGCAGACAAGACAAGATCCAAACCATGGTGGTAACCCTACAAGCGCCTCCGGTTGAATTCCCTAGCCAGCCTACCGGGCCTGCTTGTCTCCTGTGTGCATCACCTTCAATGGGCCCGCTTCCATTTGCGCCCCCTACAACAGCTACTCCAACCACTGCAATTGGAAATGTCCAGGGGCCTGAACCCAAGGGGTAAAGAAAGCCATGTCCTGGTGGTTGCAACGGCACAGGTTCACACAGGGGTCCCACTCACAGAACCGAACCAAATATCCATCACCACAGACGCAAACCGGACGGGCTGGGGGGCCCACACAGGCTCCGCCACGTTTCCGGGACAGTGGACGCCACAGGAAAGCAGGCAAAGTCTCAGATGACTCGAACTCAAGACAATATGCCTGGCATTGCAGTACTTGAGTACCGCATCCAGGATCAGCATGTGCTAATATACACTGACAATACCATGGCGAAGGCATATGTCAACAGCCAAGGAGGCTCCAAGTCCTGACAACTGTACGAGGAAGCCGTGAGACTCATCCCCTGGGCTGCGACACACATACAGTCTCTGAAAGCACTACACACATAAAGGGTATGGACAACGTGACTGCAGACTGGCTGAGCAGATGCCGTGTGGACCTGGGGGAATGGTCGCTCTGCCACAAAGCCTTCAGCATGATCGTGCAAGAGTTCAGTACACCGCAAATCGACCTGTTTGCGACACCAGAAATCACAAAGGCGCAGTTACTCATGTCACGATCCCTTTACTGGGAGGCGATGGCCACGGATGCACTCAACCAAGCATGGTCATCAGTTCTGCTCTATGCCTTCCGTCCTTTCCTGCCGATTGCACGAATGGTGGTCAAGGCCCGCGGAGAACGAGCTCACATGATCCTAGTGATACCCTATTGGCCAAGAAGGCCATGGTTCTTGGACTGGATCGAACTCCACTCTGCAGAACCCCTGAGGCTGCCACCTCTCCCAAATGTATTAAGTCAGGGTCCAATCGTTTATGAGGATTTGGTACTGCTCAAACTGACTTTATGGAAATTGAACGCAAAGCCCTGAAAGATTTGGGCTATTCTGATACTGTCCTCAAAACCCTCCTTTCCTCTAGGCAGCAGTCCACCCACAGGATTTATGAATCCACCTGATGAACCTTTAGGGACTGGTGCGGGTCCCAAGCCATAGATCCAGGGTCAGTGGGGATCCCTGAAATACTAGATATTTTGCAGGCAGGCTTGGACAAGGGGTTAAAGCCCAACACGCTGTCCAGACAAGTAGCCGCCCTGGACTGAGTTTTCCTCGCAGCCAGGGGGTTTAAGGTGACAGGGCATTCCCTCGTCAGGCACTTCCTAAAAGCGGCCAAGATACTATCCCCCCGGTAGTCCATAGATATCCCTCATGGAATTTGAACCTGGTATTGGGGGCTCTCTCTGTTACTCCCTTTGAGCCTATCAAAAAAATCTTGTATTTTTTATCCCTCAAGGTGACCTTTCTGGTGGCGGTCACCTCTGCTCGACGGATGTCAGAGCTGGGGGCCCTATCAATCGAACCTAACTTTTTGCTGCTTTCAGAAAGAGGCTGTGGTCCTTTGCCTTGATCGGGTGTTTGTACCGAAGGTTAATACATCTTTTCATAGATCACAGGAATTAGTGCTACCCTCATTCTGCCCGAGATTCAGTCACCCTAAGGAGAAGTCTTGGCATTGTTTGGATGTTCGGAGAGCTATTAAGGTATACCTGAAGAGGACATCTGACTTTCGACAATCCTCAGCTCTATTTGTGAATATTAAGGCAGGTCAGAACGGTCTGAAGGCAGTGATCTCTAGGTGGGTCACTCAGTGCATCTTGGAAGTATACAAGGCCCGGGGTAGGATTCCCCCAGGAAACATTTGGGCACATTCTGTGAGGGGACTGGCAACCTCTGACGACTTCCAAGTCCAGAGCCTCCTATGAGGAAGTACCTAGGGCAGCCACCTGGATGTCCCTGCATACATTCGTGAAACACTACAAAATTAACACCTATCAGTTTGCTGAGGCGACATTTGGGAGAAGGGTGCTGCAGGCAGTGTTTAGATTAACTCTGTTGTGCTCCCTCCTGTTTTTGCTAGTTTTCTTATACTGCTTTGGGACATCCCCAAAGTGAGAACTGGCCGGGGTCTGGGGTAGAATAGAGAATTGGGGCTCTGACCTGGTGAATTCTCTTTGTATCCAAGACACTGGACAGTTCTCTGGCCCACCCGCTGCGCAACAGAGTGAGACAAAACCTCTTCAAGAGGGTCTTGGGGACTGTATCAGACTACAAAAAAACAAAACCCCTTTTATTTTGGGTTTGTAGGTTGGAGGCATCTACCTCCACACTGGGAATCTCTTCCGTTTTTTTCACTATTGTGGGTTGGAGTTCTGACTAGTTTGAGTTTGTTTCCTGCAGACGGTCCTTCAGCTGTGGAACTTACTGGAGTGAGAGGGAGGCTCATTCCCCTGCACGTGTGCAGAAAAAAGAAGTTTCTGCCCCTGCTGGTGAAATAGGGAAACGACCCCAAAGTGAGAACTGTTAGGTGTCTTGGATAGAAAGAAAATTCACCAGGTAAGAGCCCCAATTCTCTATTTTTTTCTTCTTGATCCAGAGGTGTTTAGAAAACCTTATGCCAAGGCAATGGTATGCTGTCTTACTAGTAAAGTGATGTCAGCCCTCGCCTATATGTGGTTTTAGATGAAGAGTCGGAGAGTGATTCAGATTTTAGTGAAGAAGATGATGAAGATTTTTCGGTGAAAAAGAGGAAAACTGAAGAAAACAAAAAGAGAGAGACCCACTTAAAGGCTAAGGTTGAAAAGAAAGAAAAGAAACCAGCCAAATCCAGAGCTAATTCTACAGGTAAGGTTGAAATGAAAAGATTGTCAAAATGTTAATTAAAGGAGGTTTCAGGTACTCTGTGCCCGAATTCTTGTCTTTATTTTTGTGGCTTTTAGTCCACCATTTCCAGGTTGTTGTTTTTGTGTTTTTTTACTTTCCCCTTTCTTTTTTGTTCCTCTTTGTGAAAGTTCTATAGAAATAGTAGTAGCTGGCTTATACAGAAATAATACATAATGTTTATAGACATAGTGCTGTTATTTGCTAAAAGTAAATAAGTTGAGAGTGCAGGAGCATCAGTGGGGTGGGGAATGAGGACACTGACACATCTGCCTTTCTAAGCACGAAAGCTCTGGTTTTGGCTGTTTCAAAGATTGGTTAATTTATTTGGGGAGGACTCTTACTGTATTTAGGAGAAGGGGCTGTCAGTCAAGAAAGGCACCTATATTTCTTTGAATTAAATTATTGTGCTGCAGTTTTGTATAGTCAGCTGATCTAGCTATTAAAGAACATTTTTCCTTTTCCCCCAACCAAGTGACTGCAGTAGCTGTTGCTCCAATGGAAATTCCAGCAAAATCTCAGCCAGCAGTGAAGATGACCTCACATTCTCCAGAACCATTTGAAAAACCTTTAAAAACATCAAGTCCTTCGACAGACAACAGGAAGTCCAAATGGATACCTCCAGGTATATGTAGTATAGTGAATGTAGACAAATATACCTACAGTGGAATCCACTGAAATAAAACTTGGACAACTTGAATTTCTGTTTTATATCAAATGTATTGCGTCCAAGTAAAATTCTTTACCCTGAAAACATTTTTGAGTTTTCAGGTGTACAGAGAATACCCACCCAACTAAAAATACCAGGACCTCTTGAGTGTATTGGTTTATTGGCAGCATGTGATAAGTGTGTAGCATTTGCCCTCCATACTTGCAGTGTAGCAGTGCCCCCACCCTTTGCCTGCATTTCAAGCTCTGCTGCTTAGGTGAACAACAGAGAACAGGAGCGTTGTGCGTTGCTATGCAAATTTGGAGAGTAAATACAACAATATTTTAACCACATGCGAAGAAATAACTATCTTAAAGGTACTAAGATTTTTGTTTGGGAGGGTAAAATACTGCTTGAATAAAATTTACACTGCCCCATTTATTCAACTCTCCATAAGTTAAAAAAAATTCTTTGTGTTGCTGCTGACTGCTTGCTTTTTGTTTTACCTTCCAATTCTTCTTTGTCTGCCCATACTGGTTTTCTGCTAGGTCTTCCTTTCCCTCCTACATGGACGTGCCTTTTCTCCGAACCTTCTCTCCCAATACAAATGCTTCCCATACTGCCCTGTTCCATGTTCCTCTAGATGTTTGTTTTCTGTTGATCTCACCTGACTCCCACTGTAGTCTAGAAATTCTAATCGGAATAGACCTGGAAGGAAACTCCTGTTTTGCTTCCTCGTATGTTTCTGTAGCCTTTAGTAGGGGGTGCTAAGCTATTGGCTCTTCGTTTCCACTTGTTTTCATGTGTACTCGGACTCTTCTTGGCACACAAAACTGGAGAAACTGTAAAAGCAGTTAAGGTGGATGGTTTGCACCATGGGACTTGCAAATTTTGCACTGCAGGTGTATAGGAAACCTCATTTTGAGAACTGCTGGGCCACAGTAGGAGAAGGAACCACGGAGTTGTATGCTATTGTTTGTAAGTGACGTTTAAAAATGTCTCCATGGTTTTGTTCCCTTTCTTCTTCGGCTACCAGGCATGTATCTGATCTCATGTCATCTTGCAGAACCAAGTCAGACCTCTGCCATGTCTTTAAAAGAAGATAGTTGTGGTTTTTTCTAATAATGTTGTCTTAACAAGTAACTGATAGCAGAATTTCTCTTCTCCTTTGTGACAAGCTTTTATTTTTTTTTAAACAACATTTTCAGCTGCATCTGGAAGCAGCGGCAATCCTCTGGGAGGAATATCTGTGAAATCACCTACTCAAAGTCTGCGACTGGGCCTGTCCAGATTCGCTCGAGTCAAGCCACTGCATCCAAGTGCTACCAGCAGCTGAATGCTCTGAAAATGCTTCTGACTTGAGGGATTACAAGTAGAAAAACTGCAAAGGCTGTGTGTGTGTGTTTTTAAATGGGGTTTTGAAAACAAGTGGGAAGTAAGCTCTACATTCAGAGATAGAAAATGCTGCTGAAATTCTAGATCTGTCTGCTATTAAATGACCTCTCTCTTACAAAGTGGTAGATGTATCCAGTGAGGAGCTGTGCACCCTTAACTACTGTGGAATAATATGAAATAATGTGACCCCAGAATTCATAATACTTTCATGGATCTAGCTTAGGCGGAGATGTGTGTATCTGCGACAGTGTTACCCCTATGATGTCTAGCAGCTCTCTAAAGAATAGGGAGTATATTTTTAGTGGCTTGAAAACTCACTGCAAATGATAATTTATAATACTTTTGCAACATCAATAATTGATATGGATTCCAAAAGTAACCTTAGAGGTACAGCTTTGTATTCCCAGGTCTTTTCTCCTTCTTTCCCAACCACGTTGCTTGGTAAAGTGAAACTATTGTTTCCCCATTCCAGACTGGATCTTTTTTTCTTAAATCGTTGGTAAAACTAGTTAGTTGATATTTGTATTCAAGTGTGCACTTCGTTGCCAGAAGTATATCATGTATCAGGTAGAAAGGATTTTTTTAAAAAGGAAAATAAAATATTTTATAAATAGCAAAACGTATAACATTAGCTGCTTTTAATCAACTTTGATATTTATTTATTTTTTAAAAAGTATAGACCTGTACCTACTAGTACTTAAGCACAAGCTTAAATTCATACACAAATAATCACAATGCAGCTAATCGCAAGCCCACATCAAAGCGTGCTAAAATTATTCAGTTTCTTGGAACTGGCCCCAGGTTCCAGGTCCATAACATTAACCACACACTTTGCTGCTTGGGGCTGTTTGTAGTCCACAGCTTCAGATGTCAATTGTATCCTGACTGCTCAGATCTGTCTGTCTCTACTTTTCTGTCCAGTTCCTGCATTGCAGCTTGTTTTAACTTTGATAAAACCAAACTTCTTCCCTCATTGTGTATTGCCATTAACAGCACCACTATCCTCTATGTCACTTAAGCCTATAACCTTGGAGTTATTTTTAAACCTTTCTTCCCTTTGCTACTCATATCTGTGCCATTTCTAAATCCTGCAACTTTTTTCCTCTGTGTATTTCAAGACCATTCCCTTTCTTTCCCAAAATGACAGCCAGATCTGTAATTTAGGCCCTCACTATACAAAGTCTTGATTAGTTCAGTAATGATGTTGCTAAACTAGTCTTTTTTTCCCATAGCTTTGATCATGTAGCCTTCCTTTCTGAATCCTTCCATTTGGCTTACCCATCCAATGTTATATTAAACTTCAGCTTCTTGAAACTACTTTTCAAAACTGCATAACTTGTCCTTCTCTACTTGTCATCTTGTCAAGATGCATGTTGCCTCATTCTCCTTTTTACCCTTCTACTCTACTAATGTGCCCACTAGTTACATTTTTACACAACCTGTGCCCTTTTTATATTGTCTCCTTTGCATGCTTTGACCTGTTCAAATTCACCCATCTGCTGCCTAATAGGAGCACATTGAATTTCCCCTTGAAGAGCTGCAACTTCCATGTTGTGGGTATTAAATCTCATTTCTTTGTGTATAGTCTATATACAAGCTGCCTAAGATCCCCTTCCCCCAAATTTATTTTTAAATTGTAAGCGCCACATATCGGATTCTCTACAGATGCTATTGTCCAATTAATTGTTACAGCTTTATTCTCATAAAACCTGGAAATGATAAGTTCATGGACCAAAGCTAGCCCTTGGATAAGCAAGTGTTTGCAATGAAGTCAAGTGTACTAATTCATACCAGTTATGAGTTGGCCCCACAACAAAGCTAATATTCCAAAAATTAGGAAATCCCTGTCAATTGTTGATATATAACTGCTTCTTGGTGTGAGATAACAAAAGGCCAGCCATTCAAGGAATTAAAGAAGTTCAAAATAATGTATATGAATAATTTGTGTTGTGAAATATGCTCTTTGAAATTAAATGTAACTTAATTGAAATTATTTGTACAGTAATGCGTTTCAATTGAATATGAATCTAAAAATAAGTTCCTAAATGTTCATATATTGTGCATCTAAGAAATTGAGGAGGCTTATTTACTGTGAAGGACTAGTGGATTCTAGCTTCGAAAGAGTAGTCTGTGGCTTTTAGTCTGTTCCCTTAACCTCTTTGCCTCAGTCATTCCTCCAGTAAAGTTGGGCAGAAGCAAAAATCTTTCTGAAGAAGAATTCATTTGATTTGTAAATGTGTTTGCAAAAGACTATTACTTTGAATATATGCCCCATCCTTTCCATAGGATCACAATGCAGCAGGATTTGAATCCAGCTCATACCGATAATCTAGGGCACAATCCTCCATTAATACCAAAAACAAAAGTTGTAGGATTTGCATGCTAAAGTCAATGGCAAAATGTCAGTTGAATTTAATGGTGGAGGATGGTACTCCCTAGTTTCTATAACCATTTTTTTACATACAGCATTACAGCAGAGACCTGGCTATCAGTATCTCACTCATCCAGTGGCACTGCTTGTCTTGTGGATGGCAGAAGTAGATGCAGTGGGGTGAGGATAGTCTGCCCGGTCTCCTGGTTTCCTTACACAGGCTTCTTGCTTCAGAAGTGATCAGTCTGGGGTAGATGGGAGAGTAGAGCAAGAGGCTGGTTCTGCTTCTAGGTCTCCCACTCTTCCTTCCCACCCTCATTCTTCCCAGCTCATTGCTTAAAAAGCAGGAAGTCTGAGAGAGGTGAAAACTGATGTAGGGGGCAGAGCACACAATAGGAAACCAGTGATCTGAGCTGCCCTCTCCATTCTAGGTGTGGGGAACCTAAGGCCCAAAGGCCAAATGTGGCTTGTGGCCATTTTTTTGTTTGTTTACAGTTTCTAGTTCCTACCCTCTTAGTGAGCTACAGGTAGGGGAACAGAAACGAGGGCATGCACACAAGCATAGGGGTCAGGTCAATGATCTGGGCTTCCTTCTTCCTTAGCACACCCCTTAAGTGACCCTGCCCTTGAACCCCTTGTACTTATTTTCATAGTGGTCCCTGGCAAAGAAAAGGTTTCCCGCCTCTGCTCTATTCTTTCTTTCCTGACCCCTACAAACAGTTCTGTGGGGAGGGGTGGGAGCGGAGCAGGAGACTGCACAGAGTATTAGTTCTTTCCCTCTGCAGCTGTATTAGTGCTTGGGCTGGGGCAGCTGTAGAGGGCAAGAGAAATCCCCCCCCTGCCCCATCAGATCTCTGCTGTAACAGTCTAATTTGAGCTCTACATTAATAGCAAAAAATTGTTTTATGCAATTGGAGTGAGCATGGGTGGGGAATTCGAGCTCTGTAGATAGTTTGGTTTGCAATATTTTCACAACTCGGTTGTTTCTAAAAGTCCTCGGATTACTATGGTTTTGTCCTGCAAGACTTTACACGTGAGTGGAAGACTTGAAGGCTTTGAAGATTGTATTTTTAAAGCAGACATCTGGAAACAGAGAAAGTTGATATTAAAATAGATGTTCCGTTGATTGCTGTTCCATCAACTTCATTGCATTTTGCTCCAAAAACACTGTTACACACCACACAAGTATAGTTAAGGCAGTGTCAAAATTTTCCTTTTAAGGTGGAGAAAATGCTATATATATTTATCTGCCAGAAACCCTGGAAATGCAATTCATAGAAAACTCAAGCTCTCTTTAAAACGCCAAGCTGTAATCTGATAACCATGGTAACTTTTTTCCAGTTGATCTTTAAAAAAATAAATATCTTGGTGATCACTTGATACATCGATCTTTGGTTCTGTTGCTCCAGAATTTGGCATGTAGGGATGCCAGTTTTCCCATTGATTGTAATTCCCATGTTCCCTTGCAGCCACCCCTCTCACATTTTGCAGGGAAACTGACGGCCTTGTTGGCTATATTGCTAGTTGGCTTTTTAGCAGAAATGGAAGGTAGGTGTGTGTCTGCTCCTCTCTTCACCTTAACACCATGCTGTTGTGGCTTTGGGGAATGTGTAACTTAAATTGCAGAGGATTCACTCCCATCTTTCTTTTGTGATTTTTTTAATCTTTGTTTCAGTCTTCACTTTTGTCATTTTCATACTTTGTGACTTTCTACTCCATTACAACATGCAGACTCAATCATGTTCAACCATCCCTACCAAATTGTAGTTAAAATCACAAAGTGGTTGAATAATGAACAAGGTAGCCAAAGAGAATGAAAAACCAAATCCTAAAGGAAGCAAAAAGATAGATAGGACTCAAGCTGCTTAAGGGATGATTTAGATCAAGTTACTCCTCCTTTCGCGCAGGGGATAGGAGTACTTGATTTCTTTGAAGTATCTTCAAGCGCTGTAATTCAGTCATAACTCTCACCTTGGCTGATTGTCTCTCGGGGTGGGGGCAATCCTTATTCTGCAGGTGCTAACACGTATGTAAATTGTGTGGCCTTTCTGTGAGCTGGACTTAAGGGGCTGTTAAATCCTCGTTGTGCCAAGAGGCATCGTTAACCCTTGTGCACACTCTAAAGCCCAGCATAGCACCTCCACGTGGTCAGGACTTACGTGCAATATTTAACAATTCGTAAGTATGCCCCGAGTCTAGAAGTGCATTTTGTGGTCCCACATGACAGGCAGCAGCCCTGTGATTATGCCTTTTGCCATGAAGGAGGATTTTGCTATTATTAATGGTTATTAAAATCTGTTGTGGCACTTAAGCATGCTGCTTATGTCACGTTCACCTGGTGAATGAAGACTTTTCTTCTAGGTCACCCTGAAGGCTTACAAGGAATTTACTCATCTGTATACAAATCAGGCTAGCTTCAGCAATTCAATTTCTAGCTCAGGTGCCTGTTTATGAACTCTTTGTACAGTGTTCCAGTGCAGATTTGTCGCCATGACCGCAAGAATGTCAGCCTTTCGTTCAGAACACTGTTACATCACAGATATCCTCTACAAAATTCCACTGGTCAGAAACAAGCATGCCATCTGCTCTGTCTGAACATTAGCCCCGATGCTTCTAAAATCTAGTTTCAAAATGGCCAAATCAGGGGGATAGGGCAGAATGGTGCTACTGTGAGTGTCCATGCACCCGGTTAATTTACTTGCAGACTTCTTATCACCGGACTGGGCGTTTCTTATGCTGAACTCTTTGGGTGTAGTGATAATGCCACAGAAAAAGAAAACCTCACCAGATGAGCAAAATCGGTCGAGGCCTGCTGAACTCAATTTGAGGTTAGGTACGGGCGATTGGTGGGATACAGCTGCGTGTTCGGGTACGCCCACTGCAGCTCCCTATTCTCCTTCACGTCATGAAAGTCTTGACAGGGGCCCCACTTTTCAAACTGGTGATTCACTGGAAATTTCTTGGAAGACATTTTTTTCTGCATTAAGATCTGTGGAGGAAAATTTGGAGGTTAAGATTGATGCTTTTGCTCCACAGTTGCTAAAAACTGAGACTTCAGTTCAATCATGGTGGGGAAATTTGCAAACCATTAATTGCTTATTAATAACAAATAAGAATGCTTTATATCTACATAGCAAGGTCATGGATTGGAAAATGGAAATTGTAAGGCTTAGTGTTTCCAAAATACTAAATAACTATATTAACATTAATTTCTGAAACCTATATAGGAAATCAGTAGCAGGATTGAAGCATGTTCGGTGTATCTAGAGAAGATTTCAGAAAGCATGGAACAAACTAATGGCAGCTATTTGACACTGAATTTAAAATTTGAATTTTGGGATCCATGCTGCGGAAGCCCTTCCCCATGTTCCAGAATTCTGATTTATGCTACAGAACTCCTTCACTTAGTCGGAGTTCACACTCCACACAGAGAACCCCCGTTGATATCCTAGACTATCTACTGAATTTTTAGACTATATCTGGTAGGGAAATGTTCACTGGCCCCAAAGAAATGAACTGGATGATTTTATTGTCCTGCCTGCCCTTTTGGTTTTTTTTTTTAATATTATTTTTTTAAGGCCCTGAAAACGAAAAGAAATAAGCCAAAACCCCAGTCTTCTGGACCTTTAAAATGACCTTTTTTGTAACAATAGACTCCAGGTTATTCATTTCTCAGCCAATCGCTCAGCTGCGTGCATGTTACAGGGTGAAGTGCACTTTGTTGCATGATGCTGCTTATTTAGGTGGTCTCCTCAAATAAACTCGGATTGGAAAAAGAACTCTCCAGCCCTATATTCCCCTATAATGGAAACGGAGGTGGAATGCAATTTGGAGACTAAGGCCACATTCCAATGAACAGTTAATCTGATATAGTTGGACTGTCTGTTTTACTCCTGAAAGGCTCATATGAACAGAGCAGTATGTACTCCTGGCTTTTCAGGAGTACATACTCCCCTCTGTATTTCGAAGTAACTGTTCATTTGAACACTTTTATCAGTGCGAGGGTAGTAACCGTGGTTCAGTGATTGTTACATCTCGGATAGGAAATTGATGCTAATTTGGCACTAACTAATTTGGTTTACACTGAGTACTTTCAGAAGAGACACTCTCCCCACCACCACCCACCCACTACAGGGTGCCCACAGGGCAACACTGCAGCCCTGAAACATGTATAGTAGGGCGGTGGAGAGTGTTTTGTTTGAAGATACCCACTGTTTTTCTGAACAGAGCCAAAGTGAAGTAGTTACTTCGGTTGTCCTCTGTTAGCTGGAACACTGGGACTTCCAAAGTTCAGAAAAAACTCTGTTTTTCCAATTCTGCCCCCCGCCCCCCAAGACCTGGTAAGAAAAGAAAAAATTGGAGATCTGGGGGGAAACTGAAACTGAACTCTTTTGTACATGCTAGGAATCAGTGTAACTAACAACCACTATTATAGTGTTGCTATATATTTTTTTCTGAGCCCAAAGGATATAACCAGGTTTGTTTTGATTGTCATGTAAATATTGCAATTAGTTTCCATTTTTTGAGTTTTTTCCATGCTTTCAAAATTTCCAGAAATTTTACAATTCTCTTCCATAGTAAACGGTTTGAAGGCTGCAGCTTGTGGTTGCTCTGATAGTACAAAGTTCAGTTGGACTATCCATCTGAGGAAAGGATGCAGATCTGGCCTTTAAACAATGCTCAGTATTTTCTGTTTTTAAAACATTTGTTCCTCCTTTTTCAGAATGTCTAAAATCATGAGTAAACACAGCAAAACCTTGGTCTTGGGCTATTTTCGCACATCACCGTCCTCCCCCCACCCCCACCCCTGGGGTTAAAACCCATGGGAAGGAAGCATCATGCGGCAATTCTCCAGGGACCCAATTGTGACAGCTGAATACCTCTACCATGTGGTAAATAAATCCCTGAGGGGTCTGTGGAGGAGGTTCTTTAGATAATATCTGCAGAACATCGTCCTGGATTGCCAGAGGTTCCACATGGATTTAGCCTGTAATAGAAATGTTCCGATGTTACAAATAAATCCAGGGATAAATTACTACATGCTGCTTCCTGACGGTTTTATCACTGCAAAAGTGACATCTGAAACAACCCTTAGTGAGAGAGAATCTTCCTGATTTCTTCCATACCAGAAAAAACATAAAAGCATTGATTTACACAAGTAGCAGTACAATAAAGATCTCTAGCCTGTGTATTTCCACTCAGTTTTCATTAGCCATAGGGATGGAAGGGACCTCAAGGGTCATATAGTACAGCTCCCTACACCAACACAGGATTTGCTATACCCAAACTGCCTGCACAGAAAATGAAATTAACCCCCTAAAAATTCCCACGTGTTTACTGGCCATTAGTCGTTTTTTCATGGGATTATGAGTAATGAGTTATCCTTATACCATTTCGCCATGAAACAGCATGGGAATAGGGATTTCTTTTCGTGTTCATTTGGTAGCTGCATTATAGGGAGGGGGTGGTGGTGTCCAAGATGTTCCAGATAGGTTTTCCACCCCGAATTTAATGTACTATATCCCTAATGTATTGGTTGTGTAGTCCCACTGATTAATTTTTCTGTTCTAATTTGCTAGGAAGAAAATTACCTCCAAGCCTGAAAAGCTAAGGAAAGGCAGATCAAGTGTTCTCCCTGTCATCATTAAATCAGGGAAACAGACCAATTTGACCATTGCAAAGGTGAGCTAGCTTGCGTTTTAGATCTTGTGAAGATGTCAGAAATTAAAAGTCATGGTTGTGGCATCCTGTGTATTCAGAATATCATGACAATTTAGGGCGTTTTCAGACAAACATTTATCCTGGGATAATTGCTTTAATCCCGGGGATGGCCTGTCCGTCTGAATGCAGTCAACAGTGATTATTATCCCGGGATAACAGAAATATTCAGAGTGTTATAAAACCCAATTCTCCGTCTGTCTCCTGTCAGTGATCCGCTGGGGTAGCTCCGCGGATGACCGTCAGGAGGCAGAAGAAGAAAGAAGCCTTCTGCGCACGCGTGGAGCTGCCCCCTGCCATCTTGCAAGTCTTTTCTTCTGCCTTCGGCCGTAGGAGGTGTGTTTTCATGGCGCTCCTGAAAAGACAGAAAAAATCAATCAGTTAGGACTCAGCATCCAGGATTTTGTCAGCGGGGCTTTGGGGCCAGCGAATATCCCTCCCCAACTCAGAGGGACTCGCTTTTCAGCCCGCTAGGTTGCTGCACAGACCGCCCGGGAACCGGGGAGCAGCTAGACTCCGGGGATAAGAGGCTTCGCCTACCCCAGCGGCTTAGTAGCCGCGGAGTCATTCCCTGTAAGTCTCCCCCCGCTAAGGCCTCTGACACCGCTTGCGGGGGTCGGGCCATACCACGCCACAGGGAAGGTCCTCCTTCCTCCCCCCCTCCGCTTCTATCAGCGGGAGTGTGGGCTAGCCAGCAGCATGGACGGAGCGGGAGCGGGAAGTGTGGCCCCCTCCCGGGAGGGCAACAAGGCAGAGGCTTCTGAGGTGGCGGCAAGGCTAGATCGTATCCTGATGGCTCTGGAACGACTGATTGAGGTACAAGGGGGGGCCCCTAACAATCCGCCCCCTGCAGCCTCCACTCTCGAGCGGGGGCTCGAGAATTCCTCCCCTCAAATCAGCTTGCTCTGGGGCGAGAAGGCCCCCACCACCCTCAGGGAGCTCAGGCCTATCCCCCGTTTCGAAGGGAAGAGCGGGAAAAGCCCCGCGCAAAGGGTCAAGCAAGGCCCCTAGGCGCCCCCTGCTGGCTCCTGCTTGCAGGCCCCTTGTTTCCTCGCAGTCCTCGGAGGAGGAGAGTGGGGTCCCTAGGAAGGATTTAGCCAAGATAAAAAAGCGCCCCTCGCAGGCCACTACCCACAGGCTCCTAGATTCTCCCCAGTCATCTGACAAGGAGAGTGCTGGTGAGCCCCAATCTAAGAAGACACGAAAATCTCATGCCACCTCAGAGTTGGCATCTGATTCAGAGTGGGAGGACATGGATGAGCCGGTCCCCCAGGGTGCCTCTCAGGAATCTCAGGATAGGAACAAGCACTTCCCTTTCCTCCTCAAGGGGGAGTTCTTGACTCAGGTGGTTAAGACCCTTAGGCTAGAGGAAAAAATTCCGAAGGACATCTCCTCCGACTCTCAGGAGGAGGAAGAACGGGAGTACATCCCTTCCGTACACGGCAAGGATCCAGGATTTCCCTTAGACAAGGCCTTTGAGAGGCTAATCCTACACGAGTGGAAGCATCCCGAGAAAGGGCTTCGAATGACCAAAGCCCAGAACTCATTATACTCCCTCTAGATGTAAAGACCCACTACTAAAGAACCCCAAGGTTGATGCAGCGGCAGTCTCTCTTGCTAAACAAACAGTCTTCCCGACCGAGGGGGACTGTTACCCCAAGGACTCAACTGACAGGGCCGTAGAATCTGCTCTCCGTAGGTGTCTAGATTCATCCGCCACGGCGGTCCGGATAAACGTCATTGCATCTTGCGTGTCCAGAGCTCTGATGGCGTGGCTACAGGAAGCCCAGGACCCCGACATTTTGGATAGAAGGGCCCAGGTGTTGTCCTCCCGTATCAACTTGGCAGCCGCCTTCCTCGCTGATGCCAAGATGGACTCAATGACGTGGGCTGCCAGGTCTGTAGCTAGTTCCATCTCGGCCAGACGCAAGCTTTGGCTAAGATCATGGGAAGGCGACAACACGGCAAAAAACCTCCTCACCGCCACCCCCTACAGAGGCTTCAGGTTGTTCGGGGTCTGCCTGGATAAAGTATTGGCTGATGCTAATGACCAGTCCAAGCAGAAAAATCTTCAACAGGTAGGAGCGAAGAAAAACTTTTTTCGTGACTCCAACTTCAGAGCTAGAGCAGGATATGGTTCAGGATATAGCTCATCGAGAAAATTCCAAGGGCAGTACAGGCAGGACCAGCCAGGGCATTTCTTCTCTCGCAGAGGAGGAAGAGGACATAACTTCAGACACGACAAACAGAAGTCGAAGGGATTTACCCAGCCTCCTCGTAAGCAAGACGCATGACTATCACGAGGAAGTAGCAGTGGGAGGCAGATTGCAAAGTTTTTCAAGCGTGTGGGCTCAGACCGTCTCCGACGCTTGGGCACTGCAATGCGTATCTACAGGATACAAAATAGAGTTCAAAAGAAACCCATCTCACGCCTTCATCTTGTCTCCAAAATCTGGCCGGATGGAGAAACACTCTGCCATGCTACACGAGTTGAGACGTCTCGAGACCATTGGAGCGATAGAACCAGTTCCTCCAGACCAATGGGGCCAGGGTCTTTACTCATTGCTCTTCCTGGTAGCCAAGAAGTCAGGTGCCTGGCGAGCTGTTCTGGATCTCAAGCGCCTCAACAGGGTAGTTCGCACACAGAGATTCAAGATGGAGACGGTAACATCAATATGTCGCACCATCAGGAACGGGGACTGGCTAGCCTCCCTGGACCTCAGGGACGCCTACCTTCATATCCCAATCTGGAACCTCACCGGTAGTGGCTACGCTTTGCCTACCAACAGACCCATTACCAGTTCAGAGCCCTCCCGTTCGGACTGTCATCTGCGCCGAGAACATTCACAAAGATTCTTGTCCCCTTGGTGGCGAACCTCCGCAGGGAGGGCATTCACCTCTATCCATATCTCGACGATCTGCTGTTAAGGGCACAGACCCGCGCCAAGCTCCAGAGGGACCTCGACAGAACCATCCAGTACCTGGGAGCCCACGGGTTCTTGGTAAATCGGGAAAAGAGTCACCTGGAGCCGACTCACAAGATCGAACATCTCGGGGTATGGATAGATACTACCTTAGGAGCCGCCTTCATTCCTTGCGATAAACAGGAAAGGATCAGACAGAGGGTGCGCCTTCTAGGGTGTCAGAAGAGGGCAAGACTGAAGACTTTGGCTCAACTTCTAGGTCTGTTGGTGTCCTGCATGAAGCAAGTCCAGTGGGCAAGATTCCACCTTCGCCCCTTGCAGCGGCTGCTGAGACCTTTTCAGCAAGAGCTCACCAACGGCTTCAATCCATGGGTCAGAATTCCAAGGTGGCTTCCAAAATTAATGTCTTGGTGGTTAGACCCAGCCATTTTCGTAACGGGCGTTCCATTAGAGGAGCCAGAAAGAGTGGTCCTAACAACGGACGTGAGCTTAAAGGGATGGGGAGCACACATGGGCTCCACATCTGTACAGGGCCTCTGGACCCAGCAGGAATCGAGGCTCAGCATCAATGTTCTGGAGCTAACCGCAATCCATCGTGCTCTACGGCAGCTGTCAAGCAACATTGGCAAGTCCCATGTCCTGGTGTACACCGACAATACAACCGCGAAGGCTTATGTCAATCACCAGGGGGACTCCAGATCGAGACACTTACACCAGGAATCGGTACGGCTCCTCACATGGGCGGAGAGGAACCTGTTGTCATTGAAGGCTCTCCACATAAAGGGGACCCAGAACATCCAGGCGGACTGGCTGAGTCGTCAGTCAATAGATCCACACGAATGGAGCCTCCATCCAGAGGTATTCAGGACACTGACTGTGAAATTCGGTCACCCAGTCATCGACCTCTTTGCCACGAATCAGAATCGTCAAACTCCTCGTTACATGGCAAAGTCAAGGGATTTTCAGGCAGAGGCCATAGGCGCTCTCAATCAGACCTGGCCTCGAGGCCTGCTATATGCCTTTCCACCGACGCCTCTCTTGACCCGCACAATAGCCAAGATTGTTCAACAGGGAGCACACGTAATTGTAATCGCCCCCTGGTGGCCAAGAAGGCCTTGGTTCTCGGACTTGGTGGACTTGAGTCTGTAACCTCCTCTGACCCTACCACTCCGCCCAGATCTTCTAACCCAGGGACCCCTTCTATGCAATTCAATTGCACTACTAAGACTAACAGCATGGCACTTGAGTGCACAGCGCTAAGAAGGGCAGGTTAGTCTGAGGCTGTACTTACCACCCTGTAACAAGCTAGGAGGCCAGCGACTAGGAGGTCATATGCGGCCACCTGGAGGGTTTTTGCTCTTTGGGCTGCTAATAGGGGATTAGATCCTTGCCTAGCTACGGTTCCTTCCATCCTCCAATTTTTGCAGGAGGGGTTAGACAAGGGATTGAGGCCTAGTACCTTGGCCCGCCAGGCAGCCGCCATTTCGTCAGTCTTACAGTCTTTTTCAAATAAGAAAGTTTTGCCGCACAGGCACATTAGACAGTTTGTTAAGGCGGCTAGGAACATCAGCCCCCCGGTAGTACATAGGTGCCCTTCGTGGAGCCTTAGCATAGTGTTAGATGCTCTAACTGGACCTCCGTTCGAGCCCCTCAAGCATGTTTCTCTTTACATGCTGACTCTTAAAGTAGTTTTTTTGGTGGCTGTTACCTCGGCTCGGAGGGTTTCAGAGTTAGGAGCTTTGTCCATGGAAGAGAATTATTGTTCTTTCCAAGAGCAGTCAGTTACGCTCAGGATGGATGAGGCCTTTATCCCAAAGATTAATTCGGCGTTTCATAGGTCTCAGGAGCTAATTTTACCATCATTTTGCCCAAAACCGGTTCACCCTAAAGAGAAGGTGTGGCACACTTTAGATGTCCGGAGGGCCTTAAAAATTTATTTGAGACGAACCAGAGGAATTTGTTCTTCCTCGGCTTTATTTATCAATATCAGGCCTGGTTATGGGGGAAAAAAGGCTTCTAAGACACTCATTTCTAAATGGGTCAGGCATTGCATCATTGAAGCCTACAAGGCTAAGCACAAGATACCACCCTTACAGATCTGGACAAACTCAGTGCGGGGGGCGGCTACCTCCTATGCCTTCAAGGCTAGAGCTTCATACGAGGAGGAGTGCAGGGCGGCTACTTGGTCATCCCTGCATACGTTTGTCAAGCATTACAAGTTGGATCTTTTCAGATCTGCTGAGGCAGCGTTTGGCAGGAGGGTGCTGCAGGCAGTTCTGGAGGCTCCCGGGGCTGTTTGCTCCCACCCTTAAGGTATTTGGGCTTGGGTACATCCCAGCGGATCACTGACAGAAGACAGATGGAGAAACAAAAATTGGTCACCTACCTCGGTGAATTTGTTTCTCGCCTGTAGTCCTGTCAGTGATCCGGCCCTCCCTGTCAAACAGCATGCAGTTAAGTAGAAAGTTCTTCTGGGGTTTTTAAAAGGGAAAGTTTAGGAACTGTATTTTAGTGGTTCTGTTAGGAAAGAAGTTTGCTGTTGCACTCTCCCTGGTTCACCTCCTGGTGGTATTCATAGTTCTCAGGGGGTGGGGGTGTTCTTCTAATGTTGTGTTAAGTACTTCTAGAGGTGGAGACGTCCTCGGCTTGGATATGGACTGGCAAGATGGCCGGGGGCAGCTCCACGCGTGCGGAGAAGGCTTCTTTCTTCTTCTGCCTCCTGACGGTCATCCGCGGAGCTACCCCAGCGGATCACTGACAGGACTACAGGCGAGAAACAAATTCACCAAGGTAGGTGACCAATTTTTGTTTCTCTGGGATTCATAACACCCAGGTGTTAAATTATCCCGGGATAATGTCCGTCTGAATGACTATCCTGAGATAAAAACTATCCCGATGACTAGCCCCACAGAGCCCAACTGCAAGACCTGACAGCCTCTCTAGACATTTTTTGCCTCGGTGGGTATTTTCGAGCCACCACGCTTTGATCCTGCCCATAATAAGAGCCCTCACCATGGGCAGGAGTCGGCCCAGTCGCTGAACAAACATGCTGGCGGCTGGGGAGAGGGCGGGGGATGTGAGTCCGCACAGCCCATCCCCCCCGCGCTGGTCAGCACGGCCCTAACTCCTCTCTGATGGGCAGGTGCGGCAGCCTATGAGACAGCTGTGCCCGCCCGGAACAGCTCCAGACACTAGCTGGAGTTCGGTAGAGCGGGCCATCAGATGCGATGGCCCACTCTACCACGGTCCGGGGTTTCCTTCCCACACCATGGCAGGGCTAACTCCCAGGATGTGTGCTGGCAGGGAGCCAAGCGCGCATCCCGGAGTTGGCCCTGCCGCAGTTCGGGGTGAACTCTGCTCCCGCCTGCAGCAAATATCTGGCAGGCGGGAGCAGATGTGACATCACCATGGGTGGCCACGCCAGAGTTAGCGTGACCACCCGTGGTAGCGTCACGTTAAAAAATACCCTCTGGTATGTAGGAGCACGTGACTGGGGCGATCGTATTACCACTGTTATCCTTCAACAATGCACTGTGGAGTTCCAAATTTAAATATCCGCAAAACAAAGGGATGAGTTTCCATTTTCTTCAACTCAGAAATCCAAAAAAAGAAGAAAATTGTGTATTCTTCAATCCTAGAAATCAGTGTGCTGAGTATGGATGAAAAGTACCATGGGATTGAAATTCATCCAAGTGACTCTAATCACCAGGATAATTCAATGTGCTATTCACATGGCTATCCCGGAATAAAGTTATCCAGGAATAGAAATGCCCATCTAAACAGGTACCACTTTGTTATCCCGGGATAATAATCACTGGAGATTATTCTAATTATCCTGGAATACTTTGTCCATTTGAAAACACCCTTAATGTGTCAGTGCAGATGTGGGTTAAGTCTCAGGGTATCTTGCTCCCAAGTGCACTGCTTTATTTCTCCCAGCATAAAAGGTACACAGTCCTGAACAGCAAGCATTTCTTACTGTGGCGAGCTCCTTGCTGGGCTCCTAGCCAACTCCTTGGGTGTTAACTAGGACTGAAACAGTATTCTTGGATTCTTGCCTTTCTCTGCGAGAATCGGGGTTCTCGGCTCATTCTTGCAAATAAGAACAAGCCAAGGAACTGCCTCGATTTTCGTTGAGAAAGGTGAGAAACACAAGACAGCCCTCTCTCCTCCTGCACTTAAACAAAAAAGGTCCTTTTTCAGCCATCCCTTGTCCTCGGTCATGTAATCTCCTGGCTGATCCAGCTGCTAGGTTTCTCGCTGCTCCAGTTCTCTGCAGGGCTTGCAAAGTGCGGCACAGGGGGAGAGAGTGTATCCCTGCTCCCCCGGGCAGTGCAAAGGGGCTTGGGCACTTCCTGAGGTGTCCCTCCTCTCCACTTTCCAGGGAGACACTTTCCAGGGTCCCTCCTCTCCCCCTGCCAAGGCAGTACCCTGGAAAGTGCCCAAGCTGCTGGCCAGCTTGCAAAGCATTGGGCCGGGGGAGAGAGCGTAACACACAGGAAAGGTGGCAGCTGGAACCCGTATTTGATCTGTGGAGTCCCCACACTGCTGCCACCCCTGTGGGCAGTGTTGGGAGCCCATCAAATGGACAGCCCCTGTTTGCAGTTCATGGGTTTGCACCAGCTGCCACAGATAGCGCTAGCACATTTCTTCTTCCCCACCCCTCGGGGGCTGTCAACGGCCCCAGGTGTGGGGTGTCCGGGATGTAGTCAGTCAGGGTGCAGGGCCAGGACCAGCAAGGCGGAAGTAGGGGACAAGACCAAGAACGGGCTTGGAACAAGACAGGGAAGCAGACCAAAGGCCAGAGCAAGGAACCCAGGGGACAAGACTAGGCACAGGGGATGAGAGCCACAAGTAGCAGATGGGGGAAGTTAGGGAAAAGGGTTAAAGGAGAACGGAGGGGCCTGGAGGCCAGCAAGGGAACCAAGAACAAAGGAAGGGAGGTTCTCCCAGGTCACAGGGAGCAAACCCCCTCATAGGTCTACGATCTCAGGGAGAGAATTCAGCTCATCACTGAGGTTTTCTAGGTGAAAGGGAAGCACATCGAGGAGTGCAAGGAACCAGGAATCAATGGAATTAGGGAACAAAGAATTAGGAAGCCAGAATTTTGGGGGCATGAAATCAGGGAATATGGGGCTAGGACCATAGGCAAAGGGACCAGAACAAGAGGCTAGGCACAAGGGGGCTATGGGTTAGCACATGGGGACTAGGCAACAAGAGAGCAAGGAACCAGGAGACGAAAGGGGAGTCAAAGCACCGGGAGCCAAGGGGGCAGGGACACAGCAAGGAGTGGAGTGGAAGGGAGCAACAGCAGGGAAGGGGTTGGAGCAGGAAGGAAATAGGAGGTGGAGTTGCTCTGCCCAACTTCTTGTTGGTACCAGCGTGCCTTTTATGCTAGCTGGTACTCAATAAGGAAGTTGGAATGTGGGGCCAGAGTACATGGGAAACACCTGGGAAGGGTGTGGTCCAGGCAAGGGTTGCGGAAACACTGAAGGAACCATTGGGAGGTCAGGCCTAGGGAGTGATGACAGAGGCTGAGGCAGCACCCCAGAACCCTGGGGTGGGGTGGGGTGTTCAAGACCGTTGAGAACTCAGAGAGGCTGCTTGACAACTGGGCAGGCGCTTCAGTGGTCTCGCTGTCCCCAGGGGCCTCAGGGACAGCAAGATCTGCTAGCGCCCCAGAGAGCATGATCGCTCACACTTCTCTCCCACCCCACCAGCTGTCAGTTGAGATGGGTGCACTAGTGCTGACTCTGATAGGGGGGTCACAGCCAAGAAAGGCGTCTTCCCTGGCTATGACCCCCCACGCGCACACTTTTCATGCTCGCTGCTCTTCTTTCTGTGCTCCCCTTCTGAAGTAATGTGTGGATCGTGTGATCCCTTTGGTTCCTTTCCTGAATGGAGAGGGGATAGCAGGATCCATGCGGTTCCTTCAGAAGGGCTGCACAAATTGGACTATTTGTGCCCCCCATAGAGCGATGAAGGCCTTGATGTCTTCCTAGATCTGGCAAATGCAGTCTTGGCAGGTGGATCAGTAGGCAGAAGAGAGATTGAGATTGTGCAATGGTTGTAGTAGTGCTGGTTGTTGCCTGGCTGTCTGAGTCATGACCCTGGCGATGGTACTCCTCCATAAGTCATTACGGAGAATGCAACGGATGGGGAAGAGTAAGCGGTGGGCACATATTACCAACCAAGAAGATCTGGGAGAACGCATGTTTAAAAATGGCATGGTGGGCTACGTAACTCTATGGTGCTGGCACACCTGTATGTGCCGAGTCTGCATGCAAACTAAGTGACGGGCCGTGGGCACACATTAGCCTGCATTTGCCTACATGGCAGGCTCCTCCTGCTTCAAGATCCCACAATGAGTGGGGGCTGTTTGGCCAGTGGGTGGTGGCTGGTGGAGGTGAACACCTAATACATGGGCAGGTGAGCAACACCCACTTGGGGTGGGCTACTGTCTTGTTTGTTAATTAATACCCATCGTTGAGTATCCAGACTCCAGATTGCATGGATAGTGTGTGCTTTTGGAGCCCTTGACCTATGATTGTGTAGGGGAACAGATGAGATGGCAGTATAGAATAAAACTTGTTTGATGAGTTATTTGACTTGAATGTGTCTTGAGTAAGAGTTTAGACTGAGTACAGACTGTCCAAGTAAATCCAAAATTTCTACCATAACCGTTGGTTGTCTGTTGGGTCCCAGTAGAGGTACGGCAGTCAGAATGATGTGGTTGTAAGAGGGGCGTAGCATCCATTGAGTGAGCCCGGCTTTATGCCAAGGGCCGCCAGCGCCAGGCGGCCGCCATCTCTTAGTGGGCTGCGCTGCTGCGACAGCTGGTCAGTCTAGCAAAGCTTTTTTCTCTCTCTCCCCTCCCCCCCCCCCCCCCCCCCCCCCCCCCTCGGGGCCAGGGGCCATTTGCCACCTAGGTGCAATCAAGTCATTAGTCTTGAAACAATGACCAGAAATAAAAATAAGTAGCCATGCAATAGGCTATTTCCAACTCTCACTTCTGCCTTTTTATAACTAGGTCCTCCTTTATCCTTATTATTTCTCAGTGTATATAGTGCTTTACAGACCCTATCTGGTTCATCCTCGCAACTAATGTGTGGGATAGGTCATAATTATTCCCATTTTGCAGATGGGGAACCAAAACTGAGAGAACACTTGCCCAAAGCGAACCAGTGATCAATCAATCAATTTATTAATCTGGGTTGACCATTGTCATGCACCAGAACGTAAACAACAACATAAAACAAAATTCCCCCTTGAAAAGAGGACCAGCCCCCATACTTTAAATATAATAAAAACAGGGATACTATTTACAGTCAACCTGCTAAATTATATACCAGCTTATTGGTTCAAAGTTCATCATATTACAAGACTATAATCACAACTTGGAGTTTCTATTTGCTTCCAGTTTCAAATTGCCAAATTCCATACAGTTATAAGATCAGAATGAAGGAACAGGCAGATTACTTTCTCTTTATGAGAATAGGGGCAAGGGAAGTCCTTCTCGGGGTGGGGGTGGGAGATATCTATCCCTAAGGTCTTGCGTCCGTGGACACTCCACAATATAATAGATCGAGTCCTCCACCACCCCCTTATCACACGGGCATATCCTTTGATCTCTAGACACCCCTTCCCATCTTCCCCTGGTCATGGCTGATGGCATTTGTTCCATTCGAAGTCTGCAAAAGGCTTTTAGAAATTGCCATTCCAAATCCAGTTTTAAATATGGTTCCATGCCCAAGTTAACCTTCCAGAGTGGGTACAAGCGACCCAGTAAGTTCATGGCTAAGATGGGATTTGACCCTTGGTCTTTCAAGTTCAAGTCCAGCACCCTGTCCACTAGGCTAAGTGCCTTCCTTGCCAATATTGCACAGTATTGTCCCATTGACTTGGGTTATTCCTGAGATAGTGGTGGAGACAAAGTATCTTAGATGATACCTTTTGTTGAGACCAACATCGATTGGTAAGAGCATGCAAGCTTCTGGGACATACAGCACCCTTCCTTAGGCATGTAAGAGGCCAGAACTATAGAATGAGCAAAATGCAGGACAGGTATATATAAGAAGAGGGGGGGGGGGTAGTTGGGGTGGCGATATTATGAAAAAAGCCATTGGCTTTTAAACTTTCAAATGTAATGAGGAGGGCAGGAAATCAATCATCAAAATAAATAGAATAAATGCAGGCTCAGATGTATGCATAAGAGCAAACTGTTAAATATTGTTTGAACTGTTAAATTTTGCTTCTGAACTGAGTTTGGTCAGATTTCTCTTCTCTTAAAACAAGCTAAGTGATTTATGTACTGAGTTCCCCAGCTCAGACCCACAACATTAATGAACCAAAACTCTCATATCCAGCAATGAAGAACCTCTAGCTCATGGGTCAAATACAGCCCCATCCCTCTTTAAATCTGGCCCACCCTTGGTCTTCCATGGCTACTACTAACATGGCCCATGTCCAGGGCTGTGCTCGTTCAGGGTACCGGAGTGATTAGTGAAGAGGCCTCTGCTGCTGCTTACTAATCTGCAAGCTCTTGGCCCAGAGTCTCCCAAATGAGGAAGAGGTTGGGGGTGGAAGTTGTATGGCAGACAGACAGGGAGAAGGCTGACGCTTCCTTCTGAATATCCAGAAATATGGCCCCCAGGCAATAAAGGTTCCCATCCCAGTTGAATACACTTGAACTGCTTCTGGGTGTATTCTGATTTCCTCTGTCTTCCCTTTTCCCCAGAAAAATGTGTCTCACGAGGTTCCTTATAGCTGGAATGTAGTGATCTATTTCTTGTAGTTCTAATTACTTCATTGCTTTGTACTCTGTTACTTAATGTCTCTCATTCCCCACAGCTTTCTTCTCAGGAAAAGGAGCTGAATGCTGTTGTTCATGACACAAAGCTAGATGGTGAAAAAATCAAGATTGTCTCAAACCAACCTAAATCCTGTGGTAAGCAATGAAATTCTAAACCTCTTTAATGATGATGAACAGAAAAAGTGCTTTCCGTAGGAACATCAGCAAAACTGCTTTTCAAAGTCTAGTATAACTTCACTACTATGAATTCTGCATTGCTGCCATCGTAGACACTTGTAGAATTTTGCTTTGGGCCAGGTTGTTGCAGAAACTACCTCTGCCAATGCAGAGGATGTTTTCAGACAAGTGCCTCCCCACCCATTACCCACTAGTTGCTGTGAGCAATGCGTGGGGAGGTGCTTGTCTGAAAACACCCACTCTGTCAGTGTGAGTGGGAATTACTATGAGGCTGAGCTAGCCAGTAGGATGCCAGAATTATGCACTACACTCGTGTAGCAGATAAGGTGCTGGACTTGGACCTGGGAAGCCAGCGTTTGAATCCTGCCCTTGCCATGAACTCACTGGATGGTCTTGGGCAAGTCACAAACTCCCAGCCTCGGTTCCCCATCTGTAAAATGGGAATGTGTCTGTCTGTCCCTGTGTTCCCCTCACCCTTGTCCATCTTAGATTGTTAGCCCACTGGGCATGGACCTGTCTTTGAAAATCTGTGGCTGTAAAGTGTTGCATATGCCTAGTAGTGCTATGGGAATGATTAGTAGTAGTAGTAATAATTGTGAGTTAGCCAATAGGGTGTGGCAGTGTTAGCTGCTGGTATATATTCTGGGTAGAGATGAAACAAATATTGAATATCTTATTCAAATTATTCTCCTCCTGATCGGATCAGTGGCTAAATGTCCAATCTGGTTTGGTTCAAGTTCAATTTGGTTCAGGGACGTTCAGGCTCAGGATTCAGTTCAGAACTGGTCTAGTTTGTGGTGCTCAGTTCAGGGTTGTGTGATTCATACCAGATTTTAAAGGGGGTTTGGTTTGCATTTGTTCCATTTTGTAAGTGGTTCGGCTAGAAATGCCTGCACAGTTGAGAATATAAGTAGTGCCATACTGGTTCAGACCAATGGTCCATCAAACCCAGCACTTGTCACCGACAGTGGCCAATCTTGATTGCTTGGAAGAAGCACCCAACAGGTCACAATGCGGTAATCTATTCCCTGTTGTTCGCTCCCAACAGTAAGAGGTTACATTCCCCAAAGCTACCTGGTTAATAGCTGCTAATGGACCTATCCTCCAGAAACTTGTCCAACCCTTTCTTAAACCCAGCTATATTACTGGTCTTGACCACATCTTCTGGCAACAAATTCCATTACTGAATTGTGCATTGAATGAAAAAATACTTTGTTTTAAATCTGCTACTTGTTAGTTTCATGGAGTGTCCCCTAGTTCTAGTACTATGTGAGAGGGTAAATAAACCCTATTAACTTGTTCCACACCACTCATGATTTTATACACTTCTTTCATATCCCCTCTATCATCTCTTCTCCAAGCTGAGGAGCCCCAACCTATCCAGTTTCTCTTCATAAGGGAGCCATTCCATACCCCTTATCATTCCCTCCCTGCCCACATCCGCCTTGCCCCCTCCCTCCGCACCTTCAGATCCCTCCTCAAAACCCACCTCTTCCTCGCCGCCTTTCCCAATGCCTGTTAGAACTTCCCACTCAATACTTACTGTCTGCCCTCCCAGCAGACTCCTGCTTAACTGCAACCAAGCCAAGCACGTGCACCTGAGAGTTCACATCCGCTTGAATGTTTTCATCCCTTGTCTCTACCTATGTCCCCTCTCCTTGTCTCCCTCCTCCATGTCTATTAGATTGTAAGCCGTAGGCAGGGACCGCGTCTATCTTACTGTTCTGTAAAGCGCCAGGTACACAGCTGGCGCTATACAAATGCTAATAATAATAATAATAATAATAATTTCTGTTGCCCTTCTCTGTACATTTTCTATTTCAGAAGTATCTTTTTTGAGATGGAGAGACCAGAACTGTATGCAGTGTTCAAGGTGTGGTCACACCATAGATTTATTAGTGGCATTATGATCTCTTCAGTTTTGTTCTCTGTCCCTTTACAAATAATTTCTAACGTTCGTTTCTCCTTTTTGACAGCCGCCACACACTGAGCTGAGGATTTCAATGCATTGTCCACAATGATTTCAAGGTCTTTTTCCTGCTTGGTAACTCCTAATTTAGAACCCAGCATTATGTGCATAAAGTTTGGATTGATTTTCCCTTTGTGCATAACTTTGCATTTGTCCACATTAAATTCCATCTGCCATTTAGATGCCCAGTCTCGCAAGATCCCCCTTCAATTCTTCACAGTCTGCTCTTGTTTAAACTACCTTGGTGTTGTCTGCAAATTTGATCACCTCATTCCCCTTTCCAGATCGCTAATGAATACATTAAACACCGGTCCCAGTACAGATCCCTGGGACACTCCATTCTCTCTATTGTGAAAACTGACCATTTAGTCCTACTGTATTTCCTATCCTTTAACCAATTACCAATCCACAATAGGACACTGCTTCCTATCCTGTGACTTTTTAATTTCCTCAAGAGTTTAGTCATGAGGGACCTTATCAAATGCTTTCTGAAAATCCAGATACACTGTGTCAACCAGCTCCCCCTTATCCACATGCTTGTTCACACCCTCATCAACTCCAATAGGTTAGTGAGGCATGACTTCCCTTTGCTAAATCCATGTTGACTCTTCCCCCTTAAGCCATGTTTATCCAATAGGCCCTGTAATTCTGTTTATAATAATAGTTTCCACCATTTTGCCCGGCACAGATGTCACTCACCGGTTGTTTCGAGGATCACTTCTGGAGCCCTTTTTAAATAACGGCGTTACATTCGCTACCGTCCAGTCCTTGGATACAGTGGCAGATTTTAGCAATAGGTTACAAATTGCCAGTAGTAGGTCTGCAATTTGAGTTGCTTCAGAATTCTGGGGTGTTATACCATCTGGTCCCAGTGATTTGTTACTATCTAGGCTGTCAATTTGCTCTAGAACCTCTTCCAGTCATGTTGATCTGTGCCAGCTCTTCCAGTTCATCACCTACAAAAAACACTTCTGGTGTGGGTATCTCCCCAGCATCCTCTGCTGTGAAGACCGAAGCAAAGAATTCATTCAGCTTCTCTGCTATGGCCTTATCCTCCCTGACTGCCCCTCTTATTCCCTGATCGTTTAATGGCCCAACTAACTCTCTATCAGGCCTCTTCCTTCTGATGTAGTTTAAAACGTTTTTATTAGTAGTCTGTGCCTCTTTAGCGAATCTCTCTTCAGATTCTCTTTTGGTCTGCCTTATTAACATTTTGCATCTAATTTGCCAGTGTTTATATGCTCTTTCCTAGTTTTCTCATTAGAACCAGTTTTCAATTTTTTTAACGGATGCCTTTTTGGCTCGAATAGCCTCCTTCACCTCACCATTTAGCCACGGTGGCAGGCATTTATCCCCTTGCTGCCTTTTTTAAACCCATGGAATACATTTAATTTGTGCTTCCGAGGTGGTGTTTTTAAATAGTCTCCATGGTTCTTGCAGACATTTAATCCTCGCCACTGCTCCTTTTAGTTACCTTCTAATTAGTTTCCTCATTTTAGCATAGTCTACCCTTTTAAAGTTAAATGTTACTATGGTAGTTTTATTTATCATTCTCCCTCCAGTAATTATGTCAAATTTGATTATATTAAGATCACTATTGCCAAGCAGCTCCACCATGGTTACCCCTTTGCACCAGGTCCTGCACTCCACTTAAGACTAGATCCAGAGTAGCTCCTCCTTGCATTGGTTCCAGGACCAGCTGCTCCAAGAAGCAGTCATCCTGCCCAGAAGAGAGATTTGCCCAGTCAATGTAAGGATAATTGAAACCGCCTATTATTATTATGTTACTGACTTTAGTAGCCTGTCTGATCTCCGCTAGCATTTCATAGTCTGTCCCACCATCCTGGTCAGGGGGACGATAGTATAGCCACACTGTTATACACTTCCCTGTTACACATGGAATTTCTATCCATAGAGATTCCAGAGTACAGTTCCCTTCCTGTAAAATTTTAATCTTACTTTACTGAATCCTGTCTTTAACATATAGAGTTACCCCACCACCAGCTCGATCTACGCTGTAATTTCAATATATTTTGTACCCTAGTATTAGTGTGCCTAGTTATCCTCATTCCACCAGGTCTCTGAGATGCTTAGTGCTCTAATTCTCCAATCTTAGTTTTTAGACTTATAGTATTTGCGTATAAACATTTAATGTATTTTTTTTTGTTTTATTATTAATCTGCTAATTACAAGTAACTGTTTTTCAGGTATTTTGGAATCATTTATACTTCTCTGTTCTGCCCTGGTTTACTCCTGTTCTCCCTCAGCTTCTTTCCTATCCTCTATATTAGGATCCTCTAATTTCCCTGAATTAACACCATCCTTTGGAGATGCCTCAGTCTGAACCATGTGCACCTCAGCACCTGTTGGCTTTCCCCCAGACTAAAAGCTGCTCTAACCCGTTTCAAAGTTTTAGCACCAGCAGCCGGGTTCCGTTCTGGTTACCCATCCAGTCAGTATAGACTCCCCTTTTGTTTTGGTTCCCCAGTTCCTAACAAATCTAAAGGCCTCCTCCCTGCACCATTGTCTCATCCATGCATTGAAACTCTGGATCTCAGCCTGCCTCTGGGGTTCTGTGCATGGAACCAGGAGCATTTCTGAGAATGCTACCCTGGAGGTTCTGGACTTCAGACTCCTACCTAAAAGCTTAAATTTAGCCTCCAGAACCTCCCTCCTACATTCTCCTATGTCATTGGTACCCACGTGTACCACGACAGCCAGCTCCTCTCCAGCCCTCTCTAAACTTTTGTCTAGGAGGTGCATGAGGTCCGCAAGCTTTGCACCAGGCAGGCAATTTTACCATGCAGTCCATGCAGTTTTTGGACAAACCTGAACTAAGGAATAAATAACCAAACCAACCTGGACAAAAAAGTTTAACTCAGCTAAACCCAAACAGACCGAAGAATATAACACTGCAGAACCAGACCTAACACACAATCAAAGTGAACCGAACACAAGTGAACTGAACAATATCCACCTGTGTGGAATTGGATCACAGCACCTAAGTTAAATGATGGAATTTGTTGCCAGAGGAGGTTGTCAGGGCCTGTAGTATGACTGGGTTTAAAAAAGGACTGGATAAGTTCTTGGAGAACAGGTCCATTAATAGCTATTAGCCAAGTAGATTACGAGATGGGAAATTCTTTCTGTCGGAAGCAAGGAGTAATCAGCAGGGAATGGATTGCTGATTGTGACTGCTGGTATTTCTCCCATGCGACCAGGATTGGCTGCTGTCGGAGACAGGATGCTGGGCTTGATGGACCAGTGGTCTGACTCGGTATGTATGGCATTTCTTATGTTCTAAATCCAACAAAGAGCACATTTCTGTTGGATACTCCTTTCACCTTTAATTCAGGGATCCTACATTACAACTTCCAACACCTATGCACACTTATTGGAGAGAAAAGTCTCCCTCCCCTGACTCTGTGATGTCTCTGTGGTATTTTGTAAGATTTCTTGATTTCAAAACTGATTGAATGACATGCTAGGAAATTCATTGGCATTTTAAAATTTGCAGAATTTTCAAAATTTTAACTTCCAGAATTCTGATTGCAGTATCTGGACTTTCTCTTCACGGAATTTGTGGGGGAGGGAGTTGCAAGATCCATGGGCCCTGCTTATGACAAACACAATTCCAACTTCCACAAACGTTGTTCAGTTTAGCTCTTCTTGGATAATCATTCTGACAGGATTGACACCCCCAACCATAGCATAATCCCAGCCAGAGCCTGCCAAGTTACTTCATTTCCCCACTGCCCAAACCCTAGCTTGGGACTTGCAATGCAGGGGACCGTAGTGGTCCTCTTTGATGCTAATCAGCAGGAAACAGGAGCTCCTCCCTGTAAAAAGCACTGTAAACCCTAGGCCTGGAGTCTAGAGTGGGCATGGGTGTGGGCACTGTTGACTGACTGGTATAAGATATCATTTCCATATTACAAATTAATCAGATAAAAGGAACTCTCTTCTTGGTCCCATGGAGATTTGTTATCTTGTGTATATAGTGTGGGAGAGAATGTTACCACACACTTCCTTCAGGTTATTTTAAAAATAAATAGTTTTTAAAGATTTTCCCAAACAGTATGTTGTGACACTTTCTGCCCCTTCCAAGCCCCCAGTTTTGTCACTGATATAACACTAGAGTGAAGAATGCCTACCCATAGGGCAAGTCCTTAGCTGGCCCTCCAGGAAGGGGAGGGGAAATGGGGGAGGGCACTTTTGCTGATCGATGAGATACAGGAGTTCTCCCTGGGTGTCATCCTGGACGGCCAGTCAGCACAGTAGGGTAGATCCCTGCTATCACCAGTAGGAGGCAAACATGACGATTTTGCACTCAGTGTCCCAGGGCTCTACGTTTCCACCAGTTGTTTGTCTGCCTTCAAACTAGTAGGAAGCAGGCGAGCTGCCTCCCTGTAGACAGACAGACAGGAAACCTTGGCAGCGAGAAATTTTTCAAGAAAGGCCTCCAGGTGCCGGGGGAGGAGGATTCCTCCTCTGTTCGCTGCCCCCTCCGGGCGAGATGGTAAAGAGTGTGGTGCCGGGAATCCCCCCTTTTCCTACATAGGGGTGGCCTACTGATCTCGGGATCGCCCGACCTGCTTTGACCCAGAACAGCCACCGCACAGCCACTGCCGTGGCATGGGGCCCGGCAAAGCTGACAACCGGAGGGCTGCCCCACCTTGTCCCGTCACCTGAGTGGGAAGGGAGGGGAGCCCAGTAAAAGGGAGTGACTCAGAGGCGGAGGAACTGGTGACAGGGGGCTCCCAGGCTAGGGAGGTAGCACCCTGGGAGAGGGGGCTGGCTACAACGGAAAAGGGATTCCCACCCCCCTCCGAACCGGCACAAACTGGACACCGATGGGCGGCCGCGGCGGAGGCCCGGCACTCACAGAAGGTAGGCCTACCCGCACCGTTCCCATTCCCCCCCTTCCTCCCCTGTCCGATCACGAGGAGGAGTATTGGGGGCAGCAGTTCCCGGACTGGGGGGTTGGGGTTACATAGGCGCCAGCAGACGGCCGCGGCAAAGCCCGGCGACGCAGAGCGAAACTACGCATCCTCCCCCCCCCCCCCCTTCCCCTCCGATTGGCCTTGACACCACGCAAGCGCGAGGGGGGAACCGTAGAAAGCGGGCGAAAGCTCGCCACGCCCACTTCTTACCACCAGAAAAGAGAGGTGCTTTTTCATTCTCGGGGCTTGCCTTCTACGACAGGCCCACAAACCAAATAGGGAACCTCCCCCAGTTAGCCATGTCCACCAGAAAGAGGATGACAGCGGCAGCGGCAGGCGAGTAGGAAAGAGCGGTAAGCCCCGCTCCATAAATATGGACGGGAAGGAGGAGGAGGACGCCCAAGAGTCACAGGCTAGGAATGACCAGCAGGAGTCGGGGGATGAGGGAGAACCCTCTCCCCTGGAAGAAGGAGAATTAGAAGAAGTAGAGATTGAGGCATCATCTGACCCGGATAGACAATTCCCCATAAAATATAGGGACCAGATTTTTGAACAGGTCATCAGAGCATTGCACCTACAACAAAAGGAGAAGCATGCCTCCTCGGATTCCTCAGAAGAGGAGGAAGAAGCAAGGGAATACATACCTAGGGCAAGAGCCAGAGGGATGGTGCTTGACAAAGCATACGAAAAGATCATAAAGAGGGAATGGCAGCAGCCTAATAAGCTGTTCAAAATGAACAAAACCCAGTATTCCCTATATTCCCTGACAAAAAACAGAGGCCCTCCTAGCCATACCAAAGGTGGATGCAGCGGCTGCATCATTGGCAAGAAACTCTGTATTCCCGACGGAGGGAGAGTCCTATCCCCGAGATCCCACAGATAAGGGGATAGAGTGCAACCTCAGGAGGAATTTTGAGGAGATAGCAGCAGTTATAAAAATGGCAACACTAATGTCCTATTTTTCCAGGGCACTCATGACCTGGATAAAGAGGGCCAGAGACACCAGGGTTTCGATGAAGATGACAAGAATCTTGTCCACCAGAATCCAACTGGCCTACGCTTTCATTGCGGACTTCTCCACGGACATGCTACGATGGACGGCAAGAGCCGTGGCTTCCAACGTAGCAACACACCGTCGCCTCTGGCTCCGGTCATGGAAAGGGGACCCCACAGCAAAGAACACTCTGGTGGGGGGCCCGTTCCAGGGGGCAAAACTCTTCGGGGTATGCTTGGACAAGGTGCTCACAGATGCTGTTGACAAGTCTAAAAAACAGACGCTGCAAAGCGTAGGCATCTTAAAGAAAATGTTTTGTCCCTATAGTTCACGTCAGACAATGGGAAACTCTAGATGCCCGTTCTTCCCCAACAGAGGTCACCAAAACAGATATAGACCCAGATGGAACAAACAGAAGGGATCAGGACCCAGATCCAAGTAATCCCAAGGACAGGGACAAAACAAGTCAGAGTCATGACTATCAAGATCAGCTACCACGGGACCAATTCAAGCTAGGGGGCAGGCTCCAAGAGTTCCTGGAAAAATGGATAGAGACCACCTCAGATTCTTGGGTCACACAGACAATCCGAAGGGGATATTCTATAGAATTCGACCCCCAAAGCTGCTTTACTGCCTCACCAAGGTCTCATGACCCACAAAGACACCTAGCAATGTCAACAGAAATCAAAAGGCTCCTGACCATAGGGGCTATCGAGAGAGTGCCGCCACACGAGCAGGGATCAGGATTATACTCATTCCTGTTTCTGGTACCAAAAAAATCGGACGAGTGGAGGGCGGTACTCAACCTAAAGCGGCTAAACAAATCCATCAGAACAAGAAAGTTCAAGATGGAAACCTTACAATCCATCCGCCGGGTAGCAATAGCCCAAGAAGAGTGGCTAACATCACTAGACCTCAAGGAGGCCTACTTGCACGTACCCATTCTGCCTGCCCACAGACAGTGACTCAGATTCAAGTATGGCCCACTACGTTGGCAATACACGGCCCTTGCTTTCGGCCTAGCCACGGCACCCAGAACATTCACCAAGGTCTTGATCCCCCTTATTGCGAACCTGCGCAGAGAGGGGATCAAAATCCAACCCTGATTTGGTCACCGTCCTACAACCAGTCAGTGAGGGACACCTCCAGGGTCATACAATACCTACAGGAACACGGTTTTCTCATAAACTTCAAGAAGAGCCAGCTCAACCCGTCTCAGTCCCTCGAGCACCTGGGGGTGATCCTAGACACCCTGAATTACGAACTCTCACTGACTCAACAGAGACGTCAAGCCTTACTCAGTCTGATCAACCAAGTAAACAAGAATCCCAAATCATGACTAAAAGAACTTGCCAGTCTCCTGGGCAGCATGATATCCTGCTTGGGGATAGATAATAAGATGGGCCAGATTCCACACTAGGCCGCTACAACGATTCCTGAGACCTTGGCAGGACCGGCTGACACAAGGGGAGAACCCCTGGATAACAGTACCGGAATCAGTCAAAAGATCTTTTCCCTGGTGGACACAGAAGGGGAGACTCAGAGTGGGGATCTCCCTCACGGACCCCGACAGGATGCCAATAACCACAGACGCAAGTCTACGTGGATGGAGAGCGCACGCACAGGGCAGAGTTGTACAGGGCAAGTGGCTCGACTGGGAAAGAAGACACCACATAAATTGGCTGGAACTGAGAGCAGCCTACCTAGCCATTTGGAAACTTGCACCATGGGTCCGAGGAAAACACATCGTTATCTACACGGACAACACGGTAGTGAAGGCATACATAAACCACCAAGGGGGATCACGGTCGGAAGCACTACACCAACAGGCCTCAGCTCTGATCAGATGGTCAGAAGTCAATCTAAAGTCCATCAGAGCAGTCCACATACCGGGGGTCAAGAACACACAAGCCAACTGGTTGAGCTGGGAAACCCTGGACCCAGGGGAGTGGTCATTCCACCCATCGACATTCAAGTCCATAGTCGAAGCCTTCGGGAATCCGGTAATAGATCTGTTCGCTTCTCCATTCAATGCAAAGACAGAGAGATTCATATCCAGGTTCCCAAACCCTCAAGCAGAAGAATTCAATGCCTTGAATCTTGCATGGCCACAAGGACTCATATATGCTTTCCCCCCTTTTCCATTGATCCACGGGACAGTGGCGAAAACCAAGAGGGAGGGAACTGAACTGATACTAGTGACACCTTACTGACCTCGGCGCCCATGGTTCGCAGATGTCCTAGGACTGGCACTGGAACCACCGCTCAGACTCGCATTCAGGCAGGACATTCTGTCGCAGGGCCCAATCCTCCACAAGGATCCATTAGCCCTCAAACTAATGGCCTGGAGATTGAGAGGGAGGCCCTCAGAAAACTAGGCTATTCTCAACAAGTCCTACAGACCATGCTCCAGTCTAGACGCCCAGGAACCAAACGCATTTATCAAAGCATGTGGGCTTGCTTTGCGGGGTGGTGCCAGGGCAGGGGAGAGAGACCAGGTAAGGCCTCCGTTAAAGTGATTTTGGATTTTCTGCAGGAGGGCCTAAACAAGGGTTTAAAACCCAACACCTTGCAGAGACAAGTAATGGCCATAGGGAGCGTACTTTGCACAGTTAGAGGCGAGAGCGTTTCTAGACACCCCCACATAATATGTTTTCTTAGAGCAGCCAGAGTCATTTCTCCACCCATGAGTCATCGTTTCCCTTGCTGGGATTTAAATTTACTCCTCAGGGCTCTGACTAACACCCCCTTTCGAGCCTTTGGAGGAGGTGTCACTATACTATCTGTCACTAAAAATGGCTTTTCTGATAGGCATAACATCAGCCTGGAGAATATCTGAATTGGGGGCCTTTTCTATAGAACTGAACCTCTGCTCGTTCAGAGAGTCTTCCGTAATCCTCAGACTAGATCCGTCTCTTCTCCCCAAGGTAAATTCCCTTTTCCATAGAGAGCAGGAGATTATTCTCCTGTCTTTTTGCCCAAACCCATCTCATCCCCAGGAGAAGATGTGGCACACCTTGGATGTCATCAGGGCTCTACGAATTTACTTAGACTGTACAGCACACTTCAGAAATCAGCAGCGCTGTTTGTATCTTATGGTCTGCACAATAGAGGGAAAAAAGCATCTTAAAGCAGTGATAGCTCGTTGGATAACATTACGTATAAAGGAGGCATATCGAGCTCAAGGAAGAGCTCCTCTGGAGGGGATCTTTGCCCACTCCTTAAGAGGGGCGGCCACTACGCAGGCATTCACAAACGCGGCCTACGGAGAAATATGTAGGGCAGCCACTTGGGCATCGGTGCATTCGTTCACAAGGCATTACAAAATTCCTGTGCACAAATCGGCTGAAGCAGCTTTTGGGAGACGGGTGTTGCAGGCGGTACTATAGGAAGCAACTAGATCTGCTGGAGGCACTCTTCATTTAATTGTATTCCCCCCCATCAGCTAAAATAAAGTCAACATTGGGGACACCACTTGGGAAAGTCCCTACTGTGCTGACTGGCTGTCCAGGAGGACCCCCAGGGAGAAAGGAAAATTGGGCACTTACCTCCTGAATTTTCCTTCTACTGGGGGTCCTCCTGGATGGCCAGACCCTCCCGGAATGAAGAGGAATTCTGGGGGGCCGGGAATTATTTTTAATATCAAGGGTTAAATTAGGAAAGGAATTGACAGAGGTCTAGACTGTGACCATGTTAAAAAAAAAAAAAAAAAAAAAAAAAAAAAAAAAGATTTGCAGGAAGGAACTCGTTTTCCTTTGTGTTCAAAGTTGAATTTGTTAGGTTTCGTTTTCTCTATAGTAGAATTTTCTCATTAGACAAGAAGGCTGGAATATACTGGAGGAAACGTAGAGCCCTGGGACACTGAGTGTGAAATTGTCATGTCTGCCTCCTACTGGTGATAGCAGGGATCTACCCTACTGTGGTGACTGGCTGTCCAGGAGGACCCCCAGTAGAAGGAAAATTCAGGAGGTAAGTGCCCAATTTTCCTTTCTCCAAGCACAACTGGGGACTGGTGGATACAGCAGGCTAGGGCAGGGATGGGGCGTAGTAAGTGGTGAGAGGGTGAGCTCAGTGGGCTGGGAGTGGGCGTGATAGGCAAACAGGATGTACAGAGGGTTTGGCTAGGGTCAGGACCATTCTTGGTCCCAGCCCATTCTACACTCTGCCTCTTTAATAATAGCATAATAATAGGGAACAATAGTATTACTGTCCTTACAGTAGTGTTAAAAGGGTAAACTCAAGGTGCTGATTTTGACCTTTAAGCTGTAAATGTCTTGGGCCCCACATATATGAAAGACTGCCTCTTCTATCGTGCTCCAGCATGCTCCTTGCAGTCGGTTGGGAGCACCCTCATGCGGCTACCATCTGCCAATCATGTTCACATGATGAAGGTGCATGTAGGGGCATTGTTGGTTGTTGCCCCAGTGTTGTGGAACTCTTCTCCCTCCCCCCCACACCCCGGGAACTGGGTTGGGAATGGGTTTTAAAAAGGGATTTAAATGTATTTTGATGTGCTTTTATACTGTAAGCCATCCTGAGCCTTAGGGGAAGGGCAGGGTATCAAATTTTAAATAAATAAATGCATTAAAGATTGGGAACCACTTGGGTAGGACAGCAATGAGAGACTGAGAATTATATTTCGCCTCTACAATGTTATCAGATTTATCCCACCCATGATATTCCTTCAAACAGGAAAAGCTCTTAAAGGAGATGTATGCCCTTCAGTACACAAAATCACAACTGACACCAAAACATCAAGTGAGACAGACTACACTCAAGTATCTTTGGTAAGCAACGAAAACATAATTGTTCCCAATGGTTCAGTGATACATGATGAACCATGAGTGCCTTACGATGTACACAAGAAGTATTGTTGCCCCCAAATAACAGAAAAGGATGTTATTTTGTTGTTGTTTGTTAATCACTTTGAAATACATGCATAGAGATACAAATACAAAATACCATGATGTCTTCTTGTTACAGGCTCTACCAGACCGGAAACCTCCAATTCAAAACCAGGCTCTATCAGACCAGAAACCTCAAGTTCAAAACCAGAAGGAATTACACCCTTGTACTGTTGAGGATCATGGCCCAATACACAAGTACAAAAAAGGAAGCTTACTGGCAACAAATCAGAAGGACTTGCTTCAGAAGGTTAGAGCAAAAGAGGACAATTTTTAACTTTAAACAGATACTGGCAACAAAATTTGGCCTAAATTTAATTTTTCTATATCTTTTTAATAACATAGAAAAAAATAGAATTTCCCCCTTTTTTTAAAAAAAGAAGGGGAAATTCTTGTTCTATACAATGTTGAGTGGCAGGGTTATTTGGGAGGTTTGGAACACCACCTTTTCTCCCCCCCCCCCCCCTTCCCTCCCACCATTGTAGGACAGATTGAATTTCACTTAGCCAGACTTAATAGTTATTAATAGCAGTGTCTGTCATTGTAAGGAGGATCCGTTCGTTGATGCTCACCCACAGCCAACTTCCCTTGGACAAAAAGAGCTCCCCCATTTCATAGGGGCCTGTGTAAAATTTCCAGTATTAAGGACTGGCTCCAAAGACCATTGTAGGCAATGGGATCCACTGACTTTATGGGCTTTCTAAGCAAGTGAAACTGACCAGAAACTTTGTGAAAGTGACTTGGTTGTTCATTGTGGTAACTAAGAAATGCAAAAGGGAAGAAAAATGAGTAATTTTTTATTTTCTTTATATATAAAAATGGGTTTTAAAAATCCTTTAGCTTGTAATAAAGTACTAAAATTCTGCTAGCAATAAAGGTAAACACGTTTGATAATGTATGAAATTTAAGTTAATGTTTCTTTAAAATTGCCTATATTCTGATTGGATGTCATGTTGATAGTTTTTAAAGTAGTTCCTTTGATTTATAACATATATTTGATGTGTTATCGGACATCTTGTCAAAGCTAGAGCCTATTTTAATTAGTATTTCTGAGATCCCTACAGAGCAGCGGTCTCTCAGTACTGGAAGTGGACATTCCGGGACCAGAAGTCAACATTTCAGGACACTGGCTGCTTGATCAGGTTGCAATCGGGTGTCAAATGGTACCCAATTATTACTGGGTCGATTCGAGTACCAGAAATTCAATGGGTTTCCTGTTTTTGCAAGTACCCTCTTTCAGCCCGAGCCAGTTTCCGCCTGACTAGCCCTTTGTTTGTTCTGTATTTGTTTAAGTATTTAAATTGTAATGCCGTATGTGCTGTGGGATGGACTGGAAAAGAGGGATATAGAGGATGACCATGACTCATCAGTGATGGAGAGCGGTGGGATGGACTGGGTGTGGATATTGGGTGGAGGGAGGCAGGAGAGAGAGTATGAGTGGGTGGGGAAATGGGATTTGTTCTGTTGTAAGTGATGGGGGGAATTTCTAGAAGATTGTATTCCGGGTTTGTTTATTGTATTGCATTTGGGGACAACAGTGGTCCCACTGTGAGAGAAAGGTGTAAGAGTTTTGAGGGTACCCTTGTGTCATAGATGGAGGTGGAGGGCTGGAAGTTCTGATGTGCTTATATACAGTATGTGCTTAATTTTTAATCTGTTTAATTATGTGTTTTATGTGTGTTATCGTGAGCCACCTTGACCCATTCAGACATACGGTGAGATAGAATTAATTTTACTTGCTGTAACTCAAAGCTCATTATCTTGGGATCAGATCCTTCCTAGTTCTTAAAGCAGGTGTGTTGTTGTTTTTTTTAATAGAACAGCAGTATAATTTCTCCCCAAAACATTGAAACTTTCCACAAAAATGAACTTTGGAAAAGCCATTTTTTTTTTCTTTTAAAAAAAGTATTGAATAAATTGTCAGCTCTCAGATATTTTCCAAACAGAATCAGTATAGTGAAAGTAATTTGGTTTTTTGTTTGTTTGTTTGTTTTTCTCAAGTCTATTCCTGTAACAATCTCAATCTTGTAAAAACAGCATTCCCATAAATATTTTTTGCTTGCTTTGTTTTAAAGGATCCATCAGTGCATCATCATGTTGTAAACGTTGCCTTGTTTTATCAAATATAGAATGAAAATGTGAGGAAAAGATTAACTGAAACTGATAGCTATTCCTTGATAGCTGCTGCTGAGAATACAAAAATATCTAGATTAGTGTTTTTAAGATCCACAGTGAGTAAAAGATCATTGTCTGCTGCTTCAGTTATTTAAGTTTATGTTTTTAAGGGTGGCTGAACTGCTCAAGGCATCATTTGGACTGATAAATGCATGGAGGATTGCGTACATAAAGCTGATTTCTAAAAGTGTGCTTACAAGCAGTACAACTATATAGAAGGGTGCTCCTTTTTTAAAGAGGAGAGAAAATTACATACCTTTTGCCTCAAGGGACAGTTTTGCAATCATGCAGAGCCTAATTGACAAACATGTTGTGCTACCGCAAAGTCCTCAAAGATTTCCTAGCACGTCAGCAAATATGCTAATGTTCGCAGTTAGGGTTGATATTATTGGGCTCATAGCAAAGCTGTGGGACTATAGTAAAGCAATATATAATGTAGTGCTGAGAAAGGTCAAACAGCTCATGCCTTAAGTTTGTAAAGGCAGATCTGCTCGACAAATTGGATTAGACAAAGGGTGGTGTTGGATTTAAATTTTGAAAGTGAGAAATTTCGTGGGGCAGGTTTAAAACATGGAGCTTTGTCATTATGACGGGGAAAGGAAGTATCAAGAACTGCTGTGATCTCAGCTTCCTCAGTAACTGCTGTTTACAAATGAGAAGAAACAGAATAATCCAACCTAAGGTAACACTTGTGGGAATTGGGCTCACTTTTCTGCTGCAAAGATTAAGTGTCTGCATTAGTCTACTATACCGTAGCTGTCAACACTTCCAAGACAATTGATGATAGAAGTCAGGTTGACCCATTGTGCCATAAACACAGCTCTGTAAGAGGTTAATTTTACTGGATTAATCTTATATTTGTCACATCATGTAAGAGAAAAGAAGAAGAATGGAGGAGAAGAAATATTAAGAGGTGGGGAAGATTCTAATAAATATTAAGAAAATATATATTTATTAAAGCTGGAATCTTCAAGCAAGGTTTGTACTTTAATTAATAGAAATACTTGCAAGGTATCTTCTGAAACTGTAGTGAGGTTATTGATTTTTTAAGGCTTCTGAACAATCCATAATATTGCAAAATGATTTCAAATGGAGCTTGTGATTTGGAGAAACAGTTGATAGGTTTTTTTTAAAAAACAACAAAAATGAAAACCTGTCTTTTGTGAACTTGATTTAACTTTTGATTAGCGAGAATGGTGGTGATCTATAGAAATACAGGGAACTCAAAGCAGTGTGACACTACATGTTCTGCCCTTTTTAAAATATACCATCTGACACCAACTTAATTTTTGACATAACCTTCTGTACTTTTATTAATGTTGCGACCGTTCAAAGGGAAGTGAATGTGAGGTGTTACTCCCCTATCTCATTACTCCAGCTTTACAACAGCCTAGCTTCTTTGAAAGCAGGCCGTGGTACCTCCTGACCATGGTGTGTAACTGTTCAGATTCTGGCATACAGGTAGTCCTCTGAGCACACAGACACAGCTGCCTGGCTGTGGCCTGACGGAGCTTTAACAAACATAATGCTAGTTACTTAGGTTGCAAACACCCAGTCGCTTGTTATGTCTGCTGAGGATCATATAGAAGTTGCTGTTACTCTCCTGGTGGCACAGGCAGGAGGAGGGAGGCAGAAGCTGCTTGGATGTGAGAGAAGCAGTTTGCTCTGGCTGGGCAGGCTAGTGGGCTGTTCTATGACTCTTGGTTGTACCAGGTGGCAAAACAAGATGAGGGAGAAGACTGTCTAGTAGCCACAAACACACAGCGCTGTAACACCCTACCAGCTACACTCCCAGGGTGACAACACCATTTTTCAGCATGGATGGATTTCCTCCTAGCCATCGTTACACCTGATACTATCCAATGACAGGTATGATGATGAGATCCTATAAAGCCTCAGCAAATCCTGTCTTGTCTTGGTCTCTCTCTCTTTCATCCACCCTTCTTTGCCGTTCTCTTTCAAAGGTGTGTATTTGGAGAGGAAGGGGGATAGCCTGTACTGTGCCATGTCTATTCTAATGGCAGGCAGAACAGCCAGTAGGTTGCTTTTGAACACATAAGGTGTATCCTCTGCTATTAAAGTCAACAGGCATAATCCTTATCCATTCATCATGTAAGGGTGCTATACATGTGTGTATTGTGTGCCGAAGTGCCACACATATGTCACCACTCAGAGTCCAGCAAAAGCCCCTCCCCATGATCAGGACTTTTAACTGATAGTCTGACCACTCATAAATAAATACACTCCTGGGTAGACCAGTAAAGCTGTGCTGTTATAACGAGAGAATTAAAGCACTGGTGGGAGTGGCTAGCATGCCCCTGCAGCAGCCATACCAGGTCTATGGCTCAGGATTTTGAGGGAAAGGAAATGGCCTTACCAGTTCTTTCAGTAGTCCCCTCTTCAGGGTGGGGACTATTCCACAAAGCCACGCAGTCTTCAGCACTGTTTCATACCTCTCAACATTTTGAGTGGCCAAAGAGTCCTCCCCCCTCATCAAATAAGCCCCTCCCCCTCATGCATTTACATGCACACTCCCCCCTCCCTGGACATTCCAAATCCGGTTCAGAAGTGCTCTTGTTTTATCATTCCAATTAGTTTCTTGTCATTCCATCATCTCTCCATTCTCCTCTCAAGTGTTTTTCCTGGGAGGCAACCAGGAAGGAGGTGCTAGAGGCTTGAATACTGGTCTTCTTTGTCTCTCTCTTGAAAAAGGTACTTTGACCCCAAAAGAGAGGACAGTGGGATTCAGCATACAAAAAGAAACTGTTCCTCCTACATAGGGACTGTTGGAAGGTATGCTTGTTTACAAATTCTCCTTTTAGGCTATGCCTTCCTCCTTGATCTATTCCTGAGCCAGAGGATCACGTTTTCTGCCAGATACCGAACCCCCTTCCCTCTCGCATTCCTGGTAGTTTCTTTTCAGCTAGCCTTATTCTTAGCTAGCACCTCGTCTCATTTCTGAAGAGTTCTGGCTCCTTTTAAAAGTTGGCTGCTTGAGGCCCCACCCAGCCACCTGATAATTACGATCATCAACTGTGCAGCCCCAGCAAGACGTCTGTCTCTCAGGCTGGAGATTTAACCCCTTTTTTGCTTCGCTATTTGTGTTTCCCTATTGTTTGGTTTGTGTGACCTCCTTTTGAAATATGAATATAATCCTGCAGCCCCAAACAGCAACAAAGAAATACAAAGAATATAAAATATCAATTGAGATGGTGACACTATCTGCAGATGGTGTGACCCCACTTTGGGACTAACCCCACAGTTTGGTAAACTTCTGTTCTATAGGCCATGGCCTTCTGCAACAAGAGATATATCTAGGTTGGGAGGGAGAAGGGATCCTGGTGGAAAAGATGGAATGGGGTGCCCCTGCTTCCCCCCCAATGGTAGGGGATGCAGCTGCACTAGGGAGTGTGCCCCTCACCCCCAGACTTGTGGGTCCTGGTGCAGCTGCAGTCTTGTCCCTATTATAGTTACCCCCTAGTCTACAACCAACCACACTCTACGTCTTGTTAAAGGCTTCCCTTGTCCAATTGATTGTACCTTTAAATGGCATCTCTCTGGAGGTCAAGATCACCTCACTTAGGTGCTGTACTGATTTACCGTTGTTGCATTATTATTATGTTTTTATTATTATTTTTATTTTTTTTATTTCCTTATTAATAGATTCTTGAGGTAACTTTTAGGAGATAAATTATTAGGACAGAAGTCAGGAGGAAGGATTTATTTTTTTATTTTTTTTCAGACTTTATGACCTTAATAAAAGGAGATATTTCCCTATTTTTACAAGAATGCCATTAAGGGCCTCGGATACGACCATAACAATTTCCTACAAAACCTCTATTTCAATTATTGTGTGCACATTTGTGTCCATTCACATTTGTCGGTGTGCACATGTGTGTGTGTAAGTGAGACTCCTCTGCTGTGTCTATTTGCTACAATATTTTCTTAACAACTTACTGTTTGAAGTTTTATTTTGTCTGTGTGTTTTTATTGGTACAGAGTCATTGGTATTTTACTTTCATTGGTACAGAGTTCAGGAATAGACCACACTCTTATGGGACTGGGAACTAAGAAAGTTTTAGGGGTGGAATTTTGGTGCGTCAATTTTAGAGGTGGAATTTTGTGTCATGGATTTTGTTGGCTGCTGAGGTGTGATTGAAAGAAATAAGTAAGCTTGAGAGCTATCCCCAGTGCGTAGTGTGCCAAGTTGTTCCCAGGGGAAAGCAGACGGAGCCGTTTATACAAAAGTGAATGTCGGTCCTGGAGATTGCTCACACCTCGGAGAATATAGTGAAATATCTGCTTGCTGCTCACTACATAGTGAGAAACTGAGGGCCTTTTTACACGGACGGAGGTGGGTGAGGGGATGGGTGTTTTGTCGCGGTGGGTGGAAGTGGGGTGTGTGTGTCCCTTCACATGGGCGGACACTCATCCCCTCACCCACCGCCAGCCATATACACGGACACCCCTCCCCTGCACACCCGCCCGAGTGGGGGTTGGGGGTGGGGGGCAGTCCATGTAAAATGGCCTGAATGTGCTTGGTCTGAATAATTCGGGGGGAATTGGTAGAGGAGACAGTAGGCTAGGAAAGGAGCTGTTATAATGAATGTGTATTAAGCTTGAAAGACAAACCCTTATTTACTTATATAAATATGAGGCCTGCCTGTTCGTTGTTTTATTGTATCTATTTGTCCCCACCCTGAAGGGCTTACAATCTAGAATGGGAAAGGTGAAACACATATAGGAAGAGGCAGGGACATAGTCAGGGATCTGAGAAGTTATAGGTGCACATGCTAAGGTTAGTTACAAGGGAGGAGGGGGATCCTAAAGGGTGAGACTACATAATGAGACGTATAAATCAGCAAGTCTGGAGGTGGCGAGCTGAGAAAGGCCTGACCAAAAGAGAGAGGTTGTTTAGGAGGAATTTGAAAGTTGGGAGTGAGGGAGCAGAGATGATGTATATTAGCTCAACAAGGGAATTCCAGGCATTAGGGTCAGCACAGGAGAAGGGACAAAATTCACAAGTAAAAGTGGGTGTTACCGCACTTAATGGGGAACACAGGAAATATCCATCCTATATTTCCTGTTATGTGACGGTGGCTGGTTTCCACACGTTAACCCAGTTGGGTGGCTCTTGGCACATGCAGCAGCTACCCAACAGGAGTTGGGGTTGGGAAGGGGGCAGGTCTTAACCGCAGTCGGGCCTGGTAGCAGCAGCAAGTTCCCTTGAGCAGGGGTGGCATTGGTGGTGAAGGCAGAGGTGTGACCAGGTCCCAAGGAACAGAGGCAGTGGGGCCTGGGAGCATTGATAGTAGGAATCCAGCACCAGTAATGCTCCTGGAACCCTTCTGCTACTGCTCACAATGCTGCCGCCTGGTGCTCTATCAGACTTTCTGCTGCCACTCTGTGGGCTCGCCACCATTTCCACTGTTCCTGTACTCAGCTACACGTCAGCCTTGCCCTTCTCCCTCCCTCATCCCTCATGCTTTCTTCCCCACTTTTGGCCCATAACCCCTGTTTCCAGAAGCAACAGCAGCTATGGGCAAGGGCCTACTTCTCATTGGCCACCCGCAAGATTTGCGGGTGATCAATGAGGTAGCAAACAAAGAATGGGTCATAAACAGGCATGACATTAGGTGTGTTCTACCCAAACAAATGGGTAACTTTATCTGGTAACATCCATTGGCTAAATATGGAACCAAATGCTGGTCTGAACCAGCAGACCTAGGTTTCTTAGGTAGTCGTTTCTCTGTCGTGCTTCTGACCCCTTTTGCACTTGGGAAAGCAGAGGCCACTTCCCATGGGGCAAGTTCAACTCTGCAGCCTCCCAAACAGGGATGATATCCCAACCCCTGAACAACCGTTTCTGTGCTGGGAGGAGGAACAAAAGGTGTTGCGGGGGAAGGGGGGACAGGAAGAAATAGTTGAGAGCCGGGGGCTGGCCCAGGAGCAAGGTATGAGCTGCGCTGCCATGGGGTCCTGTCCTCGGACCCAGGGGCAGCACATCGCCTCCCCTGCTCCTAGCTCGGCAGTCTGGCTGGTTCCCTCCCAGTAGTGGCAGTGACAACTTCCCTTTCTCAGGCTGGCTGAGGCCTCCCTTCTGCTTTGCTCCTTGGCAGAGGTGCCGTACCAGCCATGAGTTCGAGAATGAAAACCTGCAGCAATTTAGCTTCTCTCTTGATCACGGGTTGGCCCTAGTGGTGGCAGTTGGAACAACTGGTTCCCACAAACTGCCTGAATTTTAACAAGTGGTTCTCAGGAACTGGTGAGAACTCACTCATGTTCCCAACTTTAACCTATAATTAAATTCCACACGAGGTTGTGAACATCCTTGAATTTATGTATAGCTGTCTTCCAGACTGGCAATGCTAACAGAATTTTTTTTCATAACCAGACATTTTGCAAAATTGCATCGGGATGTGGGCCTTTACTAATGCTACTGCTTTGCATTGCGTATTAAATGAGATGTGTATGTGGAGCAGAGAGAGGATGGTATATTAACCTTTACCTCAAAATAAGTTTCTCTGCCACCTTTTGGGGCTCCCCCAGGCTATTCCTGTGACTTTTGTGAGGTTGGAAATTAGATTGCTTAATGTGAAAACAACTTTGGCTATTAGAATTCTGAGATACTGGTTTAAGATACTGACGGTGTCCCCATTAAATTATGTAAAGCTCTGTTTGCTGGAGGACATGGGTAGATCTGCTGTTAGGCAATCCCCTTGGCTGAGATATGTTCATTCTACTTTACACAGAATAGGGTTGGGCTACCTCTTGAATACCAATGAAAGATTGGTTCTTCTTCGAGGATCTCCGCGATTCTCACTAATGGGATTCACTTCTTGCTCCGCAGGTACCAGAAAACCTCTTATCAGCAGTTTCCAGGCGGAAAATGTCCTGGAAAGAACTAGAATAAGGTGAGGGCTCCGCCCCTCCTCCTTGGAAAGTGCGGGCTGCAGTTCGCGCGAGAGCGGGCGGCTATAAAAGGGGTCGGAGCCCTCGCCGCCTCAGTTCCTTCCAACCGCATTGGAAGACCTCTGTGCTTCTCAGCACTACTTGTTAGCAAAAAAAAGAAAAGAAAAGAAATTATTAGTACTAGATAGAAGAGGATATAGAGACCCCTGGTCTCCAAGGGGCTGGAGGATATTTCCTAGCAGGAGGATATGGCTGCTGTACGTTGGTCTAGAATGGCACCCCTGTATCAGTTATGGAAAGTTCACCTGAGTTGGGAAAGTTATTTAAGACTAGATTTGGAATGGTCTTTGGTTAATACTTTGTCCATATTAAGAACTGAACAAATGTCGTCGACAATGACTAGGGGAAGGAAGGAGGGAGTTCCCAGAGACCAGAGGCTTTGTTCGTGTGATTGGAATGTGGTGGAGGATACTATACACTATATTCTTGAGTGTCCTCTGACACAGAAAATTAGGGACGAATACATCCCCTGTGAGAAGGACTTCCCTTGCCATTTTTCCTTAAAAGAAAAAGTAATTTGGTTACTCCAACAGCATGATCCAACAACAGTACGGAGACTGGCCATCTTTGCCTTTAAATTAGAGGCAGATAAGTGCTCAAGACTGAGATGAGCTGTGAAGCCCTTGGGGACCAATTATTTTAGGTTGGATTTTTATATTTATCCCTTGTTGGAGCTCTTATTTTATTTTATTTATAGATTTTATGATTATTATATGATTTGTTTGTGGTTTGTACCATTTGTATATTTTTGCAATGGCCATATGGCTACACAATAAATTGAATTGACTAATATTAACCTTTACTGTTGTTAACGTCCCATGTTAAATGTGAAAAATGATATATGCCTGTGAGGGGATGAGGGTGAAGAAATAGATCAGAGGACTCCTGAACGGGTTCTGCAATAGCTAAGGCATGTTTTCAGAAAGAAGATTTAAATCTGAAGCCAAGTAGAAGCTTTAGCTTTCGTTCAGTTCATTGGTACCATGCGGATTAAACTGAGCGTTGCGTGATCTACCTAGGGGAAAGCAGAATCTTTAAAAGTCTTTTCGGAATGGAACGAACAGCATTGCATACAGTTAATATCTCTAGAGGTTATGCTGCCAGAAAGAACTAATAAGGTGGGGAAATGTTTGTATTCCTGCTGCATTCTGAGTGATAGTGTTATTTACATTATTCTAACGCGTTGCTACATTTGGCATCTTATTGCACTACTGTACTTCTAAATATTTTACATAGGGAGAACTTTATGACTAAAGCATGAGAGAGAAGAAAATGAATTCTCTGTTGTAAGTTGTATAATTTTAGTATGTTTTGAACTCTTACGTTGTCTCTTGTAGTTTGGTTATTACAGCTGTGGAAATGTCAAATTTCTGCTTTACAGACTAATGCTAAATAATACTAACAAGAGATCAATAGCCTGTTTTTAGACGCATCTGTGTGTTTATAATAAAACCATCAGGGATTGCACCACAATTGTATGTGTAGGTATGTGTACACCCCAATGCAAAATAGTAGTATACCTCCTTTACGGCTTTTTGTTGTTCCGATTTATTTATTTATTTTATTTTATTTTTCTAATTTCTGTGCCACCCTTTCCATAAGGCTCAGGGTGACTCACAATCCATAAAAAAACAGTTAAAACATTTCATCTTCATTTTTTTTAAAAACCACCCCTCAAACTCTCATGCTTCCCCCAACCCCACCGAGAAACCCAACAAAACCCCACCTATCCCTGTCTGCCAAATATTGTCTTGATTTCTCCATCTATAAATGGCAAGAGGGGTTTTATGAGAGTTAATGTAGTTAATGTTTATAATTTGCTTTGAAGAAGTCTGCTGAAGATGCTGAACAATTTTGACTGAACAACATTTTTGTTTTGAAACTGCTGAGTGGCCCGGGCCACATCGAGATCCACCTTTTCCTATAAGAATGGCAGGCATAGCTGCTACTCTGACGTGTACTAGTGTGAATCAGAAGTAACCTCATTGATGTAAATGGTATCATGCCAGCATAAATCTGGCACAAGAAAGATCAGAATTGGCTCAGCGTATTGTACATAAAATCTATATGCATGATTTTATTCAAATGTAGGAGAATAATATAGCCAGGAAATCGTTGTGAATTAGTGCACAAGAACCTAAGTGAAGAAAATTAAAATCAAAGATAGCATCTCACAAACCAAAGCTTGATAACTTATTGTAGTAGTTCTATTATGTCTTGAACTATTGTTGTTTTCAGCAGTTCTGCCTTGTCCCAGAGCTTAACTGTGTTGCAGCAGTTTTGCAACAGTTTAGCAACACTGAGGACTGGTTTTTGGATGAAGGCCTCAGAACCTCCAGACTGACTGCATGCTGAACAGGCTTTCTTCCTTTCTGGACCCTGAAACCTCATGGACCAGGTCACACCTGGGTTTGTCATCTTAACCACACTCTCTCCATGAAAACCCAGGTATCAGACATGGTCCAGAAATGCTTTTTCCAACTATGCAACTTGCGTAAGTTACGCCCTTATTTATCCCAGGCTGACCTTGCCACAGTAACCCTTGCCCTGGTGACTACAAGGCTTGGTTTTTATAATTCCCTTTTCTACGGGCTACCGGCAGTGCTTATCCATTGCTTGCAGCTTGTTCAGGATATATGGCAGCACGGCTGCTTACTGGTTTGTAGTAAAAAATGTATTGTATAACAATAAAGTCATTGCAAAAGAGTATACAATCACAGGTTAAACTAAATCAATAAATAGCCACATATAAAACATAATAGCCAAATAGTGCATATTACTATATAATGTATCATAAGCAACATCTCCCCAGTGAAAAATAGCAATTTCAGGGGGGGGGGAACCCGCGCATAAGTGTACCAGGGTAACTTAACCTAATATACAATAACTAAGATAAGTCTTAATTAAAGCATCCTAAATCAAATGTAGAATACAAAAAACGACCCTAACGGGGAATTCGTATAAGCACCTATTTGTCAGATAAAATTCACAAAAGCTTACTGGTTTGAGTAGCCATGATCATATTACGCCCGCCCTGTGTCCTCTGCATTGGATGCCTGTGAAGAGACAGATTGAGTTAAGGTTGTGCTGCTGGTTTTTAGGGCCCTGAATGGTTTGGGCCCTGACTATATTCTGCCCGTGGAACTCCCTCCCGACGGACGTCAGCTTAGCCACGGACCTGCCCTCTTTCCAAGATAATGTAAGACCTGGCTGTTCCACCAGGGTTTTGTGAGGGAGACGGGTAATGAGTGGGGGGCTGGGAGGGGGGGGTGGGTTAGCGCCATGTTTCCTGATTTTATAGTTTTATTTATATTTATTTATATTTATATATAGTTTTATATGTATTTTAATGGTTGTTAATATGTTGTGAGCTGCCCCGAGATGCTATAGCAGAAAGGAGCGGGTTAAAAATCAATCAAAATAAATAAATATTCAAGACCTGCTTCTGGAGTCTCATGCAGATGGGTATCTGCACTCAGAAACCACCCGCTGTTTGGGGATTTTGCCATCATGCCTTAAGTCGGTGGGTGATTGAGCTTTTGCTGTGATAGGCCCCTCGGTGTGGAATTTGCTCCCTCTGGATGTTCATCTCAGTTCCTCCCTCTTTACCTTTAAAAAGCACCTGAAAACATATTTATTTACTAGGTGCTTTTAGAATCCACTGCCGGTTCTCTCCATTGTTCTGTCCTCCCTTTTTCCTTCCCCTATTTTAAAATATTTTATTCTTGTTTTAAATTGTCTTGAATTGTTTTAAATTGTGTTATACTGTTTATATTGTTTTATACTCTATGAAACGCCCAGAGTATCACGTAAGGCAGGGGCGCAATTTAAATAAGATTATTATTGAAGCACAGTTAAATGTTCTTAGATGTTCAGAGTTGAAAGTAATAAGTAGTAAGTGCCCATGGGACGTCTCCTGTGTGTGTGTTGTGGAACAGTTATAATAAACCTTATCAGTTCAACGTAGAGGTTCTCTGGAATAAGTCTCACTTCCATATTATGCAAGCTTTTTTTAGATTTGATTGTGTGTAATATCCTATCACTTAACAGTGCTAGTATGTATTTTGAAAAATCAAAGAAAGACAGTATTGTGAGATTACCCCACTCAGATCGCTATTAAATTACTGCTAAAGACTAGGATAAATGTTATTGTTATGAGGTAAAATGTAGAGATTAAAGAAGTGCTGGTATGTGAGGCTAAATTTTATCTCCATTTTTGTTGGCCATGTGATGCCTTCTTTAAAATCTTCCTTTAATAACCAACATATTTCAGAAATCTCACTTTCCCCTCTATAGTAATAAATACTTTGAATGATCATAAATGCCTTTTTCGGAATCCACATCATTCAAAAGAGAGAGAAAAAATGAATCTGTGTTGGAAAGTTGGAAGCTCATCCAATCACAGAAGGTCTGGGAAAAACCATGTGTGTTTCTAGGCATGTTCTGCTCCTTCTGTGCCAGGGGTGGGCAAAGTTCCCAAGACCCATATACTAACATTTTCATATCACAACAAGACTAGAGCTGAAAGAGGGTACTGAGAAAAATAGGCACCCCATCAACTTTGCGGTGCCGAGTCAGGGCAGAAATGCACAGACGCAGGAGCTTCCCAGGATGTCCTGGAGCATCATGGAAAGATTTTGGGGCATCTGGGAACCCAATGTGAGCTGGTAAACCTGTTAGGTGCCCACTGGGGTTGCCTGAAAATGCAGGTATTGCCCATGGGTAGCAAATGTGCTACCTGCTATACTCCTACCCAAGACAGACTACATTGATCATGGCTTCCCCCAGTCTCAGAGATGGGTAGGATGACTTCCACTCCCCACATTAAAGTTCTGGATCCCAGGAGGTCTGAAAAGTTTGGGCAGGAGGCAAGTTTGGTACTCAGTGGTTGTTTTTCATCACACAGAGACCTCTCGTGTGGGGTCCTGCAGGGTTCTGTCCTGTCCCCTCTCCTGTTCAACGTGTATATGCAGCCGCTCGGTGAGGTGATCAGGGGGCATGGGGTGAGGTGTCATCAGTATGCGGATGACACCCAACTGTACCTCTCATTTTCAGCTGACCCAGGCCTGGCTGTCTCGGTGCTTATCCGGTGTTTGCCAGCTGTGGGGGACTGAATGAGGGCTAATCGACTGCGACTGAATCCCGACAAGATAGAGGTGATGCTAGTGGGTAAGTCAGTGGATGTGATAGCTCCCGCGATTAATGGGATCTGTCCCCCGCTGACTTCCCAGGTGCGGAACCTGGGGGTGCTCCTCGATGCGCAGCTCCGCCTGGATCTCCAGGTGAAGGCTGTGGCGAGAAGTGCCTTCTGCCAGCTCCCTCTGGTGCGGCAGCTTCGGCTGCTGATTTCGGTTCCGGACCTGGCCATGATCATCTATGCTTTTATTACCTCTCGGTTAGACTACTGTAACGCGCTCAAAGTGGGGCTACCTATGGTGATGGCTCGGAAGCTGCAGCTGGTGCAGAATGCGGTAGCACGGCTCTGGGTGGGGCTGGGTCGCCGGGAGCACATTACACCAGTGCTCCAATCTCTGCACTGGCTGCCTATAGTTCAGTTCAGTTCAAAATTTTATTTGTGTAGCCAAAGGCCATTACAAAGCAAGCCAAACACTGTTAAACACTATTAATAGCTAATACATCGCAACCTTCGCAACACTTTAAATCATACATAAAAGAAATAAAACAAATAAAGGAAACATCGTTTGCCTTAATTTCCGTCCTTTGCAGCCCTTTTTAATTTTAATACCAGGGTTAGGAACTTAGCTACATTAGCGGAAACAATAAATTCCTTATCCCTGAGCAAAAATAGTTCCTTCAATTTACTAAAACCTGGATCTTTTATGAGAGGAATAATAAACCACTCTCTCCATGTTTGATACTGAGGGCAGGTAAAGAAAATATGCGCCATAGTATGCCTTCTAAAGGTGGCTTACTGCATTCCAAACAAATCCTCTCCTCCCAAGGGGTGCCATTTAATCTGCCCACCGTGACTGCGGATGGGAACACGTTCAATCTGGCCAAAGTCAGTGCCACTCTTGTATTTCCCATCCTGGAGCTTAGCGTACTTCTCAATGCTACTGGTGCCTGACTCTGCTCTTAAGAGAACTGCCGGGGTGAGTCTGGGTACATGTAAAATAATCAGCTTTCTATTTTGTTCAATCTCCAAATCTTTTAACTTATTTGGACCCCAGACTTGAACCCCATATAATAATTGAGGCACCATCTTTGCCTTAATCAGTCTTAGGGCTGGTTTAAATAGCCTACCCCCTTTATTCCAGTAAAAGCCAACTATGTCCTGCCCAGTGGCCTGGCTGCCTATAGTTTTCCGAGCTCGATTCAAAGTGTTGGTCTTGACCTATAAAGCCCTACGCGGCTTGGGCCCTGCCTACTTGCGAGATTGCCTCACTCCCCGGGTTCTGGATCGGCCTCTACAGTCAGTTGGGGGCACTGTGTTGGAGGTCCCTCGGGTTCTCTGGGGAGCCACACAGGACAGGGTGTTCTCGGTGGCCGCGCTGCGCCTCTGGAATTCCCTCCCGGTGTGGGCCCATCTTGCCCCGGACCTCCCGACCTTTCGTAGGAATTGTAAGAACTGGCTGTTCCGTCAGGCGTTTGGCGAGGGAGAGGGGTGATGGGTTCGATGGGGTGGGGATTTGGAGAGGGGATTGGGGGGGGTTTGTTGTTTTTTGCTGCTATTGTTATTTATTGTGGATATTTTAACTGTTTTAATGTATTTTATATTTATTGTTGTTAGCCGCCCCGGGTTGCCTGTGGCAGGAGGGGCAGGATACAAATTTTCTAAATAAATAAATATCAGTGCTGGGCCTTCTCCCCCTGCTCCTGAAGAAGCTGTATGGATGCACCCCCAGGTAGTCACTTTTGGCAAGAGCTGCAGTACAGGTTCCCAAGAGCCGAATGTAGCTCTCAAGCCACCATTTGCCCATCCCTGTTCTATGCAATGTGATCATATGACTGTTAAATCTTCTACAAGCTGGGTGCTGCCCCCTAAAGGGGAGGGGAGGCTGTGGGGAAGACTGATTAGTCTGCAAAGTTGTGAAAAATCTTGTGGCTAAACAGACTTTGAGGCTCAAAGGGAGCAGGCCTTATGCCAGCTAACAAACTGGAGTAACAGCGCCTATAGAAAGGTACGGTGCTCTTGCACCTTTCCTGTATATTTTTGATTGAATTAATTTCATCCCTACCACAGTCCTTGGTAGGACTGGAGTTAGGTTTCTCCAAGCCCAAGGCACTTCTCAGCATCCGCCCCCCTGAGCCCCAAGTTCACTAGGCTAACTGGCTGAGGCTTTGAGTCAGCTGCCATGTGAGTCTCATGTCCCCATCACCCGTATGCACACAGCACAGTTTGCTGCTATGCACTACAATGCGTGCACACACTGTTGCTGCCCTCTTTGCTCTCTGAAGTTGCTGGACTACATTCCCCAGCATGCTCCAGGAAGGAAAAATAGCAGCGACAATGTGTGCATGCATAAAAGCACATAGCAGCAAACTACACCACTGCGCTTAGACGCAATGGGTTGATGGCTGTAGAGTGCTGCCACCCCAGCTGTGGGCAGCCAATGGGTCGAAGCAGTACTGCCAGGGTCCGGGGAGGGCAGGGAGGAGAGGGTGGTGGTACCAGCACGGCCACACAGAGAAGCCTTCGAGCTGCGGCACTGCCCCCTAGGCTCGGTTCTTTCTCCCCAGACGCTGGTCCTCCCTGGTCCTCTCTCCCCAGACCCTGCCATCCTTCAGAATCTGTCACTCTAGGCCGTGCCTTTTGAGCCTGCCCCTAAGTCCAGCCCTGGTCCCTGGGCTGCTGTTCTATACGGAGCCCATTTACTTTGTGCTGAGTGCTAGGTATATGTCACTCGTGTCTCCTTTTCCCCCCTTCAATTTTTATTTGATAGAAAATTGTTTTATTATAAAACAATAACATGTTAAACATATCAAAGAAGGAGTATTAACAGTTATGATACAGAGAATTCGGATAATGTACATCGGCGAGACTGCCTCAGGCTCCAGGTCCTTTCACAGCCCTTGCGGTCGACCGGGGGTGCCCAACTCAAAGTCTCCTAGGTGGTGATGGCCGAGAGGGCGTTCTCAGTAGCCGCGCCTCGGCTGTGGAACTCCCTCCCGATGGAGGCCCATCTGTCCCCAGATCGCTCCTCTTTCTGAAGATATTGTAATACATGGTTGTTCCGCCAGGCCTTCAGGAGGGGGGTGGGGGGTTTGGGGAAGTTTTTTTTTTTCTGCCTTTTAGCATTTCTGGTTTTGGTATTTTGTTGTTTTTAAATGTTTGTAGTATTTTTAAAGGATTTTATAGTTGTTCTGACTCTTTGTGGTGTTTGCCGTGCCGAGCTGCCAGTTTGCAGGAGGGTGCGGAATATAAATATCTGTAATAAATTTATTTATTTAATTTATTTTATTTCAATGATTTATACCCCGCACCCTCCTGCAACCAGCTCGGGGCGGCTTCCAACACTTCCAATTCAACAATACATAAATACATTATAAAAACAGTTTAAAATAATCAACAATATTTAAAACAGGGCACGAAGGTTAAAACAATAAAACAGGGTGGTGGTGGGGGAAACCATAGCCCTAGTCCACCCCCCACGGCCTGGGTGAACAGCCAGGTCTTACAACACCGCCGGAATGACAATAGGCTTGGGGCCAGGCGGGCTTCCTCCGGAAGGGAGTTCCAAAGGCGTGGCCCAGCCACCGAGAATGCCCTCTCCATTGTGGCCCCCCACTTTACATGGGGAACCTCCAAGAAGGCACCCCTGGCCGCCCGCAGGAGCCGCCCTGGGGCACGGAGGGCGAGGCGGTCCCTGAGGTACGAGGGGCCCAGACCGTAAAGGGCTTTGTAAACCAACACCAACACCTTGAACCTGGCTCGGCACGCTATTGGCAGCCAGTGCAGAGTCTGGAGCACAGGTGTAATATGCTCCCGACGGCCCGTCCCCGTGAGGAGACAAGCCGCTGCATTCTGCACTAGCTGCAGCCTCCGAATCAGGAACAAGGGAAGCCCCACGTAGAGCG
>QEPC01010771.1:1186833-1205053 GCA_003113815.1 Sphenodon punctatus
CCACGGCCTCCAAACACTGGGATAGCAACGAGACAGCAGGGTCTGGGTCAGTTGAAAAGGAGAGGTACAGCTGAGTATCATCAACATATTGGTGACACCGCACCCCGAACCCCCTCACGACCTCCCCCAAGGGCTGCATATACACATTAAATAATAACAGAGACAGAATGGAACCCTGTGGAACGCCGCATGATAAGGTGCGGGGGCACGATGTCTCATCCCCCAGCACCACCCGCTGGCTTCTCCCCGAGAGGAATGAACGGAACCATTCAAGAATGATCCCGCCCAGACCCCCCAGGTCACGCAGCCATCTCACTAGCAGCCCATGGTTTTTTCAGCAGGAGGCGTACCACAGCCTCCTTGAGACAAGGTGACAGCCTCCCCTGCTGCAAGGACACGTTCACTACCCTCGCCAGCACCATCCCCAACTTCTCCCTGGAAGCTTTTACTAACCAGGACGGGCACGGATCAAGTTCACAACAAGTGGCCCTCAGACCCCAAAACGTCCGCCGCATTAGCCGGCGTCACTTCCTGAAACTCCCCCCACAAAGCTGGACCAGACGGGACCTCCGTCCCCTTGCGCTCTTCTCCTACTGCCCCTAATCCAGCATCAAAATCGATCTGAATCCGAGCAATCTTGTCTGCGAAGTAGTTGACAAACTCCTCACAGCGGGCGTGGGATAAGTCCCCATCCAGGCGGAGGGAGGCCGGACTAACCAGCCCCCGCACCACCAGGAACAGCTCCGCCGGGCGTGACTTCGCAGATGCTATGAGGACAGCAAGGAACTCCTAAAGACATAAATAAATAATAAATTATGGTAAATAGGTACATATAAAATTAAAAGCTACTCCTAATGTACTCTCAATGTTTGCAGAAAAATAACATTTGTAGAAGCTTGCAAACAAGATAATACTAAGAATTCAACACTTCTTCTCTCCTGGGAAAAGAAAAGGAGGAAGGAGAAAAAAGAAAAGGATGGAGGGGGGGATATTTAAGTGTAAGGATAAGTATAGAGAAGGGAATGGGAGGTGAAATAATAAGACTAGAACTTACTAAGTACCCAGGGAAGTCTAATGCATAAGGGAAGGAACCAGTCCGACAGTCCAGTAGACAGAGAGACTGCATTAGGGAAAACTAAGAGGAGGGAATGGGGAGGAGAGTGTAAGGGAATTGCTAACCTGGACCCCCTGCTGGGGCAATCTAGTCCAGTATTCATATGCATTCTACGTGTGTGGGGCCCTTCCCCCGCCCCGCCCCCCCCCCTCCCCCCGCCCCCCCCCCCCCCCGGGTGACTGCACCTACTGCATCGATGATAGCAAGCCCCTGTTAACCCACTGACTCTAGAAAGTGATGCAGACCAAAGTAGCTTAGTCGATATTTTTTATTGGACCAACTGTAACTGGTGAGATTATGCAGGCTTTCAAGTCCAATAAAAGATATCACCTGATCTACTTTCAATCTCTTACATATGGGACCAACACGGCAGCTTTTTTTCTAGACTACAATGGAAGATATAACTTTAGAAAATCAGCGCTTTTTCTCCAATTTGTCTGGGACGCCGTGACATGTGAATGCTAGATGTTCCATGACAAGAAGACTGGACATTTCAGTCGGCCAGTGTTTACTGTGGAGAAGACTTGCTCTTCCCCTATTGGAGAGTAGTCACAACCACTCTGTTAAACTAGACTGCTGGTCACTCGGCTCTCAAATGCCCTTTTCACACAGGTGCCCCACCCCAAAATGTCTGTGGCTGGGGTCCCTGTGTGAACGCCATGGTGGGTGCGGGGGGGGGAATGGGAGAGCGCCCATGGGTGGGGTGGGTTCACGCTCCACCCATCACACAAACATGGAGCAATGGGCACCAATGCCTGATACTCCGTGTGTGGAGATGGATGGAGGTGGGTTGTGGTCCATGGGAATGCACCCCCACGCAGTACCCACCCATCATGGCCCATGTGAAAAGGGCCTAACTCTGAAAGTGTTCAGCGCAGAGAATTAGGGGAGGTTACAGTACTTCATTATTCACAAAAGAAACATTGTTTTAAAATGATGCACAAATGTGTCTGTTACTGAGCAGCAGTAGAATGTTAACCGAACATTTGACAAAACTCCCAGTTTCTGAGTCTCATCCTATCAATATATAATTATATATACATAATTATGTTTTTTTTACTCTTTACATTCTTACAAACAAGTGTGACAGCCGCCTTGGTGTCTGTAGTCTTTAGTGCTCTCTGTGGGGATTAGCTCGAGAGGCTGCCACCACTCTATACCAGGAACACCCTTCCTGGGTTAGTTCACCTTCTTTGGGCAGACCTATAAATCACCAATCCACACTCTGGTCATTTAGTTCTTAAGTGCGGGCTTATTTACAGTGTCCATAAATACTTAGGGTGGCCAGATATGCAAATTTTAGAGGACACATGAGAAATACAGGTTGCAGGGCTGAATTGGAGCCAGTGCAGCCCCGCAACCTGTATTTCTCATAAGTGTCCTCTAAAATTTGCATATCTGGCCACCCTAAGAATTATCCTTCACCGAACATATATACAGGATGTACAGTCTGGTTTCTTACCACATACAGAGTAGGGCTGAAGTGGCAAATCCTTTTTCTGTTCCACTATTTCATTCCACCATTTCAGAATTGCCCCCGACTTTCCACAGCTTTTGCTGCCGGCATTCTGCTAATTCAGAAACTGTCAGAACAATCTTGAAAAGTGTAGGAACAAACATTGTTCCGCTATTTTCGCAGCCGGTAGAAGTAGCGGAATGAAAGTCTCTATTGCACTGTGCCGCTCATTACGGAAGAGCTTATTCCATCGGAAAAAGCTACCATAGTGACTTGCCATTTCAGCCCTAATGCAGAGCTCCTGCTCCTCACAACGCTCTAGGCTTTCTATCTGCTGCTCTAAGCCTGCAGCAACCTCCTAACCTGCAGCCCCCTTCTGAGCCACAGAGACATTCTTCTTATAGTGCTGGCCACGCCTCAAACACGCCACTTCCTGTGTGGTGGCCATCTTCTGGCCCAGCTCTAGTTCGGTGGCCATTTTGTGACACCACTCTGCCACGAGACCGATTTATACTTCAGTTATATTAAGCTAAATCTGTAGTAATTCCACTAATGTTAAAATAATTGCTTCTAATTTACATTAGTGTAGCTGAAGCCAGAATCTGATCCAATGAAATACAATTTAACATTTATTATTAGACAGCAGTTTATAACTATAGCATTTACTGTTGCTCAAATAGATGAGCCGGAGTTCTTTTTTTGTTACTTACCACTTTGCTCACTGTTTGGAGTAAGTGCAGTTTCTGCTACCCTAATTGCCTGGGGCTATTGAACTAAGCTTGACTAATGGATAGAACAGGGGTGGGAACTTTTTCTGTCCTGGGGACCACATTGAATATCAGTATGAACTTTGAGGGCTGCATAGAGATTGTGGGCCGGGGTGCTTAAAGGGTTTATTCAAAAAAAGGAGGACCAAGATCATGGATCTGTCCCCTACCCTTGTGTGCATGCCCTCATCTCTGCTCCCTTATCATGAGCTCAGTTTTTTTAGTGCTTGGGGGTAGAGAATGGATCCAGGGGCCAGATCCACGTACTGGAAAGGGGCCACATTAAAACTTGCACATTAAAACATTTGGCCCCCGGGCCTGAGGTTCCCCACCCGTGGGATAGAATTTCTTACCTCTGCATAAATGGGAAGGTGTAAGATCTCACTCAATCTTTATTACTGACTGAGCTATTGAAATCCACTTTAGTCCTAATAGTGCCAAGGAGAATTAAAGCATTTACATGTAATCTTTAAGGTGTCTCAAATATTGACCCAAGTACGAAATTCATGTTTTTCAGTCATCCGAAGCAGATGCACTTTCTCAGTCACAGCTACCAACTCAAGAGAGCAATCGCCTGGGATCACACAAAGTCTTCCGAAAGGTATACAGAGCTTGAATTCATTCACCTGAATGCTTGTTTTCCAAGTGCGCACTAGGAGTGTACTAAACTCAAGCAGACAAGCTTTCCAGTAATGTGGGAGTAGTTTCTTTTCTCCCCACACTCCCTCCCCTGCAGCTGTGTGGTCCAGCACCAGCGAGCATTCTGCACCCCTCCTTTGCCTTTTAGTAATGTTTAAATTTGTATCTCTTTCCCATTGAGGGACAAGCATATGCAACGCTCTCAGCATGTTTCCCCTTGGGAAACTCCATCTGTGTTAGTTCTAAGATTTTCCCGTCCCTCCTAGAGGCTTTTCATAGGAAAACAACTTACTATTACAACAGTTTGGAAACTTTATTTTTAAAGAAAATACTGGAAAAATCCATTGTTATGATTTCTATACGAACCAGTCTCTGTTCTACATAACTTAGAAGATTCCACCAAAACACAAATGTTTCGGTATGGAGTCAGCAGACCCAATTGTATTAGTATTACAGGAGCAATCCCTTTCAGCAAGTGAGCCGAGATTTGCATCGAAATCTGAGTATTGAGAGTTTTCCATGGTCGAAACTATGGGACCCATCGTTGCTTGACAAGGTGAATGATGGAATTGTGCACATTAATTGCATGCCAACACATTAAGTATGAAATGTGTGCCAAATCCTCCATCACAGCAAGGGAAATAATTTATCTCCCCTCCCACATTGTGCATGCGGCATTGCTTCCCAGAGCCCAGCAGAAACTTTTCATGTGGTCAGAACTTATGCATGGTTGTGTATACCCTAGGCACAGAGCAGAGCTATAACTTGCCTCCAAACTTTGTGGGAGGCCATGGGGATTGGCGGTGGGAACAAACTGTCCTGACTTAACAATAGCAGCAGCAGTAGGTCAGAGAGAGCAGCTGAGGACTCTCCTCCTGCCAGGGAGTTGGGCCAAGGTTGGGGAATGTGAGTGGATCTGGAGCTGGGACATACACAGGAGCTGACACCCCTAATTTCACCCCACTTAAAGGATATTGTAAAGAAATTGCAAGGCAATGTTTATCATTCCACATATGTCAAAGGAAGACAGATAACATTACTGTATGCTGATGATATGGTTCTTTTGTCAACTTCACAAATTGGAATTAGGGGTTTATTGGTATCGTTAGTGGAATATTGTAGGACAAATGACCTGACTATAAACTGCGACAAGACAAAGCTTATTGTTTTTGCCAGATGACAGGTGGTGCATTAATGGATGCTAAACGCGGTCCCTCTGGAACAGGTTCCAACAGAGGCCGTTTTTACACAGATGGCGCCACCAGCCCAGTGGGTGGAGATGGGTGGGCGAGCACACTTGGCGAAGACTTGATGGCGCCGAGCCGTGTTACATTTATACGGATAGTGCCGTGGGGCATTGTGGGACAGAAGGGGAGGGGCCGGCACACACCCAGCGGCCAAACCCTGGGAAACACCGAGCAAACACTCATGACATTTACATGGACACCCGAGACACCAAACGCTGGGAACGCCCCGCCCAGCAAAGCAACGGGACAACATGGCCGACTGAGGGCAAATGAAGCACGCAGTTCCGCCCATGAACCGGCAGACCCTGTGCGGGCGGGGTAGGAGGGAGCAGGGATGACAGGAGACACACAGTAGCAGACGCCAGCCAGCCCCGTGAAGCCATGGATCCCCCACAAAGCAGAACCCGTCCACACAACCGTGAACACAACCACACATGGAAGGGCTGCATGGCCAAGGAGACGGGAGACCCCAGTGGGGTGGTGGGGTGGGAAGAGGCACAGGGGAGGGAGGCAGAGGGGCAAAGCAGCAGGGGACCCCAACACACCCCCACCCCCCGGCAGTGGATGTGCACACACCATCCCATGGCCCCCAGACAACGAGACGGAAATGGGACACCGGCGGTCACGGCACCAGGAACGGGTGCCCAGAGCATGGCCAGGCTTTCAGGGAACGGCGGGGAGGGGGACCCAGACCACACCAACCATCAGCAAATCCACTGCAGCTTTTCCCACACCAATAACAGATCCGTACGGGGGGGGGCATTGCAAAAGCAGGGAGGGGGCAGGGCACCAGGAAAGCAGCCAAGGGGACAGACCCCTGGCCCAAGGGACCAGAGGGAAAGGGGGGAACAAGAGTGGGACAGAGGGGGACAGAAGGAAGCCAAGACAGGTGGGCGAGTGGCCATAAACACCAACACCTCAGGCCAGGGAAACCAGGGTCACCCCCAAAGGAGATGGCAGAGCTGCAGCACCAACAACAGGGTGGCGGGAAACGGGATAACCAGTCCCTGCCAGGCAACAGTGCCACAACCACCAAGAGGCGCCAACACAAGAGATCAGGCCACACGGAGGAACAAGGCACACAATCGGTTAAGGGGGCAAAGCAACTTTATACATAGGTGGAAGGGCGAGGGTCATGGGAAAGGTCCAAGGGAGGTAGCACTGACAGCTGGTCCATGGGCTGGGGCCCTACCCTCAGTAGGGACGCCAGCCCTGTATCCAGCGATCCGCCTGGGTTGTGGTCCAGGCGGTGCACCATTTCCAGGACATGCAGCAGCAGCTGCACGACCCCCTCCTGCTCCCTGGTCCGCTCAGCAATCATCGCCTGCACTAAGGGATAGAAAGAAGGTGCCTTCAGGAGGGGACAGTGGGCCCCAACAGCATGTAACCCTGAACAGACACCCAGGGAGAGGACGCAGCACACTCGCTGATCTCATCATATAGGTGTGCCCCAGCACGGAGTTCCGAGACCGCACGCTGGAGTTGGCCATCCATCTGTGTCAGGCGGAAAACAGCCAGGAAAACAGCCAGAGTAGCTAGAAGGGGGAAAGGGATAGGGTGCAGGGAGACGGTGTGAGTCAGCAGGGGTCGGTAACCACACATCACGCACAACCCATGCAGTGGCCAGGTACACCCAAACCAGCACCCCAACCGCTCAGATCAAGGGGAACCACGGGCAGCCAACAAATGCCCCTTACACTGCCTGCACTCACGGTCAGCGGCCCGCCTTGCCTGCCACCCACCCATCGCCACCAGTGCAAATGGTGGAAACCAGGAGTAGTGGAAGATGGGGCAGTCCAGTCAGGGTGGCTAACCAATCGTCATCCCCCGCCAGACAACTTGGTACACATGCGTGCCAAGACCCGCAGGGCAACAGTAGTCTCTAGGGAGGGATTGGGGCCCCTAGGCAGCACCCCCACCACTGGGGGAACCATGGACAGCACCGCCATGGGACTGCAGCAGCACACATGTTGCAAACACACACCACAATGGTACAGCCAATAGACCCAGGTGGTTGACAACACTGCCACAGGGAAAAGCAGGGGGTAGCCCAGAGGACAGGTGGCCACACAGGTACACTGGACACAAGGTAGCCACCCGCAAATGAAGGACAGGGCTCTCAACAGAATGAAGGGGACCCACACCACCCACCAGGGCGAACCCATGATCCATCGTAGAGTCCACAGGGGAATGCAGCGCCCAACAAAGTACGCCATTCGACAGCCCCAGTGATCCCAAGCAGGAACCCCAGTCACCCCCATCATGGTAGCCAAACACACGGAAAGGGCCACAGCCATTGGAGGAGCGCTAGATGAGGAATACAGACATGAATGCACGCAAGGGGGTATAGGCACAGGCAAGGCATTTATTGCGATGGGGTGGAAAGGGGGGTACAGACAACCAAAGGTGGGCGAATGGGTGATCACGGACTCGTGTCCGTTCCCAACAACCAGCAAAGTGAGGCACTGTTGCAGGCACTCCAAGAGGGATGGAGGAGCACGGTAACACTACAGGGATATGGGGGCTGGAGTGTACAGAAGTAGGAATGGGGTCCGGCAGACAGGGCAGCCCACCACCGGGTCACACAGTACTGTGGGCTGGAGCAACGGAGCCCAGGAGGAGGCAGGCCACATCACAGGCACACCAATGGCAAGGTGACGAAGGGGCCGTTTAGGACGCCCAGCTCATGGAGAGGCCGGAGGTTGCACCTGTAACGTGTCCTGGGACAAGTCCCTCCCAGGCGAACAGGCCCCTGCAGAATCCCTGGGAACGCATATGTGCATCCACCATGAAACAAGGCAGGAGGTGGTTCTCCATGGCAGCTGCAGCCCTGACATCCAGTAGGTTCATCACCGATCGCAGGGCGCCTATTTCACGTGCGGTCGGGGTGCCGGTCAGCAGCAGTGGTCCACCAACATCGGTGGGTAGCAGGCCCAGCTCCCCAAGAAGGGCCCGGCACTCAGATTGCAGATGGGATACTGCATGGGCTTACAATAGGATGGAGGTGTAGTCGGTAACAACATGGGCACCCCCAGACTGCAGGGCCAGTCCATACTCTGGACGTGCAGCCAGCAGGCGAAGAGCCGTGATCTCCTGTGCGGTCCATGGCACAACAATAGCGGCTGGGTGCTCCCACAGAAGTTGTTGAAGGAGGGTGAAGCCTAGCTCCCCGGCACGTCTCTGGCAAGCCGGACCCCTGAATGGCTGGCCCATCACCCACATGTACCGTGACAGGAGATTGAAGCCATCCACCACCAACAGGAGGTCGCTCGTCAGGAGCTGGACATCACGGCTTTGCCACAGCGTTCCCAACAGCATGTTGGCACATGGCGACCACTCCTCCCTTGCATCACCTCTAGCGCCAGGACCTGTTCCGCACCCTGCCATGACCGATCCTTGGTTCGCATCGTGGTCATATGGAGAGCGGCTGTGAATGAGCACAGTGCTGGGAGCTGTGCAGCGCTAGCCAGGCTGCGCCAGTACGCAGCTGATAGTGGGACTGATGCTAGGCCCTGTGAACCCCATTCCACACACCGGGCGGGAGCATACCAGCGTTAGCGATGACAGATCACTAAGGCCACGGCTGCCTCTAGCAGGGAGCTAATGAGACACTCCATGCAGCGTATCTTGATGGAACACAGCTGCACAGTGCCATGGCCTTCAAGCAATGGGACAGACACATGGCTGCTGTGGATGCGCCCTGTCCAGTGATCTCACAGGGCCATGGCAGGGGCACAGAGGCTGGGGTGGCTCCCGAGCCACAGGGGTGAATCGAGGTGCCCCTCGCCCCACGGCAACCATAATGTTTGTGGGGGGGCTGGCAGCCCAGCGAGGTGGGATCCCGAACAGGTGCGCGGAACACACCCACGTTACTGCACCAATCGCCGCACACACATCTCGGGCCGCCAGGGTACATATGTGTGCAGGTTGCATTGCCCGGGCGTGGGGTTCAGAGTGAGAGGTGGTTCGGGTGTGTTGACTGATAGGTGATAGTGACAGAGAGCAGAGCGGAAATGCTGGTGGTGGTGACCACTGTGTGTGTGTTGTGTTGGTGGAACCATGCCGCCAGTTGATGAGCCCCCTGAGGAGAGGGCCATTCTGTTAACGGTCCTGGCCTCTTGCTTCATGATCCTGGCCCAGCTGTTCCAGCAATGGGTCAAGCTACTACTGTCAGGGCCCCACTTCTACAACCATGGCGAATGGCGCAGGACCAACATGCACCAAGCAGCATCGTTGCGATGGGCATGGAGGATAGCTGCCAGCCGGCATTCCCTGTTTGGTACAGCTGCGTCCCAGGACATGCACCTTGTCCTGTTGACCTGGCTCGGAGAGCTCCTGAATCCGCATCTCCGGAGGTGGGTGACCAACATGCAGTATCTTCTGCCACCAGGGATGCGCTTGGCCATGGCCGTGTGGAGGCTGTCCACCCCCGATTCCTGCCGGAGCGTTGGACCAGAGCAATTTGGGGTGGGAACCGCAACCGTTAACAGACTGCTCCACGACATGTGTGACCTGATAGTGGAGCTGCTGCTCGAGTGGGTCATCCCATCCAGCTCCGGGATCCAGAGGTCGTGATCCGTGGCTTTGGGGACCTGGGCTTCCCTCATTGCATAGGAATGATAGACAGCACCCACATCCCTATAATCTGGCCCCACATGCCAAGATGGACTATCTGAACCGGAAGCAGGCATTCTCTATCAATCTTCAGGCCGTTGTGGATCACAGGTGCTTGTTTACGGACATGTACGCCGGCCAGTCAGGGAGGAGCCACAATGCACAGATACTGCGGGCTTCCCCCTTCTATGCATGCATGTTCTATGGGGAGATAGCCCCCAACATGTACCACGTCATTGAGGGAGTCTCCATGGCTCCTGTGGTGATTGGGGACCCTGCCTACCCATTGAGCTCGTGGCTCATGTGGGCCTATCCCGTGGCCCACACACCGGAGCGCAGGCTCTTCAATGAACGCCTCTCATCAGCTCGGAGCATGGTGGAGTGGTCTTTTGGCCTGCTCAAGGGGCGTTGGTGCTTGCTCATGAACAGGAGCCAGTTTGATCTCAAGCATACCCCCATCCTAGTCCTAGCGGCCTGCATCCTGCACAATATCTGCGCAACCGGGGGAGATGCCTTTGACTACCCCCAACCAGTGCAGCAAGAGGGTCCCATGCCCCTGTACCAACATGTCCTGTGCAGGCCATGGCTCGCGCCACAGGTTCACCAACTGGCATGTTGCCATGGCGAGTAACCTGCTCAAGGCCCTGGCCCGGCACCGTCTGTCTGTTACCATGGGTGGTGCCCTACCACTGTCCACGTGCAGGCCTGTACCCGGCCATGGGTGCTATGCTGTTGCCCACCTGGTTCCTTACAAGCCAGCGCCATATGGTACCCGCGCCTGTACTGCGCATGCTGTGCCACCTTATGCAGGTGGAGTGTCCCTCCCCACCCATGGGGCCCCCATTGATACAACGAACAACAGAGTGGTAAGGTACAACAGTTGTTTGTTTGGAGTTATTTACAAGAGGGGGGGTTTCACTGTTTGTGGGACCGTCCCATGCCCTCTTCGGTGCTCCACCGGGGCTCACTCCCCCGCGGGCCCTTGCGGCTAATGTCTGCTGTGACGGGCGGCCTCATGGCCCAGGCTCTCCGTTCACTGGCCGCTCAGCTCTGGGCAGTGGCATTGGACCCTGTGATGTTGGAGCATAAAGTTGAGGGTTACAATACAATCTGTCCTGTTACCCCTGCACCCAGCTCTTTCCGTTGCCCTCTGATGTTGGCGTGCATCCCTATGCAGCATCCCCTCCGTGCATTCCTCTACAGGTGGCGCTGCATTCCCCTCCAGCACCCCCCCCCTTTAGCAGACTGATATGTGTTGCAGCTTACCTGAGCTGGTGGGGCGGCCGGCATGGGTGGTTGGTTGCGGGTTGATTGTGGGTGGCTGTGGTTCCTGGAGGAGGGGTCTCAGAGGCAGCTGTGGAGGAACTGAGAGGGGTGCGGGCTGGAAGGGCAGTGCTACAGGCTGTTGTTGTGGGCCTATGTGAGGGAGAGGGACCCTGTCCACCAGGCCAGGGAAGGGGTGCTGCTGGGGAACCTAGGGTTGGCCGAAGTGCGGGGTGTGGGTGTGTGTGCACCTGCACCTGTGGGAGGGCACCCTGGTGGTACTCCCCTGCCATCCTCCATCTGGGCCTGGAGGGGGCGCGTCACACCGGGTTTCTCTCCGCAGGAATCCCACTGCCTCCCCTATGAGGTCAAGGGCTCGTGCGGAGGTTCCCTCCAGTGCAACTTGGCCCCTCGCCCTCTTGGCTCTGTCGAACTGCATCTCACGGTGGTGGGTGGCAGTCCGGCGCCTGTCTCACAGGTGCTCAGTGCAGGACCGGTCTAGCTGGCTACCAATATGTCTCGGTCCCTATCCCCCTCCCCTCGTTGTACCTCCCTGGTGAGGGCGAGCTCCTCGGAGTGCACCTTGGCTAACCTTCTGGTTTCCTCCAGCAGTTCCCTCCCCAGGTCCTCTCTGCTCCACCGGTTCTGGGCCCGCCTCTCCCAATTCCTCTTGGCCTGCTGGCAGCAGCTCCACTCACAGAACCGGGGCGCTCATCTGTGGGCGACATGTGAACCAATTGGGGTGTGTTGCTTGCCTTGCCCACACCCTGTGTCTATAGTGGTGCCTCCCAGTCACCAGGTGGGTGCCTGCCCCCCCCCTTCCCTGTCTGTCCCTATGGTGTTTGGTACAGGTCGGGCGGGGTCCCCGTCTTCCTGTCCCTTCTGTCGGACCCCTCTGCTGCTTGTCCCATATGGAGGCACGTTCACCCGCACCTGTGCTGTCCCAGCACCTCCTTGTGGAGGTTTCCCGTGGTCCTTCCGCCCCCGTGACCCCCCCCTCCATCTGCATACCCGTCCAGAGATGTTAACCAGTGTTGGTCGGTTACCCAACCGTGATGGGCAATGGCCCTTCCCTGTCATGCATGGGGAGTGGTTTGCTCTAGGGGATGCCCCTGTGGGCGGCCTGCTACCCCACCCCAGCACCACCCACGACCCATCCCTTGTGCATTGTTGCCTACGATCGTTGTCCTGGTGAATGGGTCTCGGGGGTGCCACCGGTTCCTCCTCGACCATCTCCTCCTCCACGACCTCCTCCTCGTGAACCTCCAGGGTCCCTTGAGCTGTAATGGGAATGGGGATTCATCAGTTGATCTTTTGTGCCCACCCACCTTTGGCTCCGGTCACTGCGGCCGGGCGCTGGCTCCCTTTGTTTTATCCGTTGCTTTCCTTCTGGACATTTTGGGAGCGGCGCATCACTGTCATGTTTTGACTGTCCTTTAAGGGCTCCCAGACGGGCGTCCGGCGTCTCCCCAGGTGGGCGTGTCTGCTTGGGGGCACCTGCATGGCCTCTCTAGCTATCTCTCTGTGGTGTCAGCGGACCCATTCCTGTGGGTGTTTTGTTTTTTACATGGACAGGTGGGTGTTGAACACCCATCTCCACCCATGGAGCATGCCGGCTCTTTCCCGCCTGCTACATAGGTGGTGTTGGGTGGGTCGTGCACGCGCACCCACCCACTCATGGACGTTTACACGGGCACTCTCCCACCCATCTGATGGGTGTTTATGGGTGCTCGTGAGTGGGTGCCGTCCGTGTAAAAACGGCCATTCAGATACTTGAGGCTTGTTTTCGCTGCAACTGATTCTTGGCATGATCACATTAAGGCAACAAATTTAAAACTGGAACGCTCGACAAATGGAGTAATAAAAGTTTGGAACACCATGGGTGGGAAACAATTACTGCCAGCTATCAAACTTCTGGAGCAAAAATTAGTTCCACAAGCACTTTGTGGAGCAGAAATCGGGGGTAGTATTCCTGAAAATAATCGAGAGAACTTCCAAAATAAGTTGATGAGGGTGATGTTAGGTGCCTCAAAAGGAACCCCTATATACATGATGAGAGCTGAATTAGGTATCTTTCTGTTTGAATTAGAAGCTAAACTAAGGTCATTCCAATATTGGCATAAACTAACTGAAATGCCATTGGACCGCCTCCCAGTTCTTTGTTGGCTGGAAGCAGCAACCTCTGATAATAAGTATAGGGGAATGAAAGTCTGAATTCCATGCTGAACTTGGTGGGCCTGTCTTTTATTGCTTTACAGGAATTACCTAAGGCTAAAGCCAGAGAGATACTTAAGACTAGGTTAAGGAATATACATATGCAGGAGGATATGGCTACCCTAAGACAAAATAAAATTGCTCCGATGCGCGCAAATTGTAAAGTTAATTTTGGCTGGGAAAATTATTTGCCAATACTAGAAAACTTTAGAATGCGGACTGCATATACCTTGTTGAGGTTTCAATCAATGCCTTCTAGATTTCTGGAGGGAAGATACCTCCAGTTTCCATATAGCCTTAGGCTGTGCCCTTGTGGCTTGCAACAACCTGAGGATTTGGCCCATTATTTGTTCTATTGTGGCTTTACTGTAAATGTGAGAAGGCAACTTTTAGACCCAACTCTGCAGGGGAAGTTATTTTGGAGTGCTCCAAATCTATTGGAATATCTCTTAGCAAATCTTCAGGACCAAGTGATTTAAAAAGTCACAAATCTGGCTCATGCATTGACGCTACAAAGACGTGCTAAGATCAAGACCTCCTCGAATTTGTAAATTAACTTCTTGGTTGCAGGGCATGTTTTATACATTTTATTCTGTTCCCTTCTGGAACTTTGAATGTTGCCAAGACCTTTTGGTCACGGCAAATAAAGGTTTTGATTTGAATTTCACCCCACCAGCGTGAGCATTTACCCCTTGCCACACCTCCACACCCCGTTACACTGCTGGGCATTGGGATATGAACCAACTACCCACCACTGGGACCATTTACATGCAAGGGGAGCAGAGGGGCTCCTGCACGCTGCTGCCTCCAATCCACCACCTCCCTACTTCCTAGAAAGGAGCAACCCTGGCTGGGTTGCCTGACTGGTAAGCCCAAGTTATATGAAAATTTAGTGGGTGGGGGAGCTATTGCTGTTCCACACCCTTAACTTTGTGGGGTATGTGTTCCCTATATCCCCCCACAAAAATTACACCCATGGTACAGAGGTGCATTCTGCACGCTCACAGTATAAGTAGAAGCCTCCTGGCCATGTTTGTGCTGGATTTTGCACCCATTTACATCTAGTACAGCACTTGGGCACATAATCTACCTTTATACAGCCTCCTTGCCCACCTGGATGAAAGATAGGGGTGCAGGGCATAGTCCTCAATCTGGATACTAAACATTAAGGTAGCTCCCTTTCCAGGAAGGTGTCTTTCTAAAAGATTTGTAGTCTTTAATTATCAATGAAATTCAGTCTCCTGTGTTAGGCAAAGGGTAGAAGTCAATTACGATTATATCAATGGCCTGAAATTCTTTGAATCTAGGAACATTGTCAAAAATAACTGCTGAACACATGGGTAAATGTTGAGTTGAAAGAATACGTTATGCCGAAACATCTTGCAAACAACAGAAGGAACTAGTCCATAATGAGTTCTGGGCTGTGCTGAAATTTTTCAAAAAGGTGCCTTTAATTTTACTTTGAATGAAAAGGCTTGTTTTGTTTACTTTCAATTAAATAAGAAAACTTGCTAGTGAACTTTGCTCACCGTTTCCTGGAATATTCACATGTGAACTGAGAAGATGGAGGAATCATCCATTTCCTATTGTCTTAGCTTTACATAGGCCCTTTTTACACAGAAACTCTAACGCTGATAAAATGGGTGTTGTTTTATTATACATGGTACAGGGCAACGCTGCAGCCCTGCAACATGGGCCCTTTTCACATGAGATGCCTCCACCCAGTTTCGCCGGGTAGAGATGGGTGGAGGCATCTGTGTAAACACCACTTGCGGTGGGTGGAGTCCGTTGCTTCGTTGGTGGGTGGTTGGAGATGGGTGTTGCGCAGGAGCATGCATGCGCCTACACCGACCGCAAGTGGTGTTTGCACAGACGCCTCCACCCAGCGAGACTGGGTAGAGGCATCTCGTGTGAAAAAGGCCCATGTTGCAGGGCTGCAGTGTCGCCCTGTACCATGTATAATAAAATAACACCAATTTTATCGGTGTTGTCTGTGTAAAAAGGGCCTATGTGAAGCTAAGACAATATGGTTCATATCTGAACCAGGGAAAAAAAATTCAGTTACACTTTTTTTTTTTTTTTAAATGTGGGTTGGAATAAATCAAACCTCTATAAGCAACTGTGTAGATTTTTCAGTACTTCCAGTTATTGATGGAAACTTTGAAATTTGAAAATGTCAAAGCCAACCCCCCCCTCATTTTTGAAATTTCATCCCCAAACAGAAAAATATAATACTTTAGGATTTTTTGCAAGACAGCAATCTCATTTCCTAAACAGCCCTAGTTCTTATAAAAATCCTTACACAAATTTTAACGAAAAGCAACTTCTCGCATTCTAAAAATCTATTCATTAATTTTATTTATGTATGTGTGTATATGTATGTATAATTCTATAATTTTCAGGCTACTCATTCCAGAGTTTTCCTACTGATTGCAATGAGAGTATTCCACAGTAAGTGGTATGAGGATTATCGATTTAAAAAACAAAAACAAATTCAAGCTTGCAAACTTTCTTTTTAAACTATACCATTTCTGTATGAATTTATTTATTTAATTTCCCTTTAGAAATTCAATAGCAGTGTTAGTTCACTGCCTCATCTGGAAGGCCAGCCTAAGACCAACTTGGTTCCAAATACCACTAAACCTCAGACACAAACTGCCTCTTTCGCCCAGATAACAACCAAGAACTTGCAGAATGCACATACACTGCATCAGGTGAGATGAAGAAAAAAACAGACATTTTTCATTTCACCGCTGTTAACTTTTTATAACATGACTCTCTGAGCAGAGAACACAATGGGACATTGCTAATGTTGGCAATGTCCATCTGGAGAATCTTGTCTTTTAATTTTTATTGATCTAGGGAAGTTCAGGGTATCTGATTAGAGATCTCTGTCTGTGCATCTCGATATTGTTTTTGGATTGTGGTTTCAATGTTAGTCCTGGAGTAAGAGACAAAGTATGTACCTTCCTAAAGAAGAACTCCATGTAGTTATGCATAGTCCTTCTTCGAGGATCTCCGCGATTCTCACTCTTGGGATTCACTTCCTGCTTCGCAGGTACCGGAAAACCTCTTGTCAGCAGTATCCAGGCAGAGTATGCCTGGAAAAGACTAGAACATGGTGAGGGCTCCGCCCCCTCCATTCCCCCCCCCCCATCCTGAGAAAAGCGTGGGCCCGCCTCACGAGGGACGGGCTAGTATAAATAGGGGGAGGAGCCCTCACTGCCTCAGTTCCTTCCAACCGCGTGGCGTTGGAAGATCTCTCAGTGCTACTTGGCGCTGGTCAATGGTAAACCTGAAAGAAGAAGAAGAATTTCTGTGAGTTATTGATTGAGTGCTGCCCTAGCCGGCAGGGTCTATTCCCCCGGGCACGATCCACCCTTCGGGGTGATGGCTTTAAAAGGTGTAGCTCCTGCCCTGCTACTCTATTGATCAGCGACCAGCACACTCGCTGTCTAGCCTGTCTGGGTGAAGCCCATAATACTCAGATTTGCAGAGCTTGTTCAGTGCTATCGAACAGGACTAAATGCCAGGGCGCTTAGAGGGTGGAGAAGAGGGACTTCTTAGGCTCCCCACTTGGCACTCTACGGCATCGGCAATGGAGCCTGCACCGAAGGCACCGATGGAACAATCACAATCCGACCCCCACGGGTCCCTACTGGAACCAAGACCCATGGTACCTTCTCCGCCTAAGGAGAGCTCCCACACACCCCGTACTGCCCGACCTACAGGGAGCGGTACCGAGGCTCCCCACGCACACAGCACCGCCCACTCCACGGAACGGAGTACCAGACAGGCGGAAGGGGAAAAGGAAGAAGAGCTCTACACAGGACACGCCGGAACGGGCTGACACAGGGGACGCGGCGACTCTCCAACTACAGCACGAGCAAAGGGAAATAACCCCATCGGGACCGACGAGCATTGTGCCTGAACTGCAGCCCCCGCAACTGACAGTACCGCCCGCAAGGGCCGTTCCTCCCCTACTGCTCACACTGCCAACCTCAGTACCCAGGGACACGCGCTCCCAATCACACAGACACTACCGCTCAAGGTCGAGATCTCCACAGTACCGGGATGAATGCAGAACCCCGCTGAGATACCACCGGGAATGCAGGTCCCGCTTGCCATGCTCGTGCTGCTCACCCTACAATCCTAGAGACAGACGTTACGATTATGCCTAGGTTCAAGGCTACCACTGCCGATCCCGGAGCCCGTCGCCCTACCTGGCATGGGCAGTCTTTGAAGTCCTAGCACGCCTAGGACTGGGGCATTCCTATGTGCCTCCACTCCCACCAAGGGCGGCACCGACAATAACTATCTCCCGCCCGCCACCTTCAGATGCTGACTCGACACCAACCCTCCAGAACACCAGCATGGGTGATACCAGGGACTATACGCCGGCGCCACCGGAGGCTGTATCTACGGAACCGTGAGAATACACCCGAGACAAAAGGTTAGCACCCTCTGGGGCCACAGAATTACTAACCTCACTACTGGGGAACCCAAGGGATGAAGCGGTACCGTTGGTACCGGCTCCAGCTCTGGTAGCCTCCCCAGGGAGATCCACATCTCAGTCATCTTCCTCATCCTCACCATCTTTGGAGGAAGATGAAACAATATCCCTCCCCCCAGTGGCGTCTCCCCCCCAGGGAGTGTGGGGCACTGCCCCCCTAGCACCGTTGGGAGACGCCCCGAGGCCACCGTTTAAAAAAACAACAAAAAACAACCCCGCGCCGCTGGTGCTGACAGCAGCAGCAGCCTCTCAGAGGCTGCTGCTGCTGTCAGTGTCTAACTCCCTTCTGGGACACAAAGGATGAGCTGCTCAGCCGCCCAAACCACGTTTTCTATTGAAAAGTGGTTTGGGCAGCTGAGCCCCTAGTCCACAACATGCATAGGATGTGCTGTG
>QEPC01010771.1:1267380-1289540 GCA_003113815.1 Sphenodon punctatus
CCCCCCCCCCCCCCCCCCCCCCCCACTCCGCAGTGTGTGTAAAAAGGGCCACTGAAGCTTTAGTGCATCATTGGACCAGCTCCATGTAAATCCCAGTTTTAAAATACTCTGTGCCAATTTTTCAGTTTTTTTTCTCCTGGAACCCCCACTACTGCCCTCTCTTCAGCTGGTAGGGGGTGGTTTTGTCCCTTTTTCACAAAAGAATCCATTGATGAGAGGTTGGTGACGTGGGATTCACTAACAATCTGAAAACAGAAAGGCTCCTATCACGTGTGTTTGAGGGTGGGGAGCAGGGAGCATGAATTCTGGGGGATCTGGCTGCATCTGGTTTATTTCTGCTATGTAGCCCCACAAACACGGTGGCACCATCTGGATTTGGGTAGTTACATGATGGCAGGAACTCACCCAGTGCAGCCAGGATCCATGGTAAAAGCTGCCCCAGACTCAGAAACTGAGCTGCTGCTGCGGGGCAGAATGATTTCCTCCAGTGAATGGAGGGGGGGAAGGAATGGGCTGGGTCTGGATTTCTCCCCATTGGGGTGGGGGTTGGGGGAAGGGGAAGAGGGAGGAGGGGGAAGCAATGGGGCTTGGTCTCTGTCACTGTGGGACTCTCTCTGGAGGTAGTGGCACTCAGAGAGGAGCCCCAGTAGTCAGGCAGGCTCTGCAGGGAGCCCCAGGCAGGTAAGAATCCCTGATGCAGCTGCCTCTGGCAGGTTTATTCTCCCAACCCCCAGCACAGCGGCACTACCACTTCCCTCGGCTCTCCTCTCCCATGTGTATTTGTTTTGGTCATGTGTACAATCGGGCTGAGTGGATGGCAAGTAACACTGCAGAAGGCTCTGGGCAGGCTGGTAACTGATGTTGCAAGGTCATGCAGGAGGTGAGGGCTACATCAATGAGGAGTGGGGTTTAGGGCTGTCTCATGCCTCCCTCATTCCCTCGCCCCCCCCAGGAGGCATGCCTCCCACTTTGAGAACCACTGCATTAAACAATGACGGTCCAAGTACAGATCCCTGGGGCACTCCATTATTTATCTCTCTCAATTGTGAAAACTGACCATTCAGTCCTACTCTTTTTTTCCTGATCCTTTACCGTTACCAACCCAAAATAAGGCAGTGCTGCTTCTTCCATGGCCTTTTAATGCCCTCAGTAGCCTCTCATGAGGAACCTTAGCAGACACTTTCTGAAAATCCAGATACCCTTCATTGGGGGGTGGGGTTTTTTAGTTCCCCCACCTATTTCTGATTTTTGGTTTTTAGATTGTATCTTAGCCCTGTTTTAATATTTTGTAATATTTATGATAATTTTAAACTGATTTTACTGTATTTTAATGTTTGGAAGCCGCCCCGAGCTGCATGGCAGGAGGGGCGGGGTAGAAATTTATAAAATAAAATAAATAAATAAAATAAATTGACTGGCTCACCCCTATCCACATGCTTTTTTACACCTCAACAAATTCCAATAGATTAGTGAGGCATGACTTCCCTTTGCTAAATCCATGTTGACTCTCCCCAATTAAGCTGTGTTTATCAATATGCCCAGTAATTTTATTCTTAATAATCATTTCCACCATTTTGCCTGGCACAGATGTCCGGCTCACCAGTCTGCAGTTTCCAGGATCACCTCTGGAGTTCTCTTTAAATATCGACATTACATTCACTACCCTCCAGTCCTTGGGTACAGTGGCAGATTTTAGCAATAGATTACACACTACCAGAAGTAGGTCTGTAATTTCATATTTGAGTTCATTCAAAACTCCGTAGTGAATACCATCTCATCCCAGTGATTTGTTACTATTTAGTTTGCCAATTTGTTCTAGAACCTCTTCCAGGGTCATCTTGACTTGTGACAGCTCTTCCAATTCATCACCTATAAAGAACAGTTCTGATGTGGATATCTCCCCCGACATACTCTGCAGTAAAGACCAAAGCAAAGAATTCATCCAGCTGCTCGGCAATGGCTTTATCTTCCCTGAGCGCCCCTTTTATCCCCTGGTCGTCATCTAATGGCCCAACTGACTCTAGCAGGGTTTTTGCTTCTGATGTACTTGAAAAAGTTTTTATTATTAGTTTTTGCCTCTTTAGCAAGGCTCTCTTCAAATTCTCTCTTGGCCTGCCTTATCAACAATTTATACCTAATTTCCCAGTGCTTATGCTCTTTCCGGTTTTCCTCATTAGGATTAGCCTTCCATTTTTTTAGAGGATGCCTTCCTGGCTCTAATAGCCTCCTTCACTCACCAGTTAGCCATGCTAAATTTTGGGGTGACCATGTTTGCCAATTGCCATCACTTCTGAATCACCCATATACTCAGTCCAGCCAGTCTCCCTGGAGACCGGGGTGCATTCTTATCTGATGACTGCAGCATTCTGTCCCTATGCAGCCACCACCACGACTGCATACTGAGTGGAGAGGAATTGACCTTTTTGCCGGTTGCTTGCGAAATTCAAATGCAGCAAAGAAGGAACAGCAGTACCAGTGACTGGCAGGCTTCAGGGGCATGCAACCAAGTGCATGGCTCAGTACACAACAACATTCTGATCTGGCAGGAATCAGACACGCAATCCCTTGATCCATTCCAGCAAGCAGCAACTTTTTGTCCTCCCTTCTGTTCCAAAAGCAGCACCATCACAGTGACCTCTGCCCCTCCCTTCCCAGCCTGTGAATCTTTGTGACAGGGGGATGCTGGAGGGTGCAGTTTAGCAGCGGTGAGGTCCTGTCTTGGCCTGACCATGACATTTGGGTGAGCGGTCAGGCTTGACACGAGGAGGAGAATGGGTTACAATTATACTAGTCTCTCAAGCTTAGGGGCCTCCAAAACTATAAGAATTTTCTTTCTTAATATAAATTAAAACATGATGAGTTAAAATAATAACTGCAAATAACACATGTAGGTAGTTAAGCAAGTGGAGTATATGGCACAGCGGCCAGACAGATGGTTAACACACACAAATAAAACTTGCGAAATTGATTAAAAAACCTAAGATAGAAAAACAGAACCCGCAGCTACCAGGATCTATAACGACCCCCAGCTTCTCTCAATGGGCCTGCAAGGAGCTTCCCAAGTGGCTGTGTCGGGGGAGGATTGGAACAGCTGTACTACTGGGGGACTGAGTGGCTGTGTTGCAGGGGCTGGTGGCTTTTTGATGAATGAAGTGTCTGGGTTGTTTAGCTAGGAGACATCCCCCAGTTTTGGGATGAAAGTTACTCCAGTGCAAAACATACTGTAGATAGTTGTTTTACCTAAGTGCTTACTACTAGCTTGGTGAGTGTTATATGCTTTTTTTTCCTTATGATTTTTCCTCTTTAGGAGAACATATTACTAAACCTCAAAGGCCAAGGTTCAGTTAAAGTTATTGACTTTGGATCAAGCTGCTACGAACAACAAAGAGGTTTGCAGAAAAGTCAAGTTGATGTAATTTTCTTCATTAGATTTCTTAACTTTTAATAACATTTTAACATTTGTTTCTTTTTGAGCTACAGAAGCAGCCCCTGTTTCCCCTTGCTTACATCATTTGAATCTGCAATTCAGTGGGGCTCTCCATGCCCCATCCCATGAAGCTTCCCCTCTCCCCTCCGTGCCCACTGTTGAGTCTGACCTTCCACCTCTTCTCTTGTTGAAGTAGGAGATGCTCTTTGCAGAGCATGGAAGGAATTGATCCATGTGACTAATTCCAATGTCTTACTCACTTGAGTATGGTGTGGTTCATTACTGTGGTAAGTGCTTGCAGGAGCCAGGCCTTAATAGGGAAGCACCCTAGCCACACCTGGATCCAACCAAGTCAGGTAGAGCAGGAGTTCTTTATAAAGCAGAGCTTCAGGCTCATCTGAAAAGACCACCGGCGATGGCATGAGGGGACCATGTTAGGCTGGTAAGCCACAAGGCAATGGCTGCTAGAGGCTGGGAGCCTAGGAAGTGGCTTGCTTTGGAAGGGAGGCTGGGAGCTGAAACAGGGCTCACCCCAGAGGAGGGGTCTGTGTGAAAGAGATCATGACTGGGAGTTGTATGTTCCTTTGGTGATGGTGCTATCCTGATTGCAAAAAGAGCACAATGGAAGGATGCAATCCAGAGTCTGCTTTATAAAAGATACGTGGGTTGTCCTCATCCTGCAGACACAGTGCATAGTGGGTGTTCTCCTACAAGATGTCTGCCTGATTGGAATCATGAGTTCATTTTTCATTTGATGTCAATCATGTTACATTTCACACATTTCTGAAATGAACCATGCCCTTTCTTCCCTTCCTGGTATAGCAAGGATTGCTAGGAACAATGCACTGCCATTTTATGAGATTTAAACTGCATTTGTTAGGGCCACCAGCACTTCCACTTAGCCCCAGCTTGAATCCCATTGCACTGAAAAGCATACATGCTAGTGCTAAGAGCAAGCACTGGCATTAATGATCAGAGGATCACACTGTTTTGTTTTTGTTTCCTTTTTAAATCCCATTATACAAAGAACAGATGCAACCTGACCCATAAGAGGAATCACTACACAGAAATGTGCATCTTGCTCAACACCAGCCCATTTATTGGACTAGATGGACCTCTTGTCCTGGATGCTAACCTTCTCAAAGGTAGCACCTAAGGGTCTGTGTGGTGTCAATGGTGACTTGAGAAGCTTCAGATGACTTCTGCCACAGAAGGCCAGGTGCCAACCCAGAGGCTCCTGCTACCTGTTGATTAGTTTACAGGGAGGTTGCAAATAAATTGTACCTGTGGTGACAAAGTCCTTAGAGTTGTCCCTGCTCACACCTGACAATGAGGAGCAAATCCTAACACCAATAATACCTATCTTGCAGTTCAAGAAGGATATGACTGTGAAGAAGGTAATGGCACTTGTCAAGGGGAAGAAATCTGTTACACTTTTGCTGAACAGGGAAAAGACAAACATTTGTTTTTCTGTTAGCTAACCCCTTTGCCTAACCCTTTACATTTTGCAGCAGCTGGGGTGAGACCAATCAGATTTACGGTCAGAAGGTGGTGATCGCTGATCATTTTAGTCTTTTTCATGTCTGGGCAGGAAATACAAGATTGACCCAAGAATATTCCTGGAGAATAATCATCTGAAACCCATAACTTCAGTGTCAATAAGAAAAATGGGATAAGATCCAACTTCCAATAAATTGAATGGGAGTTGGTGTAGTTCCTCGTGGGAGGCCTAATGGAAAGAGATCTATGATTGGGGGGGTGAAGACCAGAAGTTAGCGATGAGTTAGCATTATGGTAATATCTTATATTGCTCAGCACACAGACATATGACATCACAGCCCCTCTCTGTGCAGTACTGGAGAAGCCATATCTAGAACATGAACTATGTCGCTAAGCACCTCCCTCCCTCATAGAAGTATCAAACTACAGGAGAGTTCAGAGAAGAGTGCAGAGTGGATAACATGCTATAGGAATTGATGTAGGAAAGAAAAAATACCCTGAAAATGTTCAGCAATTATATTTGGGTTTGGCTGTATAGGAATTAAGAGAGCTTGAACTTGCTCTCTGTTGGCGGCTCAGGTTGGCAATGGAATCAGCTGCCATTGCAAACATATGGTCTCCCAATGAAGACAGTGGAGCTCTCTCCACTGTCACTGTAAGACAGATGCTATCGTCAATCTCAGTAAATCCCACAAAAGATTGGGGGGGGGGGGGAGAGAGTAGTTTATGATAGTTCAAGTGATGAATTTCAAAGCTGGAATGAATATCAAAGTGGATATTCATTTCTGAATGAAATATTTCTGAATTTAATTTGTGAATTTTCAAAGGCAAATTTCTTCAAAATTGGCACATGAATGTACAGTGGATGTGCCCAAGGCCACCCAGCAAGTTCATGGATAGGACAGGATATGAACCCTGTCTTCTCAGATACAAGTCCAACACCTTATCCAGTTAGCCACACTGGCTCACTCTAGGAAACAGATCTAATCCAGATCTTAAAGAATCTGATATGTTTCCCTTCTCTAATGTCTATGATTTTGTAAATTGCTGCTCTGCTAGTAATACGTTCCCCGTTTGCATCTTTTTTCTCTCTCTCTTTTAACAAAGTGTACACGTACATTCAGAGTCGATTTTACCGCTCACCTGAAGTGATTCTTGGCTACCCTTATGCTACTGCCATTGATATGTGGAGTCTGGGATGCATCATGGCCGAACTCCACACAGGCTATCCCCTATTCCCAGGAGAGAATGAAGTGGAGCAACTGGCCTGCATCATGGAGGTAACTTCTACCTGATTACCCCAACAGAAATATTCTTTCCTCCATTCCTCACCTTCCCCTCTTGGAAACTAGGCAGTTTTTAAATCTGACCAAGTCTTGGAATAATCCTTTCTTTTCCCCAAGAAACCCGTACAAATGAGTTTTTCAGGTTAGCCATTTGTTTGCTAACTCATACTCTCAGCAACAAAATGAAATAGAGAGTAGATTGCATTATTTCAATAGATGGGCTGACTGAGAGTAAGGCTTTTCTCAGTCCGGGACCCCAAAGAAAAAGATGGGAAGGTTCGTGAAGCTGCTGTGTCTGTTGCCTGGAGAGCCAGCTCTCTGGAGTAAACATTAGTTTGTGCTATTTGTGCCAGGAAAGAGAGAACACTTTAACCTGATCAGAAAAGTAAGGAGCAATTACAACTAAAGAACCACATTAAATTCTCAGAGGAAAGTAAAGCAATATGCAGTATTTTAATTGTTCTCATTTTCCTAATGTATTTATTTTTGTTTATGTCGCTGACGATGCAATCCAAATGTTACCAACCTTGGTGCACCACACTGCAGACTGCTTTTGAGGCAGAGCTGATTAATAAGAGCACATCTTTCTGCTGTCCCATGTCCTCTACTAGGGGTGTGCACTTTGTTTTCATTATATTGATAACGATAACTAAATTCTTTGTTTTCATTATCATTATTACAACAACAATAACCAAATCAATAACGACTTTCATTTTTTTTTGTTCATTTTGTTATTGTCTGGCAGTGGTTTTGGAGGGAAAATGTGGAGGGGGAGGAGGGAACAGACCTCTCGGAGTCATTTGGAAGGTAAACAGTGTTGAACTCTTGAACTGGGCCAGTGATGGGAAGGGAAGGACCTGATGGATGCAATTGCTGGCCAGTGAGCAGCAGGTCCCAGGCAGTTGAATGGCACCCTGTGATTGCTCAGTGCCTCCTGCCTTCCAGAACCAATCGTGGGGGCTCTAGGGAGGGCACTGTAACCCTTTATTTTGCAGGGCCAGGCTGTTTGACTCTTGTTCTGTGTTAGCTCTTGCTGTGTCAGGTTGTGGTTACGGAACTCGGGTGCTTGCACTAAAAATCTTTCCCAGCCCTCGGTGTCAAACCTTATCTTTCCTTATACCCTTTATTTTACCCTTTCTCTTCCCCTGTACATACATAGATAGATAGACACACAGACAGACACTATAGTTTTTCCTTTCCCCTTGCCCTGACTGTCTCCCCATGTCCATATAGATATATTCTTTGTGTGTGTGTATATATAGAGAGATATAGATTAGATATTGTATAGATAGTAGTAGATACTAGGCTGTTTTATTATATATATTAGCATTATAGGACAGGAATAAGATAGATACTTAGAACACATAGCAGATAGAAGTGTATTGATATACTTAGATAGGAATATATTGTATATAGTATAGGTTATTAGCTGTAGGTTAGACATACATATTAGTAATTTTTCATATTGTCATTGTGCACTTACTAATGCATTATAATGAGAAAGGGAGGTAGGAGTTCTGAGAAGTTCAGGGCAGGTGTCTGCTGGCACTTCTGCCACTGGTGGCAGCCCACAATGGAAACAATACCAAAACCAAAATCTTTGTTGTCGTGCAAAATTGATACTGATACCAATAACTACACCAATAATGAAGAATGAAATTTTGTTAATGATAATGAAAATGACAGTTTTTAATAATGAAAATGAAAAATGACATGGATCCCTGGTGCACATCCCTATCCTCTACATTAACCTCTTGTCCAATTTTAGACCCAATTCAAGATTTTGCCTTGAATGAGCAAGTTCTAAATGGTCTCCCTCAGCCATCCACACAGCATCTACAATCAACAGAATGCTATTTCTGAGAGTTCCCTTGGGAAACCCATCTCCAGGGCCTCAGAGAGAGCTTTCTTTCTCCAGCAGTGTTGTAGATACTATTACTAGAGTTCAGAGAAAGCCTAACTCGGATCACTAGCAAATACCTCTCTTCAGCTTTATTTAATAACAAAGTAAGTGGTAGGAATCTTTCTGATGGAAGGCAACCAGCAAGACTGGCCTAATGGAAGAACATGAATGAAAATAATTTATTATTTTATTATTTATTCAAATGTATATGCCAACCGTCCCATTAAGGCTAAGGGCATCTTACAACCAATCAAAACATCTTTAAAAATCTCATTAACCCCCTGCAACTCTTTCCCTAACCCCCTCCCCCTCCCACCAATCTCACTCAACCCTGTCTCTGCCTGCCAAACATTGTTTCTGGAAGATGAGCAGGCTTGAGCTTCGACAAATCTAAGAGCTGAAAATAAGAACTTAAATGAATGACCATGGCAAATACCATATTAGTCAAATTCACCTGCTTCAACTGAGATCCGCCAAAGCAAAAATAATGACTATTTGGTTTCTGCTTCATTGAATAGCCATATTTTTATATTTTGATTTGGTTGGTCAGTTATTTTGGTACCATTAATGCTGTTATGCATGTACAGTGGCTAAAATGAAGTAATTGAACTACTTAATGACCAAATAAACAGATACGAAAATATCCACTTTGATTGTGGATATTATTTGTCTATTTGGATAGCTATTCAAAATATGAATAATATTCTCCGGTACAAAATCCACTATTCATTCCAGTTCCACTGGAAATGGAGAAATGGTTATTGTAATAGATCCTTTAAGTTATTGTAATACAGTGATGGTCGTATAAAGTATAAATTTATCAATGGTTCCAGCTTTCACTATGGCCCACATTTATAAACCCAAATTTACAAGACTCACATAAAAACAGTCTGAACAATAAAATATTAAGTAACGATTAAATTATTAATCAAACTTACCATGCAGTACATCAAACCAATTTTACCTTCCAGTAATATAATTCATATCTAGTCATCTCATATCTTATAAAATTATAGATTTACTAAGTCATGAACAAGCATGGTGATGCAAGAGTTGTATGGTCATATTAAAATGAAAGTGGAGTAGAGAGAGTTTGTGCTAGATAAAAGGTTCTCCAACTATGGGTTGAGACTAGGGCTGAAATGAGATTTTGCCAAAAAAGGGAAATCTCATCAAATTCCTGGCTCCTGATCCCATCTCAGTTGAATCAAGAATTCTCAGTACTTGGAAATGTCTCAACCAACATTTCATTTCTTGGTTTACTGACTTTCCACTTACCAGGATTCCATGTACCGCTTTGTCATCCGTTTCAAATCCCAACAGTATAGGGGTGGGAATTCAGATTTGGATTGAATCCGTAACTGCTCAGAACGGGCTGTTACGGATTAATCCCTACCGAACCGAAATAGTGCAACGACAATCCTGTTTTGGTTTGATTTTAAAATAAAAACATTTTTGAAAAATGACTGCGCATGTGAAAAATGGCTCCTAGATAATTCTGTGCATGAATTCCCTTTCCCAAAATGGTGATGTCACCGTCACTACCATTCTAGAAAAGGGCAGTTAGTATGCACATGCACAGTGGCTATTATGTGCATGTGCAGACCAGCTGCCCTTTCCCAAAATGGCTGCGATGCTGCCACTGCCATTTTGAAAAAGGGCGCACATGCGCAGAATGATCTAGAAGCCATTTTGCATATGCACAGTAATTTTTATGTTTTTTATTTTTTAATTGATTTAAATACGAATCCCTAATACACATCCGTAATTAAATACGTAAATTGCAGATATGGATCCGAATCCATAATCTAAACCGAAAGACCCTTGTACTTTCTTGTCACTCATTGGCTGGTATGCAGATTCCTTTACTAATCTGCAATGCAAATGCAGATTGGTCAAAGCAAAAGCAACAACATAGAACAACAATTCTGCTTGGAGACACTGGAGTGAAGGTTAATGTGCACTGTGGGGAGGTTAAGGGGTGGGCGGCTGTTTACATAGTGATTGACTCAGAAATGCAGAAACAACAAACCCAGAAGTTAAATGGTACCCTTGGCAATGCTGTAAATGCTAAATGAATGGTACACAATAAACAAGAAGTAGAAAGTGCAAGTGGTAAATCGGGATGGTATCTCGTGGCATTCCGAGAATTGAGAAATTGCATTGATATTGGGAAATGGTTGGGAAATCAAATCTCTGTTCCCAATATGATGAAATTTTGTGTGAGCAGCAGTTTAGCTGCTCGTTTCAGTCTTATTTAGGAACCATATGGCGTTGTGCAATCTGCAGAGGAGGTCATGACCTCAAATGATATTTGATAGACTCTCCATGTCTTTGCTGCTGACTGGGATTGTGAGAATATATTTGTCTTAAAATGCAGTGACACAGGAAAGCGTTTGGAAATCATCATCTTGGACATTTTAATTGTAAACTGTTTTGTTTAGCTCCAATACCTACAGTAAAGGTACTGTGGCCATGACTATTAGGCATGTTTATAAAAGGGTAAATAACTCCTTGAATTGATTTTGCCTCTTGAAGGTATTGGGTCTTCCACCAGCTGATTTTATTCAGAATGCATCACGAAGGCGAACATTCTTTGGTAAGAACTATTATTCTCATTCCAGTTTCACTCCCTGTGCAAGTTAACTCAGCTTGTCCACTCTTGCCTTTTATGTATGGACAGCCTAAGGGGAGTCTCTTGAACCCTATAGAAAAATCCACTTATATTCTGGGAATATTTTTACAGGCACCTCTCACAGCCTAGAGAAGAGTCTGGACAAATGGTTCATTTGTTTACTCATTTAAAAAGGTTTTCTCGCTGCTATAACCAGAGGAGAAACTGCCACTCAACAGATATACATATATGTAGATATATTAGAAAAGCTACATTTACTGTGAATCCTGGTGGGTAGGATACATGTAATGCAAACAAGAAAGGGAATGACAGTTAAGGTGTTGAAGATTCCGTAAACACCAGCCACCCCACAGTCCTGAAGCTGTTTGATGCTGATGCTACTCCCTTGCATTGACATGTCAGGTCTCTACAGATAGCAGTGACAAGGGGTAATTTCAGATGGGACGGGCCTGGAGGCCCGCCATGCTGAACCGCGGACCATTTTGGATTCGGTCAGGAATCAGTCCGGCCGTCCTTTAGACATACTAGCCTGATTCCTACCAGGGATCGGGGAGGGGGGCGGGGCTGTGTGGTGCAACGTGCGGCCACACGCCTCCCCCTGCGCTCCCCTGGCTGGCCGCCCTCCAGGAGATGGAGGCTGTCCTCCAGGAGCCAATTCCAGGAGCCAATTTGGCCGCTGCGCCTGATCCAGGCCCATGGTCGGGACCACGGTCCGGAATGGGCCAAATGTAACAAACGTTACTTTTGACCCATCCCGGATCGTGGCCAGTCTAACCACGCTTCTGGACCTCCGGGCAGCCATAGGTCCGGAAGCGTGGTTAATTTGATTCCTGCCAGGTATTCACCGTGGTGAACATCTGGTGGGAATCTTTCAAACATAACGGGACAAACGGCCACCACAGGGGATTCACTCTGGTTGACCGTGGTCTCGTTACGTCTGAACTTACCCAGGGAAGAACCCAGGCCTGTGGTTGGCACAGCAATTAGTGTATCCACACACTTTTCAGCATGTGCACAGTTTGCTTTCCACCCTTGGCTGCAGGGGTTGATAACGCGGAAACACCCTTAGAGCTCCGAAGAGGAGGAGGAGTGTGCCTGGCAATGTGCCTGTAGCTAAGCAACCATGACTAGAGGCAGGTCCTTGCCTCAAGGGGCTTTTATGATGGACACACAGGGAGAGACAGGGATACTTTCAGGGGGAAACCTGGTTCAAGTCTTGCCTTAGCCAGAAACTCATTGGGTGACCTTGGCCCAGTCACAATATCTTCTCAGCCTAATCTACCTTACATGTTTGTTGTGAGGATTAAAAGTTGTGTTTATTAGTTATTTGTAAAGCGCTCCGAGTGCCATGGCAGAGGGGCGCTATATTAAAATAAAGATGATGATGATTATTATTATTAATTTGAGAAATTGCATGTGCATGTGCATGTGCATAGGAGCAAGGTGATCCTGGAGATAAGGTTGTTTAGGCAGTATCATTGGTGAGCTGAGTAGTCTATGGGGATGGGAAGACAGGGAAAGCCTAATGGAAGAGGTAGGTTTTCGAGAGGTAGGTTTGCCTCCTTCCACCCTCCCTCCTACTCCCCATGGCAGGTCAGAAGCAGGAAGGAGGTGGGACTCTTAGAGGAGTCACCCCCCCACCCCCAATCTCTTGGTGAGCATGCTCTGGATGTCACCCTGGGAAAGTGATGCTCTGGGGGATTGGGGAGGGGCTAGGGGAGGTACCAGGGCTCCCAGGCTATGTTCCTGTGGAGGATCCCAACCAATTAGAATGGTTTTTAGGGCAGTTTGGAACATCTTTTCCAGCTATCCTGATGGGGAGCCCTCGGGAACTTTCTCTCCTCCCCTCTTCTACCAGAAGGGATGGGGAAGAGAGTTCAGAAGCTTTGGGCCAGTTTGCAGGCTGCAAAGAACAACTGGATTCTTCCTTGGGGTGGGTAATATGTTCTTAACTTTTCTATTTTTAAAATTATTTTTTATGTTTTTATTTATTTTATTTATTTTTATTAATGTCTTTTTTATGGTTTTGGGGTATTTTCGTTGTTGGATTTTTAATTTGTTTTTTAATGTTTGGGGGATTTTGATTGGGTATTTTAAATATGTTTTTGGATTTTTTAAAAATTCCTTTTTTTAGGGTTTGGGGGTATTGTGGTGGTTTTGGTATTCTACATATATTTTTGGACGTTTTAAAATTTTTGGTTTGTGCATTGACTCTATTTAAAAAATTTTTTTTCTTATTTTAAAAATAATTTGTGTTTCCATGTAGTTTAGATATTGGATACTTGGAGTGAATATATTGTGCATTGACTGAGTGCAGCAGCGGGGAACGCAGCAGTGTGAACATTTCAAATATACTTGTTTCTCACAAGACCTTTTTTGACTTACATTGTTGCGCTTCATTGTGGCAGCCTCTTTGAATTATATCCCTCTTCCTGTGTGATTTGATACTTGAGAAAGTTGAACTTTGAATGTTTAAATTGGTTGGTTGAGATATTGTGTTGGGCTCCTAGTGGAAAAAAATCAAAGACAAAATATAGAAGCTTTTTGAAAGAATTTATTTGGTGACAAAGTTGTTTGGGACTAAGGGCACTTTCAAAATACTTGCTTTGTGTTATTTTAGTGCGTTTGAGGAAGGAAATAGCTACATTAGCCACTTTGAATTTTGCCCCCACTCTACTTGGAATTTGGGATCTTAAGGATTTTTCCATGTATTTTGTTTTCCTTTTGTTCACTGGTCTGGAAGCATTCAGCTTGTAGGAAGGATACTGAAAGTGCTATATCAGAGGTGGGGAATCTTTTTCCTCTCAGGGAATAATTGCAGCATTTATGGTGTGCCATTTAGAATTTCACATAATCCTGTTGGGTTTTCAAGAATTTTCCATGCATTTTAGTTGTGGCCTATGCTGCCTGTGTATTTCAGATATTGTAAAATGTTTGCTTGAATTGCACCTTAAGGTAAGGTACTGGAAATTTCTATAATCTCTCCACTCCTTCCCTCTCCCCCTCTGTTCAAGATCGTCTCACCAACTGTCTCTCTGATATCTCCGCCTGGATGTCTCAACGCCAGCTCAAACTGAACATGGCGAAAACTGAACTCCTTATCTTCCCTCCCAATCCTTCCTCTTCCTCTTCCTTGTCAATTGCCATTGAGGGGGTCTCCATCCTCCCTGTCCCCCAAACCCGTAGCTTGGGCTTCATTTTTGACTCGCACCTTACCTTCAAACCCTACATTGACTCCGTGGCCAAATCCTGCTGCTTCTCCCACCACAACATTGCTAAGATCCGCCCTTTTCTGTCTGTCTGTCTCTGCCAAAACTCTCATCCACGCCTAGTCATCTCACACCTCGACTGCTGTAATCTCCTCCTTGCTGGCCTTCCCCTCTCTCACCTTTCTTCCCTCATCTCTGTTCAAAACTCTGCTGCCAGGATCATCCACCTTGCCCGTCGCTTTGACCATGTGCAGCCTCTCCTCTCCTCTCTCCACTGGCTCCCTCTTCCTGAGCATATTCTGCACAAGCTCCTTGTCCTCACTTACAAAGCCCTTCACAACCTCGCTCCCTCCTACCTCTCTGCCCTGATCTCCCTCCGAACCCCTGTTCGAGCACTCCGCTCCTCTTCCATTCCCTTCCTCACCCTCCCACACCTCCCCTGCTCCCCCAACCGCCTTCGTCCCTTCTCTCTTGCTGCCCCGCACACCTGGAACTCCCTCCCTGCCCTCGTCCGCCCTGCCCCCACCCTCCACACCTTCAAGTCCCTCCTCAAAACCCACCTCTTCTGCTCTGCCTTTCCTAACTCCTACTAATCACCTCCACCCAGGATTATCCCCCACCTCTTATCTGTAAACTCCCCATTTACTGTAACCAAGCCAAGAAAGTGTACTTGAGTTCTCGCATCCTCATGAATGTTGCATCCCTTGTCTCTCCCTCTGTTCCCCCTTCCTTGTTTCCCCTCCCCCTGTCTTTACATTTTAAGCTCTTGGGCAGGGACTGTGTCTATCTTGGTTTTTTTAAAGCACTAGGTACATCGCTGGCGCTATATAAATGCTTGTAATAATAATAATTAATAATCTGGGCTACCTGTTATGGTACTTCTGTTTCCTCTGCTATGATACTCCTGCCATTGAACACCTTTCCTGCTGATAGTTTTTGGAGACAGGTCCCTACCTATTAGGCTTATAATGTAAAAAGGACAAGGGTGAGGGGAACACAGGGAGACACAGACACAATTCCCATTTTTTTTACAACTGGGAAACTGAGGCTGTAAAATTCCATATTAATTTCAAAATTCTGGTTGGCCTCGCCTACTGTTGGCTTGGCCCCACCTACTGCTGGCCCTGTTCACCACCACACAAGCCTTAGGATCCAACAGCTGCCACTGTTACAGTCTAATATCAAGGAAGGGGAACATCGGGAGAGGGCAGAATGTATACATTTCTGTTTTACAGATGAGGAACTGAGGCTCAGAGGCATTGACTTGCCTGAGGCTACCCAGTGATTTGCCAGGATTTGAACTTTGGTCTCCAAGATCCAAATCAGCACCTTATCCACTAGGCTACACTGGATAATCTTTGTAGCAGAGTCGTGAACAGAAATTAAATAGTGCGGGTCAAAGCAATGTCATGACTGGGCCTAAGGAGTTACTCTGCAAAACTTTTGTATAACTTAAAAAAGTCTTTTTTATTTTTCAAGATACCAAAGGTTTTCCTAGAACTGTCACGAACAGCAGGGGTAGAAAACGGTACCCAGCCTCCAAGGATCTGAGTATGGCAGTGAAAACCCATGATGCTGTTTTCCTGGATTTTCTGAAAGGATGCCTCATGTGAGTTAGTTTCCATGTCTTTGCTAAACACAGGTTTGGCATTTCTCTGAATCTCTTGCTTTATTTCCCTTATGCCTGTGAAGGTTTGTGCATCTTTATGATCATCCCAACTTTTGTTTCATAAGCTTCTCACCATAGTGACTGACTGAGTATACAATGTATTGAATGTTTCACAGTATAGAGCTAATCCTGTGCCTTTGGGGGGATCTTAGGGTGTTTGAACATATCTGATGATTGCACCTGATAAACCTGCTGTGGAAAGGTGCAGGCCTCTGAACATCAGTGTGTTCTTTCATCAAGAATATGGCCTACAAATAAACCTGTCATAGAAATGCAATTTTAATAATTTCATTCTGATTCCTGGACCTTCCTTGCAAAAAGTGGTAGTTAGACCTACCTCAACATAAAATAGACCCACCCAGAATGGTTGATGCTACTCATAAAGGTAATGATGCTTTACTTGCCTATGAAAATGAAAACCTTCATCTGGGTGGGTGAAAGAGAGTAATGTTGCAAGGCACTGTGAGCAATGAGCTCGATTTTACTCCCACTGGCATTGATTTTACACTGGTGAAATTCCACTGAATTCAAGGCAGTTATTCCTGATTTTGAGCTATGTGAGTAAGAGCAGATTGAGGTACCATCAGTCTTATGCACCTCCAATGTACAGTTGACATTATAAGTTGGGTTCAGCATTTGGGGTAGGCCTTTAGATGGGAGAAAATGTATGGTAGGCTCAACACACATACATGCAAAAAGTTTGCTCCTGCACCTCACCCACACCTTACCCTAAGAAAGAAATTGCCTAACACAAAGGGGTTTGATGCAGGGAATCTACAAACATGCAAGCAAAACTGCCCCTAGGTTATACTGATATGCGTTAGTGCATAACGATCTGGCTGCAGCTTTATTGGCTGGCTGTACAAGGTACACATGTAATATTTGCCCTGCTTCAGGAACTCTCCCACCTTCGGTCAGAGGCTGACTTCTGGTTATGGCCCCCATTGCAGGTATTTATTTTACAGGGTACCAAACATTATAGTTTGTCAGCAAAGTATCAAACATGCTCATCTTTAAACATGGAAGTAGTTCCAACAAAGTCAGTGGCATCATCTGTGCACTTAAAGTTAAGCATGTGCATAAGTGTCTTGCGGGATCAGGCTAGAGTGTCCAACACCTGCAATAATTGACTCCTCATTGTATAAGACACCTACCTGCTACTGGTTATTGTTACATTCTTGAAGGAACCGTAGAAAGCGGAGCAGTTACTTAACTCCTTGTCCATTTGCTATCCTTCTCTGCAGCCGAATTTGAATTATAATCTGGGTACAAGACAAGCTTTCCCGTACTTACAATGATTTCTGGATAACATTCTTTCTAGTATAAGAGTGAAGTTGTAAGGTGGGGTTTTAGGTAGGCCTGAAGCGAGAATCAGTTTGTTACATTTCATTTTTCATTTTTTCATTTGTATCCCACACTCTCCCGCCAGGCGGCTCAAGGCGGCTCACAACAAATGAAACAATATATACATCCACAATACGGTCAAAATCACATCAACAAAGCTCCCCAATCAGTACAGTCAATAATTTCATTATTACAATGACAACTCACCCTCCTTCTTACATCATTTTACATTCCCAATAAGTAATTAATTCCCTTCACTCACCTAATCCTATCCCCCATCCTGCTGCCACCAGGAAAAGGGCTCTCTACTCATCCCTCCTCCTGCTCTCACCAAGAGGGGGAGAAATCCTTTCAACAATTATATTTCATAATGCAGTGCTTATGCAGTGCTTATATTTCATAATTTCAGTGCTTAACTTGTAAAAAAATAAATAAAAATGAATTACCGGGGACCAAGCTTCCCCCAGAAACCACACCCCCATCCCAGAGCTGCTTGTAGCAGGGAACCAAACCCTATTTTACAACCTCTGCACCAACTACTAAACCACCCTTCCTCTCTACAGAAGAATATAAGACAGTCATTCTTGTGATTTAATCTATATGATGACCAGCACAAGGTCTAGGCAGGAACATAATTAATTAATGAAAGCCATATAAACCATCCATTTCTTTTTCTGACTTTTGTTTCCAGTAGTGCTGAAACTTGGTCCTCAGTTTTCCCCATAAAACCCCAATGATCGAGGTGCTCGACTTGGTTTTCCAAGTTCTGAAGCTTCGAGAATGGCCCCAAAACTTTGGAACTCAGAAAATCCTTGGCCAGGTACAAGGAAGGGAGCTGAAGGCCAGTGCTAGACCCCTTCTCCCCCTTCCCTGGCCCTCACTGTCCAGGGAGAGAATAGGCCAATGGGGTGGGGCTAGCAGGGGCTCAGGGGTGGGGTGCTAAGGGGGTGGGGGGGCCTAGCGGGGGCTGAGGGATAGAGTACTCACCCTCCGGAGGGGCTATGACAACGCATAGCTTTCTCCGGACCAGGTAAGTTTGAAAAAGTTGGACGTGCTCAGAAGGGCCGAATGGCCTTCTGAGCATGCTCAGACCTTTCCAAGATGACGCTTTGATAAGAACATAAGTTGTGCCATTGCGAGAATACTAAACAGAGAGAGAAATATATAAAAGAGACACACACAATACTCGGGACAATACATGGTACACAGTCACTTGACTCCAGTAAGCATATCGAGAAAAAAAATATCAGCCGAGAAAGTGTCGAGAATTTGGGGGGGGGGTGTCTCAATTCTCGAGTCTCACTTAAAAACAAGCCGAGAAACATGATTCTCGACAAGAATCAAGAGAAAATCAAGATCAAGTTTCAGCCCTAGTGTGAATGCCCTTATCTTTGCTCCCTTACCCTGAGATCAGTCTTTCAGTGTTTGTAGATAGGAACTGGATCCAGGGGCCAAATAAAAAAAATTAGCCGGGGCCACATGTGACCCCTGGGCCTGAGATTCCCCAAGCCTGGTTTAGTTGCCATGTTAGTCCTAAATATGAGGGGGGGGAACGAAGTAATCAGGCTGTTACCTTTTTATTGGTCCAACTTCTATTGATAAGATGTAGCTTGCTTTTGAGCGTCATTAAGAACTTCCTTAGGCAAGAACGAATGTGAAGCTGAAAAGCTCGCACACACTTGCAGAAGTTTGCCCAGTAAAGGGTTTCATCCTAACTACTTTGTCGCTTGTTTTCCCATAGTATTGCAAACCAAGTACTGCTTCCTCATTACTTGCCATCTGCATGTTTTTAGGTGGGAGCCTGACCAACGCATGACTTCAGAAGAAGCAATGCAGCATGCATGGGTCCAGGAACCAAGATTAAATAAGTCAAGGCAAAAACCTCAGATGGCAACAAAGCTGATAGATGGCTCCTTGTTGACAGCAGAGAAGAAAGGGGAGAATGTGCATAAGCATGCACCGCCAAAAAGATCAAGTACGGCAGTCCCAATTTTTTTAACCAATTTTTTTTTTTTTTAACCAATTCTTCTTACAGGAGTTCTTTGTAATAGATAGATGTCCTTAGCTTTACCAGATGACTCTTATTTTAAGGAAACGTTTCAGAGTTGCACGGCTTCATAGAACATAAAAGGCAGGGTATAAATTAAATATAAAATACAGTAGAATGACAGGCATCTCTTATTTCTGACACCTCACAGCTGATCATAACAGGCAGAGCTGAAGCAAAACTTCTTTGTGAATACTGAATTTGATGAATTTAGCATATTCACATTGCGGATTGCAAAGAAAGGCCAAAGCCATATTCGTTTCTATTATCACTTTCCCTTCCAAATATTGATTCCATGTGATTGATCTCTTTTAAACACAAGAGGAAAAAATAGAAAGGCCTTTGGTCTAGAAAGGCAAAGGTCTTAAGCCCCACCAGTGCAGTATGCAAGTGTTCTTATGATGTGATCAAAAACAAACTGTAGAATAAGGGCTTGTGAAATATAAGATTTGGATAAGCAAATCTTGCGCACCACAAGCTCTCACTCAGGATGATCAAAAGCCGAAATACCAGCCAGGAAATCTTTCCTTAAAAGGAATTTGTCTACTAAGCAAAATAACAACAAAAACAAGACAAAAATCCACCTCTCTCTTTCCCTTTCTTGAAATTTGGGCCTCACCAATAGAGCACTCAAGTGCAGATATGGTGCCTACAAGCAGATTTAAATATGCACATTTTACACATTTTTACCAAAACATCATCTTTTTAAAAATGGAAAGATAGTTCTAATGAAGGACTAAATATTCACATTTTACTTCCCTAAGACCCCACTCTGATACTTGACACCAAACAAACGGCTCTCCAGCACAACAAAAGCTGCTTATATTTGTATATATGGGTGGTATATAAACATGAGCAAATGCCTATATGCCTTTTTTCGGAGCCCCACAGAACACAGTGGGCATCCTTTATTTCAGATACAGATCAGCACCATTGTGTCCCTTACTTTTGAAATTTTGATTGGGCATCCCTAACAATCCCTATAAAGATAGCAAATGGAATGAACCAGTAAATAATGCTCAACAATACTTAGCCTTTGCAGTATTCACAGTAGAAAAAAAGTTGTTGTGCACTCTAAATGGCACAAGTGTAGGAATAGCGCTAGCAATTGTGTTTCATGGAGCCCTGCACATTCCAACAAGTCGCTTTGTTAAAAATTGAGGACAAAATGTCATGAAACGATGGAAGATGCCACACAAGAATTGCAATTTCCATAACTTTTCAACTGTCCAACTTGGCAGTGGGGGAAGGGAAATATATCTTGATTTATGGATCTCATCCACTGATGAACAGTTCTTGACGATGACTATAGGATGCAGGTGCAGTGGAATATTTTATTAATTCTTTTGTTCTTACAGAAGAAGTCACCTGTCCAGATACCACTGATCAAGTAGAGTGTGAGACCACTGAAAAGCCTGCTGCTGGAAATCGAAGATTGACTCCCATCCCTTCTCCTGTAGATATCAGAGAAAATCCAAAGGAGAGCACAAGCCAGCAGCTGACTCCAGAGAAAGAACAGGAAAACCCTATGGAGAAAGCTATTAAGAGAGACCAAAGAGAACACAGGAATGAAAAGGTCGTTCACAAAAATGCTAGCTTCTTGCCGCCGATTAAGAACAAGCAGTGACTGAACTAATTTCCATACCTTCTTGGTATGGTTGACAAATACCTATTTTACTGTATAACGTCCAAGAGTATAATTTTAATTGGGGACTGTGCATGTTTGTAGACATTTTGAATGCTCACTTGCACCTAGAATAATCCAGGTAATCAAAGCAGAGTATGTGGGAGAAATATCCTTTGGTTTTTTCCCCCATACATTTTTGTTGTGATTGGAGGTTTTCACAACTACCAGCAATATTTTTTAATAAAAGAGCTACAACAATTGGTTTGTGACTCATTTTTGGTCTTACGTTGGGACTCCTGTGTTCAGGTGCTGCCTTAAGATTCCTTCTTCCTAGGAAGCCAGTGCCCAGAACAATCACAAAAATCATAGAGCTGAGCTTGCATTTCCCCTCTGGTATGCTGGTACCCTAGTATATATAAGGAGCAACACCAGTGAAGTCACTGAGCTTACGCCAGCATGACAGGAGAATCATGTGGAAAGTATAGGTCTCTTCTTGGCCATTCTGTACATGCGCAGCCCTTTTCCAAAATGACACCAGCAGCGTTGGCGCCATTTTGGAAAAGGACTGCATGTGCAAAATGGTCACAGCGGCCATTGCACATGCACAGAGCATTTTGTACAATTTTTTTCAAGATTCTCATAAAATCTTCAAACTAGAGCTGAAACTCGATCCTTGGAAAACTTCAGAATCCATCGGGGATTTTGGTCCTCAATTTTGAATTTCTGAAGTCCGAAGTTTTGAGTACCAAGGCCAGTCCCCTGAAAACTTCCGTTATCTTCAGAAGCCTCCATGAAGTGTTGGTACCAATGCTCGCATGACTGGAGTGATCCAGACGGTTGACCCCCTAGCTTCTCTGTGCAAGGAAAGAGAAACATAGTTGCGTATTTGGTAGGAGGAGGGGTATGAGAGGGGACAGTTGAGTTATGATCAAGCCAGATGGCAAGTTTTGATTGGCTAGCAGGGACAAAATAAAACTACATTGCTGTACAGCCATTTTCTACTGCATTTGGCTGTGTGCGCTACCCTGCTGATCTCTAAGTAATAATTAGCATTGCGGGGGGGGGGGGGGGAGGTGCCTGGCCTGTCATGGTCTGACGTGGCCTGTCCATAGGGGCAATGCTGGGGGATGGGGGTTAGTTGTTTCCACCATGCCATGATTTTTTTAAATGAATAAACGGGTGCCACTGACGTCTGCTGCTTGGCACCATATGCTAGGGGCAATGCTGGGGGTTGCCACCAGTGCCAAATATACTTAGTTTGTGTGCAGCTGCTGTTTGCACTGCCTGTTGGCAAGTTGGCAGCACCCTAGAGGCTAGAGAGGAATCATTTTTTTTCTGTGGTTTTTGTGGGCACTGTGATTGTACTTACTCTGTGGTTTCAATTTTGCCAAAATGTGACTGACCACTGAGGCACAGGGGAGATATACTTTCTTTCTGGTTAAAATAATACGGTGTGTGTGGAGGGGGCTTGCCTTGCATAGGTGGGTGCTGGGCAGGCACAATGGAGGCTTTT
>QEPC01010771.1:1308577-1319434 GCA_003113815.1 Sphenodon punctatus
GACTGAACCGAATGGCCGAACCCGAACGTGGCGACCGGACTGAGTGGGCGAACCGAATGGGCAAACCGGACCGAACCGAACGGCCAAACCTGAACCGTGATCTGTTCGCCCATCCCTATCGCTCTCACAATCGAGTCCACTCTGTCTCCATGCAGGAACACTAAGCACAAGGGGGGCAGTCTCACAGGCTGCAAGGCACTGATCACTGGCAACCAGAAGAGCCCAGCCTGTCCCTTTTTATCCTCTGCTGATTGTAGCGTTCTTTGGCGCAGATGCCCCGAGCGCCGCAGTCGCGCTGCAGGGTGTGTGGCTTTCCCCGTGGCATCAGGAGCATGGAGCGAGGGCCGGGCGCAGCTTGCAGTGCCTCTGGGTCCCACTGCCAGCAGTGACGGCGGCAGCGGTTTGCTTGCTACTTCTGGGATCGCAGCAGGCATTGTAGGGGCTACAGGAGGTTTCTGGCGCTGACTGAGGGGGCCCCCCTGGACAGGCCAGGTATGTGATTCCCCTGCCGAATCTTCCCCCAGATCCTGACAATCCCCAAACGTGGTGACAGTATAACCCCACTTTTGCCCTGGCGATGAAGTATTTTCATCGGCCCTCTTCCATCCTCTGGTCTTACTTTGTAAACAGGTAATCCGGGGATCTTTTCCTCTACCAGATAAGGTTCTGCACTCCAACGGTTGGCTATTTTGTGCTTTCCAGATACACCCAGATTCTTTAGGAGAACTCTGTCTCCTGGTTTTAGTTTTTTATGTTCTCCTTCTTTATCATATCGGGCTTTATTAGCAGCATTATTTTGTCCAGAGGTTTGTGAAGACAAGTTGTATGTTTTACAAAGTTGTTCTTTTAACTGATTTACATACTGAAGATGGTTTTCTTCAGACACTCCCTTTGGGGATACCCCAAAACATAGATCAATTAGTAATTGAGCCTCCCTTCCAAACATTAAATAATACGGCGAAAAAACAGTAGCATCATTTGTAGTGCAGTTATATGCATGTACTAAATAGCTAATATGTTGACTCCATTTAGATTTCTGTGGCAATGTCCCCAGCATATTCAATAGAGTTCAATTGAACCTTTCAGATTGTGGATCTCCCTGTGGGTGATACAGTGTAGTTCTTTGTACCCAGGAGCTTCAACATTTCTTGAATCAAGTTGCTTTCAAAATCTCATTCTTTGTCTGAATGAATTATTTTTGGTAATGCATAGTGCATGAAGAATTTTCCCCAAAGGACTCAGGCTACTGTGCTAGTTTGCTGATTTCCCATTGGGTAAGCTTGAGCATATCTTGTGAAATGATCAGTTACTACCAACACTTTACTTATGTTCTTGCTATCATTCTCAATAGATAGAAAATCTATACACACCAACTATGTGGGGGGTTAATGAGGGTTTTAAACTGTGATTGTAATTTTATTCTGGTTTTAAATATTGTTTTACTTTGTATGGAAGCCGCCCCAAGATGCCGTAGGCATAAGGGTGTGGCATATAAATGTGAAAAATAAATAAATGTGACAAATAAATAATATCAACTGCTCAGCCTACGGCTGCCTTGTGGTGCAGAGGAGAGCGGGGCCGTGTGAGGGAGCCGCTGACGAATTGTGAGCCATTGCTTTGATTGCCGGGGAGCCACAGATTAAAAGCAACTGCTCAGCCTATGGCTGTGCTGTAGGCGCGCACCTTGGGCGCACGCTGAAGGGTCTCACGCACAAGGGTGTGCCCTTGAGAGTCACCCTTGAGTCGTCCTGGAAGTCGCCTGGAGGCTAACAAGGGTTGTTTTGAAAGGTGTCAGGGGTGATTGGTGTGTCTCTGCCAGCGGTAGGGGAATATTGGTGCTGACTGGACTTGATGGTGAATCTTAAGCGTACGCGACCCGAGGCGGCCATTACCTCAACGCCAGAAGTCAAACTGTCTAAGCAAAAGAAAATAGGCAGCTTCTTTCCTGGAGGTGGTCCCTCTAAAGGATCAAACTTGATAGATACTATTGCTATTACGAACCGTTTTGCACCATTAAGTGATATACCCGATGTTGATTTTCCAACCCTGGACCCTACTAAACAAGTGCCCCTGACACCTTGGAAGGGAAGGAAAATCATAGTATTGTGGATGCTGGTTGTACCCATACAGGGTCTGGAGATATCAAGTATACAACCTTTTTGGAGGAGCATGTTTCTTTGACTTCACAAACAGTTTGTTATGTTTGCACAGTTAAACTGTTTTGACTCCAAGTTAAAGGTTCTTATGGAGTTTATATCTGGTTTACAACCTCACCCATTGCAGGGAGGAGAGACTAATTCTAAACGTATACAGGTCATGGATAATAACCCTATAAGTCACAGAGGCAGGGTGGACCCACCCCAGGGACCAGCTCCAAACATCAAGCTTCAAGAACTGTGCTCGGGGTTGGGTGGTAAACTTGTTCCTCTTCCATGTAATGTTTTGTTTACTGTACTCTCCTTGCCTACGGGTTGTTTCCCCTTTTGGAACTCTCCCCTTGATGTGGCCGAACACCTTAGGGTCCTTCTGAAGGCTCCAGTTACTAGGAATAACATCAGTTCAATTGATTTTGTGTGTCGCACAAAGGGGCACTGGGTTCTAAATGTTGCATTCACTTCTGTACAGTTGGTTGAACTTATTTTTTGTAAAGAGGATATATTGAAGGGTAGAGCCATTTTTATTTCTAGAGTATGCGGTGATGAATTGGATAAAACAAATAAGGTCAAAGTCATGGTGACTGGATCACATAATAAGGAGATTACAGATCCCACGGATAGGGAATCCCTTAAAGAGAAAGAGTGTCCCTTTGACAAGGAATCAGGGTAGGTCCCAATGCCAGGCCTCAGTACGGACTATAGAGACTGATTTAATCGATCTTGATAAGGAGGGCAAAATGGAAGTAGAGGTTGTTGGGGGAAGCAAAGGAGAACTTGTAACCCCCAGGGATGAGTGTCCATCTAAATATCTCCTTTCCTTTCCCCTCCAGGACCAACTGGACAGCTGGAGCGCATGGAGACTCTATATAGACAATTGGGGCAAATAAATAAGGCCAATTTACAGACTACTTTGGGAATAGATCCAGGAGTAAGAGGTATGGGGATGATAAATCCTTATGAGCTCAGACCCCTGAAATCTTAAAGGATTCACATACAGTCATCTCAATGTCCCAAGGAGCACTAGTGGACGGTAATACATTTGTGAGTGAAGAAATAGCTATAGCTAAACAGAATCATTTAAATAGAACACCATATGATTTTATAGCTAGGGATTCTGTTTTGCTCCAAATTACAGCTAGAGAGATAGTCCTCAAATTAAGAATTTCAGGGATAATGGAATCCCTTCCATTCAGCAAAATTAGCCACAAGTAGTAAGCAGATAGGGATTCATAGGGCGGATTTAAGCCAGGGGATGGATTTAAGCCAGGGGATGGTGCGGTGCTCCACCCATACCACTAACACCAGTTTTGTTCGGGATAGGGTTCAATACCTGGGAGATAAGGAGGAAGAGAATGGTAGGACCAATTTGGGTGTGGCTTTGGGGAATTTAGAGGGCTCTTTGCTACTGACTACCCCACATGGGTCCTTTACTCAGGACAGAATTGCGATTAGTCCTAGGTGACATAATTTTCAGTCCCAGGGTATAGGGTTAATGTCATGGAATGTGCATAGTTGGAATACGTGCTTGGATAGTGGGGGATGGTGTTCTATGTTGCATCGTGATGTGATATATGTACTCAGGAGACATGGTTGGAGGATATTTCATTGTTGGATCTCCCAGGCTATAGAGGCTGGGGTCTACCTGCCACTCAGGAGACGTGGTTGGAGGATATTTCATTGTTGGATCTCCCAGGCTATAGAGGCTGGGGTCTACCTGCCTCTTGAGAAGCCAAGTATGGAAGAGCAGCTGGAGGGTGGGCCATATTAGCTAGGCTAGATTTGAGGATAGAGGGATATCTACTTCCTGAACACCCTCCTCTAAGGGCACAAAGGAGAGAGCTCCCACTTGGCAGGCCCTGAGAAATTTTATCGAAGACTGTGATATTCAATTTCCAAATCATATCCCCATTCTTGCTGGGGATATAAACGCAAGGATAGGGAACTCAGAAAATCAGATCTGGGATAGGTTAGAGCTGGTCCCGGATCCTGACTTAGCAATTAGTGGCTATACCTCCAGGGACACGGTTTGTAATAGTAAAGATTTGCAGTTCCTAAAATGGCTCTTTAAACTAAATTGGTGCACCCTAAATGGAAGGGAAGTGACGGATAAATTTGGTGCATTCACTTTTCTGGGGGATTCAGGAGCTAGTGTAATAGACTATATCTGTTCCCCAAGAATTAGTTTAGTTTTATTTTCAGGTTTCATGGTTATTCCAGACGGGGCAAGTGATCATTAGCTGTTAATAGTTAAGATAAGATTGCAGTGCAATTCTAGGCCTTATTATTATTATTATTATTATTATTATTAACAAACATTTATATAGCACCAGCAGTGTACCTGGCACTTTACAAAGTAATAAATTAGACACGGTCCCTGCCCCTAGGGCTTACAATCTGAGAGACAGGAGCTGGGGGAGAGACTTAGGAAGGGGAACAGAGGGAGAGACAAGGGGTCTAACATTCATGAAGATGCGAGGTCTCAAGTGCACGTACTTGGCTTGGTTACGATGAGAATGACAGCAGGCAGGTCCATGTTGCAAGGATAAGGGTAAACCGATCGTAGGTATAGGAATAGTGGCTCAGCAGGATAAAGAGTCAGACAGAGCAGAGCGAAAGAGGTGAGTTTTAAGGAGAGATTTGAAGGTATGAAGGGAGGGGGCAAGGCGGATGTGGACAGGGAGGGAGTTCCAGGCATGGGGGGCAGCAAGTGAGAAGGGACGAAGGCGCTTAGGGGAGCAGGGAAGGCGTGGAAGGGTGAGAGAAGGGACAGAGGAGGAGCGAAGTGCACGGGCTGGAGTATGGAGGGCGATAAGTGCAGAGAGGTAGGGGGGAGCAAGGTTGTGAAGAGCTTTATAGGTGAAGACTAGGAGCTTGTGCAGGATTCGTTCAGGAAGGGGAAGCCAGTGAAGCGAAGAGAGGAGGGGCTGCACATGGTCGAAGCGACTGGCGAGGTAGATGACCCTGGCAGCAGAGTTTTGGACAGAGATGAGGGGAGAAAGGTGAGACCGGGGAAGGCCAGTGAGAAGGAGGTTACAGTAATCGAGGCGAGAGATGACCAGAGCATGAACAAGAGTTTTGGCAGACGAGACAGAGAGAAAAGGGCGAATCTTAGCAATGTTATGGAGGGAGAAGTGACAGGATTTAGCAACAGAGTCAATGTAGGGTTTAAAAGAAAGGGGTGAGTCAAAGATGAAGCCTAGGCTACGGGCTTGGGGGACAGGCAGGATGGTGACTCCATCAATAGTTATTGACAGTGAGGAAGGATGAGGGGGCCTTCAGTTCCTGAGGGTTTTGGTGTCGCCCAGTCAGAGCCCTACGAGAAGAAGGGCATAAAATGGAATTATAAGGTTGTTAGAGAAGCGTTGCAAAGTCTAAAAGACAGGCCATGTCTGAAATTAAAGGCCCAAATAGAAAACTAAATCAGATGAGGTACCAGCTTTATTTAACAGCCTCATTGGGATCATATGAGAGAGAGGGTGCAATATATCTCATAGAAGATCTCAGTTTAAAACAGTTGCCTGGTTCAATAAAGAATGTTCTATCCTTAAACGGACTGTAAAACGTTCAGCTCAACTGATGAAGCAACAGCTGGATAAACATAATCTGATTAAGCTTATGTCAGTGAGAACTGCATATAGAAGAAAGACAAAGGAAAAGAAAAAGGGAAATTATTTGGACCAATGGGCAAAATAGGAGATTGCAGTGTGGAACAAAAGGATGCTAGGATGTTTTGGAATTTAGTCAAAAAAGGGTTCTTTGAACCTCAACCCAGGGATTTTACTATGGTGACTTTTTTTCAGGGTCGGAGGGTATATTTGTCGAACCCACAACAGATTTGCTCCTGACAGACTGTCCATCTTGGCAACCAGTTGATCACAGGAAAGTTCATAAACTTATTAAGTCTTTGCCTGTGAGCCAGGCTGCTGGGGAGAACAGGATCCCTGGGGAAGTTTTAAGAGAAAATGTGGATTGGTGGACACCCATCATTTCAATTTTGTTTGCGTGTATAAATGCTACTGGGAACTTCCCTAGAGGATGGAATAATAGCATTGTTATTCCCATCTATAAAAAAGGTCCTACTGATAATCTGGCAAATTATAGACCTATTAGTCTATTAGACGTGGTTGCGAAATTGTATGGTAGATATATTCTGGCTAGATTAGAAGAATGGGCAGTGAAAGAACATATATTTCACGAAGAACAGGCAGGGTTTCATTCAGGCCGTGCTACAATGGATCACTGCTTTGTATTGGACCATTTGATAAATAAATACTCCCGAATTAGGAATAATAAATTGTTTGCCGCGTTTGTTGACCTTAAGTCAGCATTTGATGTCATAAATAGAGAGCGGCTTTGGGCAAAGCTTCCAATGTGGACAGGCATCTCCTTTTTTTGGTTCGGGGGTTATATATGCATACGTATATGAGAGTGCAGTTTTCCCAGGATGGTCACCTAACTGCTCCCATCCCAGTACAGCAAGGAGTAAAACGGGTGTGTCTTGGCACCTTTTCTTTTCAAGTTCTGTATAAACAATATTGTGGACACCTATATCAATGAAATGACCCTGGCCCCATGCATAGGTCGGAGGTTCCTTCCCGTACTCTTATACATAGATGACATGGTGGTATTGTCTGTAGCAGAGAGTGGGTTGAGAAGGGCACTGGCCGTGCTGGGTACCTATTGCCGTAGGGAAAAACTAACAATTAACTACAGCAAAACTAAGATAATGAGTTTTGCCAGGAGGGTGCACACTGTTAGATGGGAACCTGGCGGTATAAAGTTAGAACAGGTGCCCCGATTTAGATACCTTGGAATGGTTTTCGCTGCATCTGGTTCTTGGATGCATCATTTAGCAGCAGTCAAGTTGAAAGCACCTCAGACTGTGGGAGGAATTATAAAATTTTGGGCTACTAGGGGAGGTAAGATGGTTAAACCGGCTTTGTTGCTTTTTGCGCACAAATTTATACTGCAGGTATTGTATGGGGCCGAATTATGAGGGTTTGCTACCCCTTCCCTTGAGGTGTTCCAAAATAAAATTCTCAGAGTGATTCTAGGGGTCCCTCGTTATACACCTGTCCCTTTGTTAAGGTCAGAAACGGGTATTCTCCCAGTTGACTACAGGGCCCATGTGGCTATCTGTAATTTTTGGATAAGGCTGCTGGACATGCCCAAAGATAGCCTAGTTTTAGCCTGTTGGGACGAACAAGAAGGTTTCAATTATAAAAACACATGGAGAATATGTTTTACGAAGCTATTGAACAAGATTGGTTTTTCCTTAAAAGCACTAGAGGACTATCCAGCTGGTCCTCTGAAAAGTCTATTTAAACAGCGATTATCCGATATCTATAAACAACAAGATATGGCCCTTGTAGCCGACTCAGCAGTTGCTCCTTATTACGGTAAATTCAAAATAGTGCACCAACTGGAATCTTATCTCACGGATATATCCAATTTTGCCCTTAGGAATGTACTTGCACTGGGCAGATTCCAGCTGATGCCCTCGAATGTTTTGGAGGGGCGTATAAGAGGGATACCTTATGGCCTGAGACTTTGTGACTATAAACAACATGTAGAGGACTTAAATCATTACCTCTTCGATTGTCCATTGACAGGTGACATTCGCCACCGGTTCAGAGGGATGCTTAGTTTTAGGGCCACTGAATATGAGCAAGACCAGAAATTTCTACACATTCTGGCTAATTCAAATGTAAAGGTCATGTATAGGGCAGCAAACTTCCTTCTCATGTTAGCCAAGAGAAGGAATCTTGTCTGGATAGAAATCCACCCAGAAAATCGCAATGTATAGTTTGGATTATTAGTTTATTTTATTATTAGTTTATTGCATTTTTAGTTTATTGCATTATTACATTATTAGTTTATTGCACCACCATATTTGGTTCCTATGGTAATCATCTAGGGGCAAAGGTGGTTGCAAATGGGTACCTAAATTTGGCTATGAATGATCGGTTTGATGAATTTTATCCATTATTAAAATTGGAACTATATTACCCTTGGGGTTAGTACTGAGTAGGGATATCCTGATAATTTTGTCGACACTATGTTTATTCTTCTCTGGACCTTTGTTGTTATTTTAAATGATATGTGAATGAGTATAATCAAGAGTTTAAATTTTTGGCTAAAAAATTAGCTTGATTTAGATCATTGTTATGAATTAATATCTTGTTTCTCCCTGAATCGGCATTGTTTTTATGATTTTTATTGTATTGTTTTACTTGCTTTTCCCTTTGCACTGACCTTAAAGTCGAGTCAATAAATATTGTTTACTTTTACTTTTACATAGGCCACCAGTCTCCATTCCTCTGGCTATTCTTGATAAAGAATGGCTCCCAGTCCATTCAAACTGGCATCGATGTGAAGAAGATATGGTTTGGTTTGATCTGCAAATGCCAATACGGCTGTATGAGTCAGGCAATCCACAATGGTATGATAAGCAACTTCACACTACTGAGTGAAATGATCTCTGAAAGGGTCTTTATCTTTGAAATAAGTGTCACCTTCAGCAGGCTTTACTGGTCTCCCTTTCTTTCTCTTGGGGGCATAACCCTTTGTCAAATCAAGCAAAGGTTGTACTATATGGAATACAAGTTAGTGCTGCTGTGTAGCAATCAGTTGTGCAGTGCTTTTGGGCTAGTGCAAGAGGGAAATTTTCATCACATAAACACACACAAACACCCAGGCTCTTGTGGAAAAATATTTGGAAAAAGAGCATTCCTATAAAATCACCGTTTATTTGGTGCAATCACAATTTATTGGGGTGGTGCAATAGCAGTGTTGCACAACCGGTTAATGAAAAACAGCGCTGTTTGGTTCTGCAAAGCAAGATAAAAACTTAAGCATCATCATGAAGGAAATTAACCAAAAGACTGAAATGAGTGAAACAAAATAGCCAAAATGAGTAGTGAATATTCAAAGTGAATAGCATTTTGTCTCCTCTCCACAGAAACCGATTGATGTGACCAGACATCAAGTTTGGTTTCCACTTGGTCTATTTGTTTTATTCCTAAGCTCTTGGGCTTCTCTGGAAGGCCCTAAAGGTGTCTGGAAACATGTAAATCTGGTTTATGAAAAAGCTGGTAGACTCCCTGCACTTGTACCAAATTCACTGGGCAGGAAGAAGCAAGCCCTAGAGCAGCTGGAAGCTCAGACAGAGGAGTTGAGTAGCAGTAGGACTAAGAGTGTCCATTCTCCTGTTACAGAGACACAAGAGCAAATTTTAAAAGTTTAATTTTTAAGTTTTCATCCTGTCTTTCTAAGTTTGCATAAGTGCAGGTTTACATTTTTGTGGATAGAGGCTTCCATTTCTTTCCACTTGCCACCAATTTGGACAATTTCTTAGCAGTTTCCATAAGCTGCACCCGTATTTATCACAGGCTGACTTTGCCACAGAAACTCGTATCCTGGAGATCACAAGGCTTAATTTGTTTGTTATTCCCTCTTCTGTGGGCTTGCTGGTTCAGTTGTTTGTAGTCACACAATTTAAGACTGTGTTTCTGGTTTTCAGCACCCTGAACAGTACAGGCCCTGGTAATATTTATTTTATTTTAGGGATTTCTGCCACCACCACCTCATCTCCTTTTTCCTACCTGCAGGACAGATCCTCACTCCCTTCTAAGCCTATGAACCCTGCACGAGCTCTACAAATAATGCCTATTCTAGGTCCCGGTTTCCACTGCTGACAAGCCTCCCAGGGCAATTCTGCCCCATATCCTGGCCTTTGGGAGTCCCAGAAAATTACTTCAGAGTGGTTAACTTTCTCAACCCCATTTCCAGTCCTTAAAATTAGTTTGGAAACCCCAGAGTCTTTAAATTTGGCAGCTCTCTATATCCTACCATAGCTGAACCGTTCCCTGTCTCCATAAGGATAGCCCCTCCAAAGTTGTTCTCTTTGCCCACAAAAATAACATATCTTTTATCAGCCCCATACCCCACTGACGCTGAATACTCTAGTGGTTTTCCTTGCTCTTCCATAGCTGGTCTCGCAAAACTTTCTTCCATGTCTCTTATGCTTGGTAAACCTACCAAGAACAGTTGGGTCTCCTGGCCAATGCGACCAGCCCTTGTACCTGAGTCTAGATTTCTCCATGGAAGCACTGTGGTTTCTACTCTAAACCTGCTAGAGAACCTCCTATGATCCCTGCAGATTGTCTACAAACAAACATCATTCTCTTGCCATTTCCCCCTTGTACCAGGGTGAACACACTGCTTTCATTCTCCACCATATGTAGCAGTGGGGCCCTGTCAGAAAGAGCATCACCGCATGATCTGGCAATAGAGCCCTCACTATATTCGGTTTCTTCATCCAGTATTCACTTTTAATTATAGATTAATATATAACCAAATAGCATATTCCTGGTCTATATACAAAGCAACACATTCTGTTCAGTGTCTTCTTTTTGCCATCTTGAACTTGCTTCCTATGGAGTGGTGAGATAAAATTAAGACTGAGCTGCTGCATCTTAAGGTCCTACATGATATAGACTCTGGCTATATTAGAGACCTGCTCCTAAAAGCTCAGCCTGCTGGAAGCTGGCTATCTGCACTCGATACCACCTGAAGTCTGAAGATTCCACCATTGCATCTTAAGTTTGCGTGTGTGTGTGTGTGTGTGTGTGTGTGTGTGTGTGTGTGTGTGTGTGTGTGTGTGTGTGTGTGTGTGTGTGTGAGAGAGAGATAGAAAGAG
>QEPC01010775.1:36286-60180 GCA_003113815.1 Sphenodon punctatus
TCAATCAATCAATCAATCAATCAATCAATCAATCAATCAATCAATCAATCAATCAATCAATCAATCAATCAAATAAAATACAGCAGCCCTCTGTCACATTTGTTTTTACCCAATTTCTCTCTCTCTCTCTCTTTATCTCTCTCTCTCTCATGTCTCCCCCAAGTCATTTATCTAATGGATGGGGGTCATTTAAAAGATGTTCAGTAGGATTATGCAGAGACAGGACATTGAAATGATTTGGCGATGAAGAAGGAATAGTTCTACAAAATGCTTTGAAGAACCAGAAGCTAGAAACAGACAAACAGCTGCAGCCAGCCAGCTTCCCCTGATATAACATCCACAGTGCCCTCCCTACAGTGTCCCTGGTTGGTTACTCCAAGTTCTGGCATCACCAAATGAAGCGCTATCACAGGAATTCTTTGTGAATTTCAAGTGCTGCATGATGTCTTAGTGATTCGACTGATAGAGATGCCAGTCATGTTCTTTCCATTCCCTCCCATCTCCCCATCACCTGTCTTGAACTTATACTCTTTGTTTTGCCTGGCACTGCCTCACTTCAGGCACTTTCAGAAAATAAAACATAAATGAAATATCAAAACTACGGGTTTTTTTTTAATTCTGTTTAACTCAAACAAAATTTTGTAAATTCATTTAAGGAAAACAGAAAACTCAAAATTCACACCCCTAATAGACTAAATTTGCATTTGAAATGCCAGCATTAGCCTTAATATTGTTTACATGCATATAAAAACTTGCCTTATATTGCTCAGTCTTTAATTCTGACTGTTTCCAGCCTGAAGAAGGGTGATGTATGAGCCAATAGCTTACATTTCCTCACCAACAAAAGTTGGTCAAATAAAAAATATCAGCTGGATTACATTGTGATTCTTTAAATGGATATCTGCTACACTCCTGCTCTGCCCCACCCCCAGTTGACCTGTTCATATAAAGGCAGGCCACCCTGGGGTGAGGAGCAGTAGGAGCAAAGCAGGGGCTGCCTGAGTCAGCTCTGATCATGATGCTCTGGAACATCCTGGAGCACTGCGAGTGGAGCAGGCTGCCTCAACCCAGAGCACTGGTCAGGGGCGAAGCAGTGGTCCATCTAAAGGATGGGCAGGTCCTGCAGATCCACTCCCAGCTGCATGCTGCCCCATCCATGGCCATAGAACTATGGGCGACAGCCTAAAGCAGTTGCCAATCCACCTGCAGCTCTATGGCAAGTGGGAGGGGCACACACAGGCAGACTGCGGGCAGCGGTGGGGGGCTCCGTTTAAACCCACTGCTTCTAGAACAGAAGCTGAGTTGGCCCCCTGGAATGGACCCTGATTGGACATCCCCAGGTCTGTCTAAAAATACCCATTGTCTTCATCTCTGTATCTTTTTTTTTAGTGTTACAGACGACATGTCTAGTGTTCCATATATTTGTACACTTCGTAAATTAATTTCCGCAACTTTGCATAATTCTGCTAGATGCCATGGCTGCCCATTATTGGAAGCCATGACTACCCATCATGGTGAGGGCAGGGCACTGGCCACAGTGCAGGCAAAGGGTCAGCCAGCATCATGTCTCTTTCCTCCCTTCCCATCTTCCTGGTCCAGTTGATTGGCAGTAAACATTTATTCAGTTCCCCAAACTGACCTGGCACTGGGACGTGTAACTGGTGTTCTGACTGCAGTTTTATTAACACCAATACATACACCAATATATGACCTAAAAAAAGATACCACACAAAGATCTCACATAGCTGCAACAAATAATTGTAAGGACCTGCTACATTACTTCTTTCCAACCCATAAACCTGTTCAGAAAAACAGAAAAGTATATAATTAAATTCTTCCTAAAATTTTATTTGACATTTTATACTCCTGTAAAATACTGTAGGGTACCTACTACTGTTGAATATCAGCATAGGTACAAAGCTCAGTGCGGGCACAATGTGTTAATATTATACTTCAACAGGACACCCTGTAGTATCTTATTGTTTAAATGATGGAAAGATCAGCCATTTATAGCATATTATCATGTTTCACAGAATGATCAAGTTTTACCACCATGTTACCTAATTATTATTTTTTTGTCAGGGGGACGCGGAGGGAGGTGGCTGTAATGAAAATGTAATAGTTTCATTGAGTGCCATTGAACTTTATTCAAGTGTTCACATGCAACATAGTCTGGTTGTTCCTTTGCATAGCAGGGAAGGTCATGTACTCCTGTATAGAATTTTGGCATAGACTACAGAGCAGGAGAAAGGCTACTGGCAGGGAAATTTACTGGATTATCCATTCATTAATATATTTACAGAAAATGGGAGTAATGAATTTTGAGGTAACTGGAGTACTTACATAAGAATACATTTAACACAACAAAGAACATAACCCAGAGATGGATCTCTCCAGCGTACCATAAAGACACATTAGCAAAAGTAGCGAGACAAAGCTTGCAATGTCAGAAAGTGTATTGTACTGCCACACCTATTCTAGGATAAATCAATAGTTGAAAATTATATAATTCTCAATCCAAGAGCTCATGAACCCTAAATGCAATTTTAAAAAATGAAACATCCTATAATAGTCCCCATTATCCATTTCATTAATTCAGGCAGACTGCTCTGCATGCCAGATAGACTAACTCTAAATTCAGTAAGAGACCGTTTCTGAACAATTCTTCATCTTTGATTCAGTCTCAGTGTTTGGCTACTTCCCAGGTAGAAAAAAATAAATCCTTGAGTAATCCTTGGAGGCAGATACTGCTTTTGTGTCACTTAAAATGCCACCCAATTCCACCAAGGAGCCCCATCAGAACAACCCTTGCTAATACTGAACGTCTATCGGGATACTGTGCTTCTTATGTTTAAAACTTTTCTAATGCAGCAAGAGCAGAAAGTGGTGCAAACCTGCATTCTTAGTGGTGTGTAGAACCTTGCCGCTTCCTATGGCCTTTGATGAGCCCTTCCTCTCTGCCATCTAATACAACAGGTGGGATATTGAAAGGCAGGGAAATTAGCAGTGGTGTGAATTCATTACTATGGGACAAGTCAAAGGAAGATTATAAAGCAAGTGTTGAGTTTGCAAAGGCCAACGGTATTGTGTGAATGATCCTTTATGGGGACTGGTGGAGTAAAGATTTATAAAACCTTCTGTGAATAAGGCAATCTGGGCTCTGGGGGAAATGTATGTAGAAAATTAGATCTGAAATGCTGCTACCTGTGGGTAATACCCACATTTTTGAGTTGCCTATTGGATCAGTGCCTGGGTACCAGGTCCGGCACCTAATTACCCCAAAATACCAAGTAGTAGCATTTTACTAATCAGGAAAATGGTCAATAAGTACATAGGGATGGAAGAACAGAACGGAGTTCGGAAATTCAGTTCGGTTCAGTTCGGTTTGAAATTCGAGTTCGGAAATTCGGTTCTGTTCGGTTCGGTTTGACATTCGAGTTCGGTTCAACAGTTCGGTTCGGTCGACCGAACAGGTCGAGTTTAGTCCGAACTCCTAACTTCTGAACCGCGTTTGCCCATCCCTATAAGTACATGAACTGGTACTGGAAATTGAAAAATTGGTACCAGAAGTCAGTATGAAAAATGGTTAATCGGTAGATCATGTATCCCATCAGACACTAATCAGGTACAAATTAGTACTTGATGTTTCTGAGTTGGGTAATGTAATTTTGAAGGGTATACCTGCTTTAGCGCTAGCTGAGCTCTCTATACTCCAAACTTCTGTAAGCTTGAGGAAATTGAAAAATGAGCAAGTATCTTGCTGCACTGGATACTAGTGAATACTTATCACCTCAGGGCAATTCCTTAGTCAAAAAAGGCTGCGCTGCAAGAAGGACTTTCTTCTGTGATTGAGCAATTAACCCTCCCATATGTTGCTGGTGTCATAACTTCTTTAGGTTGCTGTCAGGCTCTGGCAGTGTGCTCACAGGGAGTCATGGTGGGATCTCACCCTGCAGGCAGTAGCCCCTGAAAAAAACTGTGAGTCCCTCGGACTCGGTGGGGTGATCCCGGAGCATTGGGAAGGAGGCTGTACCAAGCAGAAAGTCACCAGAAGCAACGGAGACAATGGACGGGGCTCAGGGAGACTCCAATGGTTGCTCCCAGCATCAGTACACACATGCACACTGAGATCGGGGCCCTGCGGTGTTCAGAGCACCTGCGACAGCGCTGTGCTGGGGTGGGGCCTAGCACATAAAGGCGGACATCCTATGAGCCTCCCTGCCAGTGGTAAGTGCTTTGCCTGTGAGACTGGCCTGATCCAACTTGGATTATTTCTCTAGCTTGGTAGCTCTAACTGTGGCAATATTAGTAGGTGTTTGCATGTATCTATGTGCCTGTGTGTCTGTGTGTCTGTATGCTTGTGTGCTGGTGTGCTTGTGTGTTGCGTGCTTGTGCAATTGGTTGTTGATTGTTAGTCCTGGGGTGTGCGAGATAGCTCAGGGGCGTTTAAGACTCCTGCTCCCTAACTCCCCCTTTGTACCCCTTCACTTCCCCTTTCCCCTGTGTGTCTGTAGCCCTTTTATAGGGGTGTGAGTTGTAGGGGTTTATTTGTGGCTTCCCTGCACACTTCTGCACTGTGGTGATTTCTCCTAGACCAAGGTAGGTCTTGTGGCATCCCACCTGGTTACCCTTACCCTATGATGATAGTGGCAGGATCCCGTTGTATGGGAATCAACGCCACCCTACGATCCTGAGGGTTATTTTCCAGAGTCACTCCATGCACAGGACTTCAACGGTGAGTATTGTCCTTTCCCTCTCCCTATCTCTCACATTTTCTAATGGTGTTCAATCTAAATATCTCTGCTTCCATGTGCTTGCCTTTTGGCTTGCACATTCACCCTTATGGATGCCAGTCGACATCTCCCACAGCCTCGGGAAGGACATGCAATGGAACTAAAATATAAAATAAATAAAATAAATAAACTAGCAAGGAGCAGATGATTACAGTAGTTATACAACAAGTCCTTGTTCTGTCAAGACATCACGTCTGGCAGGAAATCAATTCTAATCAGCATTGTTTATACATACAGGCAGTTGGCTTCTAGGTTTATGTCAATGAGGAGCAAAATGATGAGTCTATGTAGCTCCATAATTCCATTTTATAGACCTTTTTATATATATAAAAAGTACTGGATGTTATTTTAAATGCTACTTTGCCCTGTAGATATCTTTTTTTAAATATGTTTTTTACTATTTTGTGTAGAGGTTCTTCAGCTGTGGCAAATTGTGATAAAAGGTGGTGGTTGTTTTGGATTTTCCTTGTTTCAGTGTTAATTTGCAATGATTTAATTTAACAGCATTAAACTAATCAAGTGGAGAACAGGTGACATGCTGGAAGACTGGAGAGGAGCAAGTTCAACAGAGATAAATGTAAATTTCTGCATTTAGGTAAGAAAAATCAAGTGCACAAATACAGGATGGGGGATACCTGGCTTGGCAGTAATACATGTTAAAAGGATTTGGAGTTTATCATAAGCTAAACATGAGTCAGCAGTGCGATACAACTGCAAAAAAGGCAAATGTAATTTTAGGCTGCATTAACCAAAGCATAATTTCCAAGTCATGAGATATAATTGTTTCATTCTATTCAGAGTGAGTACAGGCATAAGGCAGGATGAATGGAGTTAGTGGTTTGTGAAGGTGTGCTATCCATCAATGTTAGACTGTGGCTGGTTTCATTCTCTCTGCTAGGCCCTGAACAACTAGAAACAGGTAAGTGCTGTGAATAAATGAGAAATCATAATTTAATATTAGTTATGTAGGGATTAAATTTATATCTGGGGTCTGAAAAATAAAAAGAGTGAAAAGAAGACTAAGGTGGGACATAATAGCATGGACACCAGGAGTGGAGAGAGGCGTAGTGAAGAGGAGAGCCTTTACTCTAACCCATTCAAAGTCAATGCCCCCCCCAATACATTTCTCTTCTCTGGGTGATTTCAGATGTGATGGGGGTCCTATTGGCCCCGTCACAGAATAACCCTATTGATTCCCCGGAGGAATCCGACCAGCCCATCAACAGACGAGGCGGCAGATTCCACCGGGGAATCAGAGAGGAACGGGGTTGCACAGCGCAATGTGCGGCCACACAGCCCCGCCCCTCATGCTCCCAAGGCCGCCCACCCTCTGGGAGATGGAGATGCGCCCGCCCGTCCCCCAAGGTATTGACCATGGCCCGGAATCGGCAGTGAGCATAGCCGCCGATTCTGGGCTGTGGTCAGGGGCCAGACGAGACGTTAGCATGCTCAACCACGGTGAATCCCGCCATGGTTGAGCATGGTAACATCACTTCTGTTGGGGCAAAAAGTGATTCCCGCCGGGTGTTCACCCCCGGCGGGAATCACTTTGACCATGCTTTCGGAGAAGGTGCCCGGACCATCCTCGAAAGCATGGTTATTTTGCTCACTGCTGGTGGTTCACCATGGTGAACATCTGGCAGTGCACAAACACACGTTACAGGACCATCCACCACCACGGGGTATTCACCGTGGTTGAGTGTAATATCGTAATGTCTGAAAATACCCTCTGTCTGCTATTGTCCTCCAAGTAGCCCTCCAGAAGTACCGAGGAGCATTTAAAGAACGGACCGGCGGTGGCGCCACAGGCCTCACGCCGGCGGCCACAAGCCGAAGGGCTGAAGCCAAAGGGTGCAGCCCTTTGGGGTCCTTCGGGGTCAGTCGGGGGTGGAGGGGTCCGACCATTGTGACCAGGTGGGAGGGAGTGGCCGGGGTATGGGGAACTGTTTAAATTATTAATGTCTGATTAGTTAATACTGTTTAGAGGTCTGCCTTGGCCATTGTGGGGCCAAGGTGGGCTTCCTTGTGGGGTCTGTATTATGGAGGGGGTGGGTATTGTATTAGAGAGGAGGTGGAGATGGTTGACTCCTCCCAGTGAGAGAGGGATGGAGCCATCTGTATACGCTGGTGGCAGCAGGGTAGTGGTAGTTGGAGTGATGGGACGATTGGCCTGATGTGTAGGCATGGTCGGAGGTGGTATTAGTTGGGGGGGGATTGTTTTTGACATGTATGATTATGTGATATTTTTTATGCTGGGTCCCCTACGTGGGAGAGAACCACAGCAACTGTATTGATGATGTTGTACACCGCCTCGAGTCTATGGAGAGAGTGCGGGATAGAAATTAAATATGATGATGATGATGATGATGAAGTTGAGTCTCTTTCCAACTCCACCTCCTCCTCCTTCCTCCTCTCAGTTGGTGTTCCTCAAGGCTCTGTTCTTGGCCCTCTCCTCTTCTCGATCTATACCTCATCCTTAGGCAAACTCATTGCCTCCCATGGCTTCCAATACCACCTCTATGCTGATGACACTCAACTCTATCTCTCTACTCCCTCTCTCTCTCCCTCTGTTCAAGCTCGTCTCATCAACTGTCTCTCTGACATCTCTACCTGGATGTCTCAACGTCAACTCAAACTCAACATGGCTAAAACTGAACTCCTTATCTTCCCCCCTCATCCTTCCTCTCCTTCCTCACTGTCAATAACTATTGATGGAGTCACCATCCTGCCTGTCCCCCAAGCCCGTAGCCTAGGCTTCATCTTTGACTCACCCCTTTCTTTTAAACCCTACATTGACTCTGTTGCTAAATCCTGTCGCTTCTCCCTCCATAACATTGCTAAGATTCGCCCTTTTCTCTCTGTCTCGTCTGCCAAAACTCTTGTTCATGCTCTGGTCATCTCTCGCCTCGATTACTGTAACCTCCTTCTCACTGGCCTTCCCCGGTCTCACCTTTCTCCCCTCATCTCTGTCCAAAACTCTGCTGCCAGGGTCATCTACCTCGCCAGTCGCTTCGACCATGTGCAGCCCCTCCTCTCTTCGCTTCACTGGCTTCCCCTTCCTGAACGAATCCTGCACAAGCTCCTAGTCTTCACCTATAAAGCTCTTCACAACCTTGCTCCCCCCTACCTCTCTGCACTTATCGCCCTCCATACTCCAGCCCGTGCACTTCGCTCCTCCTCTGTCCCTTCTCTCACCCTTCCACGCCTTCCCTGCTCCCCTAAGCGCCTTCGTCCCTTCTCACTTGCTGCCCCCCATGCCTGGAACTCCCTCCCTGTCCACATCCGCCTTGCCCCCTCCCTTCATACCTTCAAATCTCTCCTTAAAACTCACCTCTTTCGCTCTGCTCTGTCTGACTCTTTATCCTGCTGAGCCACTATTCCTATACCTACGATCGGTTTACCCTTATCCTTGCAACATGGACCTGCCTGCTGTCATTCTCATCGTAACCAAGCCAAGTACGTGCACTTGAGACCTCGCATCTTCATGAATGTTAGACCCCTTGTCTCTCCCTCTGTTCCCCTTCCTAAGTCTCTCCCCCAGCTCCTGTCTCTCAGATTGTAAGCCCTAGGGGCAGGGACCGTGTCTATTTTATTACTTTGTAAAGTGCCAGGTACACTGCTGGCACTATATAAATGTTTGTTAATAATAATAATAATAATAATAATAAAGTTGTGCCTCTCCAACAAAGGAAAGTGCTGCCCCATCTGAGAGAACTTATTTCTGCAATTGGGAAGGGGGTGCTAAAGGTAGACTTGCATGTACTTGGTAAGGGATAAATAAATAAATAAATAAATAAAAATCACCGCATCAGCCTCTAGCAGAACATAAAGGTTTCTGATGTGGCCCTACCTCCTACAGAGTATGGTAACCATGGTGAAATCTGATACTTAGTCTTTTCAGTACTCATTATTTCATTACTGACATTTTTCTTACTTCACTGTTTTTGAATTTGGTAATTTGTTGACTTGATTACTTCAATTAATATGTTCTCCATTATTTGGTACTTTCATTATGTTTTTACTGTATTACATCCCAGAGAGGGACCAACTATATTCACATTAAAAAATCAAAACGAAAACATCCCCCCCCCCCAATTGTACCATTAAAGACATAGATTGAAAACAAATGAGATGGTAGCTCGCTACAGCCCGTGTTTGGTCTGTGGATCCTCCATGCAGCCACCATACACATGTTTGGCATATCCAGTCTAACAAATGGTGGTGAAAATTGAGGACACGTGTCTCAAATAAAGTCCCGAAAAGTATCAGAAATAGACAAAGATCACACACACACACACACACAAACACACCCCATGCTGTGTCTTTCATCTGTTTTATTTTTCCTTTTTGGATCAACATTTTGGAGTGCTCCAAATAGTGACAGTAAGCAGTCAAAGTAACAAGTGAGAGTAACCACCAAAAGTATCTGCAAGAACAATTGGAGAGAGCGCTAGCTTCTTGTACAACTTTTGGCTCCTAGCCTCAGCCTGGCACTTTGTGGCTCCTGGCAGACCTGCATCATGTAGATATTTCACGCATATTAATAGATGGAAGGCAGCCACGTGAGCACATATTAGCTCTTATTAGCCTGCGGTCACCCACACAAATGTATGGTGGAAGCTAATGTGGGTTATTGTTTGTTTTCACTCATATGAATAACAAAATTAAAAAATACTGAGTTATCTGACGTATCAAATACCAAAGTGATGGATACGAAGATACTGATGTAACAAAATGGTGAATACTAAAATGATAGTGATAAAGGAGGAGAACCATAATCAAGTTTTGAAATCACAGATGAAGGTGGAAGCGAATACTGATTTCATGTTCACATCACTAAATCAAGTGGGTACATACCAAATTAATAGAATTCAGCATTCACTTTGAGTCTAATGTTAAACTTGCTGTTCTATATAAAAAAGTAAGCGATATATATACACACTGTGTTTGGAGATGATGATATATTAGTCTTTTGTGGGAGCTGAGTGCAAAGGCAGATGATTTTCAAAGTACTTATCTTTGAAAGCAAATGAGAATCCCCCCGCTAAGCGCCTTGTGCGCTGCAGGGGAAGTTTGGGCCCGCCTCTCAAAGGAATGAGGCAGCAGGGTGGTCTCCTGTTTTTCCCACTGCGCGCAGGGACGGGAGCAAGCTGACCACAAAAGGAGCACGCTGCAATCCATTCTGGATTGCAGTTTGCAGCGGCAGGGATGGTGGCACGAAAAGGCACTTTTCTAATTGGCCAGTAGAGGCCACGTGGTGCAGCGCGCCGGGCAGCCCATCACTTGGTTGGCGGCGCGCTGCTGAAGAGGATGTTTTTTTCTCGGTGCTTCGGGGTTTTCCTCTTGACCCCCCCTCCTTGGCTACACGTGGAGCTGTGTTCAGGGAAGCGGGGCGGCAGAAGGGGGGATTGTTTAACTGTCGGGAGTTTGTTTATCGGGCGGGGGCCACCGCCCACCCACCCCTCCGGTTGGATTTGGGCTCGGGGAATTGTCTCCCGGAGGGGGCAGTCAGGCAAGGGTGCTTGCCTAGGGGTGCTGAGTGGTGGGGCAGGCTTGCCCATTACTTTCCCCCCTCCCCTTCATTGGGCAAAGGGGCCCAGCCACTCTAACCTGCCATCGGCAGTGGGGCAGGATCAGGCCTGGGTTGGGGTGAATGTGCAGGCCAGAGTTGGTGCTTGCCTGAGGGGTACTGAGCAGAGGGGCAGGTTTGACTACAACCCCCCCTCCCCTCTGCTGTAAGAGAAGGGCCCAGCCACTCTATCCTGCCACGGTGCTGTGGTAAAAGAGCTGGACTAGGGTGGTGTGCCCACTCCGGTTTGGGTGAAGTGAGGTGTAGATTTGTGGGGGGTCATTAGAAGGACTGGCACAATGGGTAGGAGGAAAGGGACAAAGGGGTCTAGTGTCCCCTCAGGTGCCAGGGTTGGGGATGGAAGTGGTGATTTGGTTGTGCTGGGGTTTCCTCCAACTGTCCAGTTGGGAAGTTTAAATCCTACACAGGGCCAGTTGATGGCTGGGAGTGGGGCCTGCACATCGAGAATAGGAGGGGGTGCAGGAGAGAGGGCAGGGTTTCCTGCCATGGAGGAATTATTGAGGCAGGCCGAGGCCGCCTTGCAAACAGGGGGCCCCGTGCCACCTGGTGGTCAGTTAGCAGCGCAGCCCAGTCAGCCAGGCCAGGTTGCATCAAGTGAGGGGTGCCAGGATGAGCAGGGGCAGGGGTTGTTACAGACACTGGAAGCCAGGATGAGCGCGTGGGATGGAGTCATGGGGAGGCTGATGGAGGCCAGTTTTTTGAATGCTGCTCCAGGGAAAATGGGGGATGCAGCAGCGACTGGGGTTGTCAGTAACCCTGGATCTGTTTTGTCCCAGCCTAGCACGAGTGCAGCAGGTGGGCATGGTCAAGCAGCGGCTGACGGGGCCGCTGAGGTGAGCAGACAAGCTGTCGAGGAGCTCGCAAGAAAGGTGGACCGCATGGACCAACAGATGTCGCAGATTGCAGCCTTACTGGAGGCAGGGGGATGGGTGGCGACAGCGAGTGTGCCTCACATCCCAAGCGGGATTACCTGCGCAGGTGGTCACAACTGCAGTGGATGGTGAGTATGTCGGGCTGAGTGGTGCAGTGATGGGGGACTGTGCAGTGTCTTGGGGGTCCCAATTGTTAGGAGGGGGAACTGGGACGGCATGCCCGCCCATTGCCAGCCAGGTTTCATCCTCGCAAGCGGAGGGGATGGTAGGCCTAGGAGCTGGAGCACTAGTGCAGAAGCCTGCACCGGTCATGCCATCGGTGGGACAGGGAGGTTTGGGTCAACTGCGAGTGCAGCAGGACCCGAACAGGTTATTGTGGGTGGGCAATGTGTGGCGCCCGCAATCTGAGGTGGGCCTAGTTGGCCAGACTGAAGCAGCAGGAGGGGGACCTGGTCAGGCTGGGCTCGGTCAAACTCCCCAAGGTCAAGCTCAGGTTGGAGCGTGAAGTACAGCAGGGGCATCAGCGGCACTGGTAGTGCCAGCTGTTGAAGTCCCCCCATTGTGTGGAGGGTACGCGAGGGTCTCTGCTCCCTTAGGCGTGCACCTATCTCAGTCCACGCGTGAGAAGATTTGGAAAGGGGAGTATATTGATTTTTTTATGATTTTGTTTTGCGATCCGGTGCTGGATCCTAATGCGAAACTCGAGTCCAGGAAATATGAAAGGGCGAAGAGAAGAAAAATAGACAGGAACTGGGCCAATTGGGAGTCGGTATTTATAATTTATGCTGGTGTACTCATGCAGCCTTTTCCAGAATGGGCAGTGGCCCTCTGGAAATATTTTGATATCGTGAGGCGGGCCTACCTGACTAGGGAAGGGTTCAGGTGGCTAAGATATGATGAGACGTTTCGGCAAAATGCCTCCATCACGCCAGAGGTCAGATGGGATGTAAAAGACCATGACCTCTGGATAGAGTGCATTCAAGAGAAAGATGTCGCCAGAGCAGATAGTGGCCATGTCATAGTGAAAGGTGGGGGACAGCCTACGGATAATTTTCGAGGTGAGGTGCCCAAAAAAGGTGGTCCCAGGCTGGTATGCTGGGACTTTAATGAGGGATCTAGGTGTTTTCGTGCCACTTGCAGGTTTAGGCACTCTTGCCTGCAGTGCGGCAGGCCCCACCCCTTTTCTACCTGCACTAGATGAAAGAGTGGAGGAGAGAGGGGTAAGCGCACCTTCCCTGGGGGAGGAATACGAGGTGGTGGTCCCCCCAAGCAGGTGCTAACAAGGGCACCAACGCCAGTTAAGTGGTGGGTTCTTAAGGAGTTGTTGGTCGATTACCCGTTACAGGGGGTTGCGCGTTATGTAGTTGATGGGTTCCGTTATGGTTTTCAGATTCCATTTCAAGGCGTTCGCGAACGCATGTCTGCAAGAAACTTGAAATCGTTGAAGGGTTTGGAGGAAGTTGTGGGGAGGAAGATACATCAAGAAATTTTGGAGGGCAGAGTTGCTGGCCCGTTTAACAGTTTGCCATTGGATAACTTAAGAATTTCACTGCTGCGTATTGTTATTAAGAAGGCACCTGGGGAGTACAGGCTTATTCACCATTTGTCATATCCCCAAGGGTCTTCTGTGAATGATGCTATCCCACGTGAAATATGCATGGTGCAGTACGCTTCCTTCGATGTGGCAGTAGAGCTGGTTTGTGAATGTGGAAAGGGGGCCCTGATGGCAAAGAGCGACATCAAATCTGCATTTTGCCTTTTGGCAGTCCATCCTAGGGATTTTGACCTACTGGGGTTTTCATTTGGGGGCCAGTTCTATTATGACAAGGCTATGCCCATGGGATGTTCCATCTCATGTGTGGCCTTTGAGAAATTTAGCACAGCATTGGAGTGGATTGTGAAGCGGAGGGCGCGGTCTGGCCACGTGACACATTATTTAGATGATTATTTGTTTGTACGGGAGCCACGATATGTGGCGATTTGTTAGGTTTGTTTAGGGACGTGGCTCAGTTAGTCGGGGTGCCTTTAGCAGAGGAGAAAACTGAGGGACCTGCACCTGTGATGACTTATCTAGGCATAGAATTAGACTCGGTCAGGGAGTTGTCGCGACTGCCTGAGGGTAAGCTTGCAGAGTTGCGGAAGGAGGTACAAGCTTGTAGAGCTGCCAGTAAGGTAACATTAAGAGCGCTGCAGTCATTGATTGGTAAGTTAAACTTCGCTTGCCGCATTGTCACTCCAGGTCGGGCTTTTCTATCACGGTTATATGCCAAGACAACAATGGTGTCGTTGCCCCACCATCACATCTGGGTCACAAAGGAAATGGAGGAAGACTTGGACGTTTGGCTGGAGTTTCTCTGGTCTCACAATGGGGTTAGCTTGTTGCGTGACTTGTTTTTACTTGAGGCGGAATTGCAGGTCCACTCTGATGCAGCCGGTGTGTCTGGGTTGGGAATTTATTTTCAGGGTTGTTGGTGTGCTGAGAGATGGCTTGCGCAGTGGGAGGACTCAGGAATTTTGAGGGACTTGACCTTTTTGGAGTTATTTCCTATAGTGGTTGCTGTTCATGTATGGGTTGACTGTTTTCGGGATAAGAGGGTTGTGTTCTGGTGTGACAATTTAGCTGTGGTTCATGTGGTCAATTCTTTGTCCTCCAAGTCTGAGAGAGTTATGCGCCTCGTTAGGGTGTTTGTGTTATGGTGTTTGCAGAATAATATAGTGTTTTCTACAAGACATGTTCCGGGAGTCCAGAATGATATAGCTGATGCTCTCTCTCATTTGCAGATGCAGCATTTTTTGGAGCTTGCTCCCTTTGCAAGGAAAGAGCAGGACTTCATCCCCAGACAGCTTTGGAGCCTTGGAGGCTAGAGCTGATGGACACAGTGAAGGGTTCCGTGTCCCCTGCGACGTGGCTGGGATATGAGAGCGCGATCAGTGAATTTTTAGGGTTTGCCCGGTCTCGTGGGTGGGTGTTAGTGATCCCGGTGCTGCTGGATCAGAGGGTGCAGTTCGGACTTGAACTGCACAGGAAGGGTTTAGCAGCAGGTACCATAGCCACCAGATGGTCCGCTTTGTCTTTCATGGCTAAGTTAGTGGGAGTTCAGGATGCCGAGGTGTCCTCAGTTCTTAAGGCAATGGTGATGTCATGGAAAAGACAGGGCCCCGTGCGGGTTGATAATAGGGTCCCTTTATCCCCCAGGAATTTGGCCGATGTAGTAAGGAAATTGGGTGAGGTGTGCTGTGATCCCGCGGAGGTATGTTTGTTTCAGGCAGTGTTTGTGGTTGCCTTTTTGGGGGCTGTGCGAATTGGGGAGTTGGTGGTTAAGTCTCGGAATGATTAGTCGGGGAGAGAATTGCAAGTGGGTGACTTAACCATGACAGGGGTAGGTATGGAGATTAACATTCATTTTTACAAAACCGGTCAGTTGGGAAGGGGCGCTAAGGTGTCTTTAGTGCGATCGATTGAACCCCTTATTTGCCCGGTTGTATGCACGGAAAATTATTTGAAGGTCAGACCAGGTTTGCCTGGCTCGTTGTTCATACACCAGTCAGGTCTCCCTTTAACCCGATATCAATTTTTAGCGATTTTAAAGCGCTGCCTCGGGCTGCTGGGGTTGGCCGGGGTGGTTTTCAGGTCCCATTCATTTCGAATCGGCGCAGCCTCAGCGGCGGCTGCAGCCAGTTTCCATCCCCCGGAGATTCAGAGGGTAGGTAAATGGTGTTCCGGGGTTTTTAAGTCATATGTTTGCCCGTTTCCAGTATTAGACTCTGGGTAGGGCAAAGAGTAAGTGATGATTTGCTTTAATTCCTTTTTCATAGGAGGTGGCCGTAATCTCTGGGGAAAAGGAATCTGAATCATCGGCCACAGCTGCAAAACGGGTGCAGGCAACTAGCTGGTGGACACAGCTTGGCCTGGCCTCAAAGGGTTACTTTGTGTGGAAGGGAAGAAGAGGGATGCTGTGGCCCCAGCTTATGCCCTTAATGTTGGGGAGGGCTTGTAGACCTCACCCGGATGTGATTTTAATCCATCTGGGCGAGAATGATTTTTCAAGGGGATCTGGGTTGGACCTGTCAATAATGATAAGACAGGATTGGGTCAGGTTGAGGGAGCTGTTCCCGCAGACCATTCTGGTTTTTTCGGAGTTGTTGCAAAGGATTAAGTGGCCGGGAGCCACTAATCCTAGGGCGGTGGATAGAGCTAGGAAAAAGGTTAATGGGGAGGTTAGAAAATGGATTACCCCACTGGGTGGTGTCTGGCTCTGCCATCCTGAAATTCGATGGAACAGGCCGGAGCTCTTTTGGCAAGATGGGGTCCATTTATCTGAGCATGGATTGGATTTGTATATTGGGAATATTAAAAGATTGTTACAGAGGCTGGTGTAACAAGAGGGTGGAGTATAAACACTTTGCTTGGGTGAGGTGGTTGATTTAAGGGGGTGTTCAAGCAAGCTCAGCTGCTGAACTTGTCGCGGTGTTCAGTACCATAGGTTTAAAAATGGAAAGGGCTCTAGGGCCTTGGGTGTATGGGCAGATGATTGGGATCATTCTGCAATGGGTACCTGGTGAGTAATTTAGGGGAGGGGCGCCCCAAATTATCACAGGACGGAAGGCCAGGCGTTGTGTGCATACGGGTAGGATTTAAGCGGTCCCGATGTTTGCAGCAGCAACGTCTGTCCTTCTGAAGAATGGATCAAGTCGGTCCATTGGAGGGGGATTGGACTGGTATCTCCAATCCAGAAGGTTGGCAGTATGGTACTGAACGCGGGTGGGGGTGAGAGATAGTTGAAGGTTTGAGTTATATCATCTCTTCACCCCTTCCCCCCTTTTTGTTATTCACCCAAGTTAATTTGGTTAATTTGGTTTAATTTTAAGCAGAATCTAATTGGCATTCTAATTGCCTCACAATTCGGCATGGGAAACAATTTGAATCAGGGTAATTGGTTTTAATTCTATCCACCGTTATTCATAGTGGTTAACTCAGTTCAATTGGCGTAACTGGTTGTCTTGTTTCTTAACAGGTTATTAATTAAATTCAGATTCAATAAAACAGCTGCGGCCAGTTTTACCCATATCCTTTGTGTCTGTGACTTATTCCTAGTGCGGGGGCAAAGCCACTGGCTTTTCTGAGAGATACTGGAGTATCTTTAATACATAGGGTAAGGGATTCTGGGATGATTCCTCTTTCTTGGTATAGCCGTTTTGCTCTTTTTACCCTTCCAGTCCTGTCTCATGTTTCCCAAAGGGATACCTGTTTTCCATACTGGGTAGTGACTGGGTTAGAATATTTTCAGTACAGCTTGTGTAGCACAGAACATTAAACACAATCTCTTTAATTTGGAAAGATGTAAAAAAAACAACCAGTTGTATCTGTTGCAATGCAGTTTTGTCTGTACAAGAGACTACGTTTCTGGGAAACATTTAGTGGGTCAGGTAGGGGTAATTTATCCCTAGGGATATGTTACCACATAATAACATTTCTACTCAGATCTGATAACAGAGCTGGGGATAATTTATCCCTGGTAGAAGCAGTCAGATGAAATGAATTCACCCTAGAGATAATGTCTCCGGACATAAATGTTTCATGTAAACACATGGCAGCGAATGATGGTGAAATATTTTGAAATTGAAATTGAACTGAAAAGGTGACTGAAGAAACTGAAATTTTAGATCTCTAAAATTATATGTATGCCTTCATTGTGATCATTTTGCTGACTAGTGGGACTTGTACTAGTAGGACGTGACAGTGAAGGAAGTCATCACACACGATTCACAGATAGAACTACCTATTGTTTTTTATTTTTAGGCTGACCTTTGAGCTGTATAGAAATTTCAAATTTCCTTTTTGTATGTATTAGAAGGGAAATAAATATTCATTTTTGTATTTACAAGTATTATTCATATTTTTCCATAGCATCATGAATAATGTCTACACCGAAAATTGATATTTGCATATTCACATAATCAGATATTTCATTTTGGATGCTCTGATTTTTTAATTATATTTTATTTTATTGGTCATTTCAGTTCAGATATATTGTGGAGTGTTTTATTGTTTGGTTGGGTTTTTTTTTTTACCAAATAACCAAACCAAAAAAATTGAGGAAATTGAGGAGGAGAAGGGAAAAACCAACCCAGAAATGTGAAACAAATATCTGAACAAAGTGAAGACAAATAGTGGTTTGTATTATATGATATTTACCAAATAAATAAGGTGTGCGTGTGAGTGTGTGTTTATGTGTGTGTGTGTGTGTGTGTGTGTAGTTGACCATCCATACCAACAGAAAGTAGTAATTTTCATAACTGCAGCTCCAGAGGAAACTTTAAATGATTCAAATTTCATAAGAAAGACAAATGGTCTTTTGCTGACCTCTGATGAAAAAGTTAGATTTGAGATATCCCTGTACTCAGGGCATTCATTTGTTGTGTTCAGTAGTATATTAAATTATAGTAGCTTAGTGGGGACCTGGAAATGTTGGGTCAATGATATCATGCTGTTTGAAGCATTTGGTTGTATTAGACAATTTCAGGTGGCTCTGTTTGGGGGATGGAGTACGGAATTGTGATAAATAAAGGAAGTCTGTTTTTTTACTAGGGCTATTTTTACACAGACACTCTAACACTGATAAAATGGGTGTTAAATTTTATTATACATGGTACTGGGCAACACTGCAGCCTTGCAACATGGGTCCCTTTCACATGAGATGCCTGTACCCAGTTTCTCTGGGTGGAGATGGGTGTAGGTGTCTGTGTAAACACCACAGGTGGTGGGTGTAGGTGTGTGAATCCTCCCGCACATAAACCCTCTCCATCCACCCCCACCAATGGAGCAATCAGCATTGGAGTCTGTTACTCCGTGGGTGGGTGGTGGGTGGGTGGAGATGGGTGTTGTGTGGGAGTATGCACACACCTCCACCCACTGCCCGTGGTGTTTACACAGACACCTACACCCATCTCCACCCAGCGAAATGCACCCCACCCATTGCCCGTGGTGTTTACACAGACGCCTCCTCCCATCTCCACCCAGCAAAACTGGGTGTAGGTATCTTGTCTGCAAAGGGCCCATGTTGCAGGGCTGCAGTGTTTCCCTGTAACATGTATAATAAAATGTAACACCCATTTTTTTTTGGTGTTAAAGTGTCTGTGTAAAAAGGGTCTAGGGTGTAACGAGAAGTTTTATTTTTTCCTCACAAGACAACTCGTGATTTCGAGAATCTGTACCAAAAAATAAAAAATGTATTTCTTCAGAAAAGTACTTTCTTAGGCAAGAAAATAATTTAATAATAATTTTTTTAAAAAATTGCCCTACACATGAAAAATGGCCACCAGACTGTTTTACACGTGCAAAATGACTGCTGCCCTTAACCAAAATGGTGTCATTAGCATCATTGCGATTCTTGCTAAGGGTGATGGACACTTTTCTCAATGCACAAAACAGTCCAACATCCATTTTGTGCATGCACTATGGTTTTCTTCTTCTTTACTTTTTTTCTTACCTGGTAATTTACTCCGGGTGAGAAAACAGTCATGTACAAAATGGCCACCGTTTTGTGCATGTGCAAAATGGCCGCTTCCCTGAACCAAAATGGTGGTGATGCTATTGCCGCCTTTTTGGTTAAGGACAGGAGCCATTTTTGCACAAAACAGTCTGGTGACCATTTTAAAATAACATTATTATTATTATTATTATTATTATTATTATTATTATTATTGCCCAAGAACTTGTTCTAGGCAAGAAAAAGTCATTGCACATACATGAAATGGCCACCAGATTGTTTTGTGCACTGACAAAATGACTTCTATGGTGGCACTATTGGTTAAGGGTGGTGGCCATCTTGTTCATGCACAAAGCAGTCTGATGGCCATTTTGTCCATGTGCAATGTTTTTTGTTTGTTTGTTTTTTAAATTATCATCAAGAAATCAAGGGAATTTATCCCTTTATCCCATTTTTTGGTTCAGCTCACATGAGTCGAGAACCAGGATTTCAACAAGATTCTCTGTTTGTGAGATTTCAGTTCAGGGCTAGTTTTGACCACATGCTGCTTTGCCATCCAAATTGCATGTCCATTGTAAAAAAAAAATTGCAGAGAAACTTAACATTAGATAAATACTGCTCCTTTCCAATATCACAGAATCAGATGGCTTGGAGAACGATTCTGGTTTTAGTCAAAGAAGCAGTGGTTTTAGCATTCGTAGGTATGCTAAACCCGCTTCATAGTTCCTTTTTCATCTTAATTTTATTTCAGTGAATAATACTTTGCTTTTAATAGCTGGTTGAAGCAGTAAAAGAAAATAAAGTCACTTGTTTTGGTTTCATTGTGAAACTGCACTTATTGATAAACACTGGCCTTGGATTGACTTTATTTAGCACAATCTTGTTTTGACTTCATTAGCCAGAGCACAGAAAATATGCAGTAAACAATATAGTTGTTATAAGATGTTAGAAGTTGTTTGAAGAAGTCATGACAACAACATAGGGTCCTCTAGCGGTATTTTACAGTATAGCTGACACTGGTTTCTAATATTGTTCTTTTTGCCTGTTGGGATATAATATGTATTTATGGTTCATTATTGATTACTTGCAGTTACTTGCCATTAGATTATAGTTTGTTGTTTTAAAAGGAATTTATTTGTTTATGTTGGTTTCTTCATCTCTCTCTTAAGCATAAAATTTTGAGATCCGTTCCCCATCTATTGAAATTGTCTTTTATTAATATACTTGTCTTTATTCACATGGGGGTATTTTCAGATGTGACGAGATCACACTCAACCACGGTGGATTCCCACCGGGCGAGAAAGGTCTTGTCACGTCTGAAGGGGGAACGGAAGTTCCCACCCAGATGTTCACCCTCGTCAATCATGGCGGGGAATCACATTCACCACGCGATTGGCAGAACCAGCGAGGCCGGCCCCAATCACGTGGTGAATGCGATTCCCTGCTGTGATGAAGGGGCCCATCCCATCTGGACAGCTAACATGGCCTGGAATCCGCAGCGAGATTCCGGGCCATGGTCAATTTGGGCGGGCACTGTGGTCGCACTGGCTGCAGTGTCCGCCCGTCTCCCCAGAGGACAGGCGGCAAGGGAGCATGGGGGCAGGGCCATGCGGCCTCCCATTGCGCTGCACTGCGCGGCCCCACCCCCTCCCCTATTCCCCGCCGGGATCAGCCGGCATGTCTGTTGGACGTGCCGGTGTGATCCCAGTGGGGAATCCCCACAGTAATTCCGTGCCGGGGCGACTAGCACCCCGTCACGTCTGAAATCACCCATTGTCAACTTCTGTTAAAGTTTAATTTTGTTAATAATGTGACTTTGAATTGTCTACTTTTCAACCGTAATGTGTTTCCATTGATATTAGGTAGAGGTATCCAAATATCATTAATAATGTGATGACTTTAGTGGAAACTGAATTTTAAGCAATAGCAGTCTTTAAGTTGGGGTTTGTCTTATTGGGGAGATGAGGACCATAGGGGTTAAATTTGGCCTAGAAAGCAGTTTGCTTTTTAGTCTGTTTGGTAGCTAGAATAATTGACTCAAAGGTATTAGAAGAGACACTGATAACATGTTTGTTTTGTGGCCCAAGGTCTTTTTGCAAGTTTGGGTCAAAAGAGTTTCTCATAACATTAAAGGAGTTAAAAACAGGTTTTCAACTAATAATAAAGCAGTAATATTGATAATAGAGAAACACCGCCACACCATGGAAAATGTGTTTTCTTGCTTCAATCATATCTCAAATGCTAAAATAGGTTTAATTTTTAAGCTAAATAAGGGTTTTTTCGGCTGTCAATTAGAGTAGTATTTACTTTAAACTCTTATTAAGTCTCCATCATAGCAGCAAGTTAACATCTTATCTTCCCCAGCAGGACCCCACAGATCCTGGACATCTTTTTTATGGGACCTGCGATATCTGTGTGGTGAGATATATTCTCCAAGAATATATATATTTGTTAATCAATAATCTTTTTTGTGTGCTTCTGTAGTGCTTTTATACTACTGTGTAAGCCAGTTTGGCAGAGCAATAAATTGTAGTATTTTATTCACAATAATTGTCTATTGTGACTTTTTGGTGAGGAAACTTAAGCTTTCCCACAGAGATCCCTGACCCCATGGTGGAGCTAATTCCTGGGAGAATCTTGGGCTAACAAATACATACCAAGTTTTCAGGCACCTAAATATACCTGAAACAGATTCTTCCATATCTGATTGTGTGTGTGTTATTTTGTTTGTTTTTCTGCTATGTCTGCATTTAAGTTGGATCATTTCCGGAAATTGCACACGTACAGTAGTGCAAATGTTGCCAAAATGGCATAGCCAATATATTAAAATAACCGAAGTAACTAAACTGAAAAATGGAAACAGAAAACAAAACAGAAACAGATACCTGATTAAGCAAAAATGGATAGCAGTTATTTCTCAAACTGCCATTTTCAGTTTGGGTAGCATAGATTTGATAGGTTTACTTATTTTGGGCGTTGTGGTGGTAATCCGTTTCAGGTTTAGCATGAATTTACGTCAGGGTTGGATTTAAGGATGTTTATTTTAAGGGTTAAAATTTCCTCTGGAAAAGGTTAACAGGGAATGGAAACTCCAGCAGCTGAGGACTGAGTGTATGTCACATTTGTGTATTTTTCAAAGTTGAGAATACTGAATATTGACCATAGCTATATATGAGATTGGAGGTCAACATCAATCATAACAAAAATAATAAACTCCTTTTTAGTATCACCTAGAAAAAAATAGCATCCTGAGCAAGGAGTTACTGGCTCATGGTTATATTTGTTACAACAAAGTTAGGCAAAAATCTCATTTCAGTCCTAATTCTAAAGAGAAAATCTCATTGAAATCCCAGTTCCTGATACCATCATGGTCAAACTGAGAACCTCTCAGTACTCAGTAATGTCTCAACTGACATTTTGTTTCTCAATGTACAGACTTTCTGATTACCAGGATCCCATGTACCTCTTTGCCATTTACAACTTTGCAATCCATTTCAAATCTCAAGAGGTAATACTGAACAATACTGCATTTCTTTCACTTCATTATTCATTGCATATCCTTGTCACTCATTGGCTGGTACACAGATTTTTACTAATCTGAAATCCAGTTCCAGATTGGTCAAAGCAAAGGGAGCAAGAAGTCTGATTGTAGGTACTAGAGACACTGGGGAGAGGTAAAGGTGTGTGTTATTTGCACATTGGGGCCCAACCCATGCCCAGCAGATGTGTGCATGGATCCCGTGCGGGACTCATACACATCCCTGTTATTAGGGGATTGAGCTGTATGGGTCCTGTGTGCAGAACATGTGGAGTTTTTTTTATTATTACAGCAACTTATTGTCTCAGAAATGGGGAAACAACAAACCTGGAAGTAAAATGGTACCATTGTCAATGTGGTAAGTGGTAAATGAACAGTATGCGGTAAATGGTAAGCAAAAAAAGTTAATAAATTTTGATGGTATAAAGTGTTATTGTGAGGATCAAGACGTTTCCTGACCAGAAATGGTCAGGAAATCAATCCTGGTCCTGATATGATGAAATTACTCATGAGCAGAAATGTAACCGCTTATTTCAGCCCTAGTTAGAATGGTGACAAATGGAATAAAAGACAGGTGAAATCATTCTATTTGATTCTTGAGTAAAGCGGGGTGCAGCCACACAAGATACCTACTGTACCTTGGGCAACTTTACCCCACTCTAGGCAGCCTAACCACACCATGCAGTATATTATGTGGCAGGGAGCCACCAGATGTTCCCCCTACCACGGAGCGTGCACCTGACTGCTACATGTTGCATCCTCAGAAAAAGGCTGAGGATGAAGCGGCTAACAACCTTACCTAAAGTGGGGCAAAGTTCTCCAAGACATGGCATCTCATCTGCATGGTCACCATCTGCCCATCTGCACTGCAAGATCTGCTTTGGGGCTTTGAGCAGTAGCCACTTTCTCCAGTCCCACACAGTCATGTCACAGCCGGGGAGCGGGATAGTGGTCGGGCCAGGGGAGGGAGGCATGGCAGGGCCTGGTGCCTTTTCATGAGGCTGGCACAACACCTGTCCCACCTTTGGCGTGATGTCCAATAGCAGTCTTCCCATTGGACTTCACCTGCTCCCTGCACTGGCCACTCAATGTTCTTGAACTTGCCTGCCATGTGGCCACTCTGGATTGGGTTCTCCACTGCTCATTTGCTGTATCCATGGAGATTCCTTCTGGAGAAGGGTTCTCGCTTTTTTCAGACTTAAATTCTGGGTCAATTACTTTGTTTTCAGCATGGTCAGCTGATTACAGAACAACTCTAAAGTCATTCAAGTTCTTAAGTTCTTTCCCATGTAACCATTATTTCTTTTACTTTTACACTTTATAGTTCATTCATAGAGACCTGGTTTTAATTTGTAGAGATGAAAGCTTTTTTTTTTTTTTTAATTGTAATAATCTATTTCAAAATTTTAGTAAAGATTTTAAGATTATATATTAAGATTGGTTTTGTTATTCCTTGAGCGGGATTAAGAGTAAGACTGTTTTCCTAGAATCAACTCTGATTTCTACATTTACCAACAGAACAAAAGGCACTCACTCAGACTGCTTTACAGAATGTGCAGGGTGAGAAGTTAGCCAACATGAGAGATGAGAAGGGGCAGAAAGAGCAGGGCT
>QEPC01010775.1:75794-87861 GCA_003113815.1 Sphenodon punctatus
ACTCTCACCAAGGGAAGTCACTGGATCCACACCCCTCTTACCCCCCCACCTAAACCCCCCACCCTACCGCCCTAGCCATGTACTGAAAAGAAGCCCACAAAATATAATAACAGCCCCCTTCCACCCCCTGCAGTCCCCGAAGTGCCCCCAAAGTGCCGTGCCCTTTGGCTGCGGCCCTTCAGACCACGAGCCTGAGCCCGCGGCCTGAGGATCAGCCGCTGTCCCTGGGGCTTTAAGCCCCCAGCTACTTCCGGGTGGGGGGAGAGGGGACAGGTCAACCCACATGGCTGACCTCTGCGTTCCCCCCCTATCGCCCCAAGACTCATTGTCTTTTCTTCTCCCCTGCAGGTTCCAGCGGGCAGCAGAGCAGCGGCAGCAGTGTTAGCAGCGGGGATGGTGGCAACAGCAGCAGCAGCGACAGGAGCAGCAGCGGAGCACCCCCCCCCCACCGGCAACAGAGCCCGAAAGCCCCCCGCACCAGCAGCGAGGCAGGTAAGAATGAAAAAACCCAAGCAGGCTCCTGCGGCTCAGCCGCTGTCCCTGGGGCTTTAACCCCTCAGCTACTTCCGGGTGGGGGGGAGGGGACAGGTCAATCCATGTGACTGGGCTCTGCATTTCCCCCCTATCCCCCTAAGACTCACTGTCTCTTCTTCTCCCCTGCAGGTTCCAGAGGGCAGCAGAGCAGCGGCAGCGGTGTTAGCAGCGGGGATGGTATCAACAGTGGCAGCGGTGACAGGAGCAGCAGCGGAGCATCCCCCCACCGGCGGCAGAGCCCAAAAGCCCCCCACACCAGCAGCGAGGCAGGTGAGAATGAAAAACCCCCAGCAGGCTCCTATTGCATGTATGATCCATCCAAAGCAGATAGAGACCAAACTTAGATCATTTGAATCTATGTTATTGGGAAGAATAATGATTTATTGTTCAGGATCTGTTAACTAACAGCTGAACAAATGTCTATGGGTCTGCTTTGAATATGGATAACTAGAGAGAGGCTTGGATCTATTTTTTCTGGCTTAACGACATTCCAAATCTATTTTAATTCATCTGCTAGAGTCTCTGTACACTGTGTATAAGGGCCCACAACATGGATGGTGTTCACATAAGAAAACAAATTCTAACCCCAGTTACCTCATTCCAAATCCTGAGTAAATCTACTGAAGCTCATGGTACTACTATAGACCTTCACATATGCAGCTGTAAATAAAAATATGAACCATGAGTCAAACTGGTAAATGGTAGAATCTGTTAATTGGACAATTCTTTTTTAGTATGTTCTCAGGAGCTGAAAGACAAGCCCATCCAGGGGAACACCAATGTGAGTGGGCATTATATTTGGCCAAAGAATTATCACCACTCTTATCAGAAGTGTGGATGGGACGGGTTGTGCAGGATATTCCTTGCACACTGGATCCTAATCTCCTGTTTTGAATGCTACTGCCAACAGTTCATATGCTGGATCCAGGGGAGTTGTATTTTACAGTTCTATTTTACATCAGTTTCCAATATGAATTGTATTTTTGAATTATTTATTAGACTTTAGCTTTCGCCTTAGTCGAAAATAATAAACCATAATAAACATAATAAACATAAAGTACAAACATTTCATATTATAAAATACAAAACTATATAAATAAATGTATGCATACATCAAATAGCCCACGTCAAATAATAACATAAAATGCATACATCTAATACACACATCAAATAGTGACATGGGGGGGGGGCGTATCCAGCGCACCCTGTGTCTATACCTAAAATTAACAAATTACAAAAAAGGGAAAAAACTTAGCAGCCCCTGGAGTGGGCAATTCAAATTCTCATGGCTAACAGCATAAAGCAGGCAAGCGCCTGTATTCCAATATGATTCTGGAGATATCTCAACAGAATATATGGCCTATTGCCATTATTCCAGCTCTAAGACAGCACTCATACAATGATGGCAATGGCTTACAGATTTACTTTAGAAAAGAATCACAACTGCCATTTTCCTCTTGACTTAGCAGTATATCAGTAGCTGTTATAATGTAGGGTTAGAGAAAGTGGAAATCTTCACAGTGAAACTATGAAGCTTGAATAAATTTATGTGTCTTCAGATATTGCTACAAACTTGAAACCTTGATACTGGTATAAACAATTTACTAAAGTTCACAAAGCTTAAGAAAAGAGTTTTGAGTGAACCTGGGGACTGTTTGCAAGTTTATTAGTCTCAGTTTAAAAAACAAAACAAAACACAGTTTCACATAAATCATCAAGCAAGCTAGCAGTTCTGCCAGAATGTGTCTAAAGAGATGAGTTTGGTGTAACTGTGAAAGCAAGCAAAACTCTGGGTATCTGGCTTGAAGCAAATCCGAACTCTAGAAAGGACTTGCATATAATACTCTCCATAATAATCATCAGGGTTCCTAGTTTTATCTCTGTGATGGAAAACAAGAGAAAACCAGAGATTTTGCCTTTTAGCAGAGAAAAACAGATTTTGTCTTTTACAAGAGAATTTAGCAGAAAATAGCAAAAACTTATAGGTTTTGGAAGAGGACACAGCAAGTGTGTGGCAGTGAGGATGAAGAGTGAAGCTGAGGTGAAGCAACCTGAAGACATGTGCTGCGTAGGTACAGGAGCTCTGTATTTGGAGGGGTGCCATAGACCTCCTGTGAGTTGGGGGGGCAGGGGAAATAATGATGAATTGGGGTGTAGCAGAGTGCGATCACAGGGACTGGAAATGAGTCAAAATGATGGCCACTGGTAGGGGGTCAATGTGTTTGATGCATGGCTCAGGGTACATAAGGAAGTGACTGACCTCAGATTAGGGAAGGCCACAGTGAGAGCCTGACTGAAAGTAGTAAATAATTTATTTATTCTAGCATGGCTATAGGCCATTGCTTTTGACAAACATACATAAATACACATAACAATCAATCATACATGCTCATACAAAGACAAGGATAGAAAATAAAACCACAAGGCCAAATGCCATACTAGAATGCAGCCAATAAAAATCTAGCATCCTAATTAATATGGTATATCTAATAGTTAAAATCCCACTGGTCAAAAATACCCAAAAGGCAGAAAAAGAGGCAACCTAAAAATCTAAATAGTGTAATAAGTTCCAAAATCAGCAACTTTTGGGCATGATACAATAACTTCATCCAAGGGGAGAAACAGCCCTATACTTGTCATCCCGAGGGGCCCAGAATGGTTGTCCTACACAAGGCATCGGCTGCCATGAGTTCCTCAAAAATCGAGGCCCCTCTAGGAGAGAATCCCCACTCTTTAACAGAGGAATATTTAGTTAAACCAGGGCTTGGCATTGGGGCTGTTGCGTCTGGGACTCACACAAGGCCTTGACAGTCTGGTCAAAGCCACTGTGGATTCAGTTAAAAAAGTTTGCTTCTCTACAAGATCCTGAGGAGTCACCTCCAAGGGAGGGGGGATACCTAATTTAACTGGGGAAAATGCCTAGAAGGGGGGGTGAGTTGACTTGGGAGAGGACAAAACGTCAATAGTAGTAGACCGAGTGGGCAGATCAAGATCAGACGGGACAGCAGGAAAAGCCTCAGCCTGGGCCAAGTCCTTAGGGCCACCAGCAGTCAAAACCTCCAATGGGTTCCTCTTGGGTGCCTGAACAAAGTTGGAACCCTCCTTCGAGGAAGTCATAATGTCCTGGGGAGCTTGCAGCAGCAACGGAGAAATTCCAGATTTGGAGTAAAGATTAGCCATATACACACCCCATGAGGAGAAGGAGCGAGCATGGGACAAAAGCTCATCAACTATAGCTGATGATCAATGGTATATGACAATGTGTAGCACTCTACCCCTAGATGGAAGGAGGGAGAAATGACTGATATAAGAGGGCAAAAAAGTATAACCCAAAATATCAGTAATATGATGGGCAATCTAAAGTTTGGAGTCCCAAGGGGGGAGTTGTCCAGAAGGGAGAGGGTGAACTGTAAAGACCAAGGCATCCATTATGGAATTTAGCTTCTGATCCTTAACAGCCTTTGGGACTGAGGGGCCAGAATAAACAGGACCATGTGAGGTAGATGTTTGTGACGCTTGATCCAGTATTGAGGAGCCCCATCCTGACCTACCCCCTCCAAATTCATTTATCCACTCCCAAAACCTAGACAGTTGCAACTGAATGGACTGCAGTTTGGCATCCAAGTTCCCAATTCATGCCATAACTAATGGAAAAAATTAATCTCTCTGTTGGGGATACTGTGTAACCTGTATCTCTTGGGGTTAAGGAGCAATTAATTGTAAATTAGTACGGGGGTCTGGGGAAGTGGACAAAGAGCCCCTCCTTACTTTGCTTACCCTAGGGGAGGACTCCAGCACCCCTGGGACCACAGTACCCTGACCTCGAGGCGGGAACAGCGACCCAATTGGGGGGGGGCAGTCAACTCCAACTCCCCATTCCCACCAGACAGAAAACTGGAAGAAAATTTAGCCCCCTCCACAACTCGAGTATCTAGGGGTTGGGGCTCAATTTCTGCAATGCAAGCCTGGGGGGCACTGGTTTCCTCTCCCACAAGAGGTACCTAGGTACCAATGAGTGACAGGGGTATCCCCTGAGACTTAGTAGCCAACGCACACCACCTTTCACCTTGCTTTTTAAAAGCCGCCGAAAATGACAGCAGGGAATCAAGTGGAGCCTGCGACAGTAAAATTAAGGGAACAGAGGGCAAGGGATTTGTGCAAGCAACAAAAGAGTCCCGTTCCATATCTTGGCCCTCAACGAGAGAGACAGGAGAAGGCTGGGGAGTGGCCCCCAGCTTAGAACCTGGCAATACCAGTGGCGCGGCAAAACAATCCTCAAGTAGTAGTTGCCCAGCCCGTGCCCTGATGGTCAACCCCAACTTCCTCCTGTTCTTACTCCTCTTCAGCATTGGGACCAAAAATAAAGTTAATAATAAACCTCCAGTCCCACGCCCACGCTAAACAAGTTCACTATCCAAAGTACTCCGGGCGAGTCTGGGTCCCTTGCCCATTCGGCACCTGAGGCTGCGCACACAAGGGCACGCCCTTGTGTGCGCAGCTCTTAGGCTCGCTACCCTGGCGTGCACCACCGGCGCCGCCAGGTGATGCAGTAAGATTTTAACTCTTCCAACAAGGTGGCTCTTCCCTGATACCAGCTGCTCCAGCATCCAATCAGCCCTCAGTGGCGATGACAGGCACCCTCTGGGAGGTGGGCCTCCGGGCACCAATACCGTTCCTTCCTCATACCCTACATTTTACCTTCTCCCTTTCCCTGACCTCCCAACCCCTTACATTAATTATAGATCGGTAGTATAGATTAGATATGGATATATATTATAGACATATAGTTTAGATTAAAATAGATATATAGATAACTGATCAGATAATAGATAGTTTTCATTTTCCCTTCCCCTGTCTCCCTTAGATTTAGATAAATATTAGTTGTGCACAGGAATCAATAATGATAACAATACCAAAAATAGAATCTTCATTTGAAACGGTACCAATATCAATACCAATAAAGAAAACGATACCTATACCGATACCAATAATGAAAACAATATAAAAAATGATACAAAATATTGTAACAAAAATGAAAATAATAATGAAAATGAAAACGACATCATCGTTAATACTGAAAACAAAAATGACATTTTTGAATAACGAAAACAAAAATGACATGGGGGCCTGGTGCACACCTCTACTAATTGTGCCCATAACTTCCCCAGTACCAGCCTCTATGTGGTCCCCCTTTCTGGTTGGCAGACCTGTCTGGGATCAGACTGGGAGGAGAAGTCAGCAAGTGCAGGGCAGTAGAGGGGAGGTAATCTAAAGGCATGTGCTGAGGGGTGGAGGGGCTCTGAATTTGAAGGTGTGGCATAGACCTCAATTTTTATTTTTATTTTGTTGGTCTGTTGGTGGGACAGGTAGCTGTTAAATGTCATAAAAATGAAAATGTTACTGTAAAATGTGGTGTTCTAACTCATACCTATATATATATTGTGGTAACAGAAAGTCAACTAGCATTTACATTTAATCACAGAAACAGAGATTTAGGGTTTTTTAATCAGAGAATGTCCACTTTTTTGTCACAGAAAACTAGGAACCGTGATAATATGGGGAACATGCTTCCTTCTAATGAACACAGAGTTGTAGTGGGCATTTTTACACAAACCTTAAAGTGCTGATCTTTCAATCTTCTGGGTTTACAAGTCCATTGGTTTTAATGGAAAACCCATTTTAGGCTGTAGCTTTTTTATTGTTCATTATATTTAGATGAAACCTAGGAGGGCTGTACCCCAAATGGAAGGCATTGCGTGTACCAAATATCAGAAAGATTGTATAAAGGAATCCAATTGTATAAGAAGTTTAATTATGTTATTTTACAAAGAAAAGTGCATATATATATTCCTGGCTGTAACCTCTTTGTCTCCCATCTAATATGTATGAAACCTGGTAAGATTATACCACTCCTCAAAGTTTACTATCTATGCTAACTTTCAGAAGTATTGGATAAAGGGTCCTGGTGGTATAAGCAATTAACTTATAAATGTATGTCTGACTAACATCTTTGTAGTCCAACCAGTGTACATGAAATTTGTCAGAATTGTATCTCACTCTTTCAGGATCATCTTTTCCAAATGGGATAAAGGGTTCCAATTTTATATGCCTGAAAAGTACATGCAGAGAATGAGCCTATGAAAGGGATTCTCTTACGTGTCACTGTGGTAAAAGATTAGTTTGTGATGCCAGTTTGCCAGAAGAAATGTCAGTCAAATATCATCATTATGTGCTGTGACCATCCCAAATTCTCTCCCGCACTTGTTACTTGGAAGTTGGAAGCATCTGTTTAGGAAAGAGCCAATAGAGATTCTCTTATGTCCTCTGTCACAGTGCTGCAGGATGTGATTGTAATGATAATTGGCCAGCCTGGATGTTTAAAGTATGTCTCCTGATTCCTGGGATGCTATCCCCAAAGTCCCAGTTATGTCCCTTCTATGCCTGCCTCTGTTAGGCTCCAGGGAAAGGAGCTGGGGAAAAGGGGGAAAGAGAAAGGCAGGTCAGCAGGAAAGGGCTGGAAGGAGTCGGGAATGTTTCATAGCATCAACACTAAAACCTCTCAGCCATTCTCCGGTATAAGGGAGACTGAACACTCAGCATGGAAACCAGGCAAGCTGGCCTAAGAAGGCATACGGATCATCATCGAGGCCACGGACCTGGGAGCAGAAGGGGGACCGAGAGCTTGAGGGGAGAACCAGCGGTCCAGAGTGGGAGGGAGTTGCCCATGACAGCAAGCTGGGAGGAATTGCCAGTGGCAGGGAACTGGAGGGAATAACCAGCGGCAGGGGATCTGGAAAGGGTAACCAATGACAGGGGAGCGGAAAGGGGTAACCAGCGACAGGGGAGTGGGAAGGAGTAGGGCAACAAGGCCCCAGCATATGAGGTGAACAGGGAGCCAAAGCAACAGCAAGGATGGAGGTGTCACTCATACAAGATACACAAAGGATTTCACAGGACAAGATACACACACACGCACACACACACACACACACACAGTCAGAAGGGAAGGGACAAGGCAATGCTGCACTGGGTCAAGGGAGGTACAGAAACTGTCTCTTATACACATCTAGATGTGTATAAGAGACAGGCCCTAAGTACTCCCTGGTGGCCAATCAGGAAGATAGGTGACAAACACCAAAATGGCAGACAGGTGAGAAGGGGCAGGACCCACACCACACAGAGATGCAGGAGGAGATAGAAGGATGAGGACAAAGGCACAGTCTACCAATGTCTCAGGTGGTGCAAGCTGCTACAGCGCTGCCCCAGGGCCAAGGGTTCAAGACCGGGCCATGACAGCCTCAGGGCCACCCCCTATGCTTGCCTTGAAGTCACCACAGATTAGTCCTGTAAATCTGGAAGCATGCAGTAATTGACCAGTGAATGTGCCTGTCTTTTGGTTTGATCCCCATCCTTCCTCCTACAGCCTCCCTCCCCCTGCCATGCCAGGTGCCTGCTTCTGACTGGCACTGCATGTGCTGCTATTTATCTGAATAATGTTCAATGGGACAATATCAATTGATTATAAAATTTGGTCCCTTTATCAAATTATTCTGTAGTTTGGAAGAAATGACAGGGAAGGTGTGGGATACATTTCTGCCAAATTTCTTGTAAACCATATGGAATATAAAAATGTTACAGCCAGAAATGCATTTTCAAGCGAATAGCTTATAACTTCAGAACACTTTATCCAGTCATTCTAAAATTTGACAGGAGTGTTAAACCTCTGGATGGACATAGGTTTCATGCAAATTAGATGAAAGATAAAGAAGTTGTATCCAGGAAAGTGTATGGAGTTTTAATGAAATCTCAACATGCAATTGCTTCTAAAATCGGTCCCCTTTATCAAATCCTTTCAAAGGTTGGTACACCTAGTGCCCTTCATTGGGGGTATAATCTTCCCAAGGTTCATCAGAAGTGAATAAGAAATAAAAAAAAGGTATAGCTGGAAATATGTCATTTAGTATTTTCCCATTATTACAAAAACAAAATGTCATTTTCATTTTTTCCCCATAATTATGATTTGTAATTTTCATTCTTCCAATAGCAAAAAAGAAAATTGCAATTTTCATTATCGTTATTGTAATAACAAAAACGGCATGCAAACACGGCCGTGAGGCAGCCTAAAGTTTCTCTGATGTCTCTATTCAAAGTTCTCTCTCTTATGGCTCTCTCTAGCTCTCTCCAGTCTGATGTTTCTCTCAGCTTCCTCTCTCTTCAGGCATCTTTCTATGTGCTGGCATCCACTTCTTCTCTCTGTCACTGCTGATGTCTGTATTGGTTCCCTTCACTCATGGATCTCTTTCTGGTGGCCTTATCCTTGTTGGTCTTTGCTGATATCTTTTTTAGCTTTATTTTCCTTTCACTTGCTGATGGTCTCGTTCAGTTCTCCCATCTCCACCCCATCTCTCAGGTCGCTTGCAGACGAGACAGGAGGGGGGAATTTATGCAAGCTGAAATCACAAGAGGGGAAATTGTGGGAAGCTTTGCTCGTGTGTGCAGGGTTTTACGTCATTTCTACTGTGATTTCACTTGCAGATTAAAGGGCTGGATTTTGAGCTCTCTAATCTGCAGCTGAAATCACAGGAGAAATGGGCTAAAACCCTGCTCACATGAGCTGAGTTTCCCGTGATTCCCCCTGCCGTGATTTTGGCAGAACAGAATTGATTGCAGTCACGGCATCTCCCTGATGCTCCTAACCCCACCCCTCCACAGAGCAGAGTTGATTGCAGTGGCGTGGCATGGATGAAAGTGGAGTCGGAGGCACAACCGAAAATGAGGGGCGAATCTTCAAATGGTGCCCTGGAGGAAATGGTAGCGTCTCCTCTGCCTCTCCTCATGGATTTTCTACCCACACCTATATCTCTCCATGGGGTTTGCTCTTGAGTGTGTGTGTGTAGGGGTGTGTGTGTTTCTATTAACCTGTAAGCAAGGTTTTCTCAGTTTATTGAGTCTCTTTGGCCAGTTTTTCACTCCACTGCACTTTCAAATATTGAAAAGGGGTGTGGTTCTTGAGAGGGGGGACTTGCTATTCAGCTCTGAGCAAGGCATTTTTTGGGTCTCTTTGGCTGTTTTTTCCCTCCATGGGGCTTTCAAATATTGAAAAGGGGGGTTGCTTTTGAGAGGGGGGGACTTGCTATTTGCCTCAGAGGGGGCTGCTTCTAAGAAACTATTTATTTAGCCAAAGCATTTTGTGAGCTTCTCCTTCTATTAAATAGAAAAGTCATTTAAAAGATTTGGTAGTGGAGGTCGGCTGCTCAGGGCTTACAATCCAAGACAGATATTGGGGCAAGGGGAGGGGGGATGTCCCATTCCTCCTGTCCCAGGTTTATAATCTAATAATATTTTCTGTTACCAAAAAATTGAATAAAAGTAAAATGAATCTAAGAGTGGGCCTTCCCTTTTCCTCCTGCCCGTGGAGGGTGGTGGGGGTGGTGGGTGTCACTCTCCTCTTGCTTACCACTGGGGCTTTGGCTTTACATTTGAAACATTGAACAAAAGTAAAATGGAACTATTTACCCATAAATTTCCATGACTTTTTATCATTTCCACCATGAGTGCTCAGTGAGGGACTCCTAGGTTCTTTGGGAGGGGATTTGCTGCCCTCTGGCACTTTCCATGATATTTGAATGGGTCTCCTATGGGATAGATATCTGTGGTGTTTCTATCATGGATCACTTTGGGATTAGTATATCGTAAATCAAATCCATTCAGATATCATCACAATCAGCAATATGTGGGAAACTGGTGGCAAATCTATTCTGGTACTACAGAGACCTTCAAAGTCTTATCTTGATGTCTGACAGTTCTCTTGATAGTAGGCTTTATGCAGCATTCACAAGGCAGGCCTCTTTGGTGCTGTGCTGTTTTCACAGAATTAATAGATACCAAAAATCTATTCGCTATCAGTGAATTCCTGTGCAGAGCATTATTTCTTTTTAAATATTACCACCTTCGATGTGATATCTTGCCTGCCATCCAACCTTAACACTATTTCTAATATAGTATTTAGGTAATAATTTTATACAGAAGTTACAGAAATTGAAAGCAATCTCTTATAAAGTATCAATTTATGTTTTGTGCTTTACCTTTCCACGTTTTAGTAATTTTTTAACATAGCAAGTTGCATTTTCTTGGAAATTTGATTTAAAATATTAGTATTTTGAATTATTAATATGCTGAACTGCAATGGGGCTGTAACTGTAATGTGAAATTCTGATGAAAAATCTTGCAGCTTAAGAGGATATAATGGTAAATCATGGAGGAAACCTTCCTTCCTCTGCAAATTTCAATAGGGAAATAACTCAAAATTGAAGTTACAGCACATAATCAGGAAAACAATAAATGACTTTTCAAAGTCACAGAATGATACATAAGAAGAAGATTTGGGCAATGGTTACCTTCAGATGTTGTAGAATTTCCTTCATTGATACCTTTCCAGCATCGTTTGAAAACATCCAATCTGTCAAACTGTAGGTACAGAGTGTCTGGCCTTGGTGCAGGGGGATTGGATTGGATAACCTTGAGATTCATTCTAGTCCTGTCAGTCAGTTTCTTTTTGAAAATATTCATCTTGCAATGTAGGAAAATGCTCCATTTTTTACATATGTACTTTAAAACTGTACTAAATAGTTTATGGGCAAACACTTCTTGTTTCAAGCACTGTTTCTGATTTCCTTCTCTTAAAAAGGAAACTTGTACAAACCATATAAACTATAAGTCTGCGAGATTAAAATTTATAACTCGATTTGATACCAAAAGCAATGAAGTAAACAGAAACACTGACTTTATTAAATTTCTGTTCAACTTTATCCTAGAACAATGGGCTCAGGGGGATTCACAAATAAAACCAAACCTATACATATAAAGAATTCACCAAAACCAATCAAAACTCATTTATTGTATACCCTGTGAATGGGTGACTTACAGGGAAAAAAACAACAACACAGAAGGAAAAATATTATAAAAATACAATAAAATCCCCTGGAAACCCCTACCCTCACCCCCAAAACCCACTCACCCAACCTCTATCCCCAATTGTAAAATGTTTCACCAAAGGAAAGTTTTGCACTGCCTCCAGAATATGCTCAGGATCAGGCTCTGGCAGACCTCTGTGGGAAAGGAGTTTCATAATACTGAGGCAGCAACTGTGAATGTCTCTTTGTGTGCCTTTGTCATACAGACAAGATTGGCTGGTGGTACCTGCAAGAAGGCACTCCTGGCCAACTGCAGGGGTCGCAGTGGAGCATGGAAGAAGAGGCAGTCTTTCAGGTATGTGGGACCCAAGCTGTATAGGACTTTAAAGGTAAAAAACAATACCTTGAATTGTGTCTTGAAAGTGATAGGAATCCAGTGCAGACTATAGAACACAGGTGTAATGTGCTGCTAGGGGTGGGACTTGGTGGGAAATACCTGTTACCGGTTTTACCAGATCTCTGAATACCGAATTACCGTATTAGAACTGGTATACCGATACTGGATCTTTTCCCATTGAAATCAATGGGCAACTTTTCCCATTGAAATCAATGGGAGACAA
>QEPC01010776.1:0-13258 GCA_003113815.1 Sphenodon punctatus
TCTGTCCCCTCTCCTGTTCAACGTGTACATGCAGCCTTTGGGTGAGGTCGTCAGAGGGTTTGGTGTGCAATGTCATCAGTATGCTGATGACACCGAACTTTCTCTCTCCTTTTCAGTTGACCCAGGCCCAGCAGTCTTGGTGTGCTTACCCGGTGTTTGACGGCTGTGGAGGATTGGATGAGGGCAAGCTGTCTGAGGCTGAATCCTGACAAGACGGAGGTTATGCTGGGGAGGAGGGCTGAGGGGGTGGTGGCTCCCGTCATTAACGGGGTCCACCCTCTGTTGGTTCCTCAGGTTCAGAGTCTGGGGGTGCTACTAGACTAGTTCTGCCAGGCATTTGGCAAGGGAGACGGGTGAAGTACTTTGTTGTGCTTTATATTGTATACTGTTGTGAGCCACCCCAAGCTGCAACAGTAGGAGGGGGCGGTGTAAAAGCTTGATAATAAAATAATAATAATAATTAATAATAATAATAATAAAATGGTTCCATCCACCCCAGCCAGGTCACCAACATCTCATGGTTCACAGTATCAAAAGCCACCGATAGATCCAGCAGAACTAGCATGATCATACAACCCCTATCTAGCTCTACTAGGAGGTCGTTGACCAAGGCCACCAATGCCCATCTCCATGCTGTAACCCGAGCAAAAGCCCAACTTCATGGAATCAGGAAAATCAGTGCGGTCCAGATGTGCCTGCAGCTGCCGGGCCACCACGTGTTCAATAACCTTCCCTAAAAAGGGAAGGTTAGAGACAGGCTGGTAACTTGCCGGAGCATCCACATCGGGAGATGGTTTCTTGAGGAGGGGCTGGACCACAGCCTCCTTGAGGCAATCTGGTGCCTGATAATTACCCCAGCCAGTCCCAATGTCTCCCTGGAGGCCTTGATCAACCAGGATGGGGATGGATCTAATTCTCAAGTTGTGGCCCGAACAGACCCCAAGACCCCTCCGCTGAACTTGAATACATATGATGTTATGGCTTGGGAAAAATTAGAATCCTTCGTGGGGGAATTGCAGATGAGATTTTCGGAGTGCATTCTACGGATGGCTGGGGACCTAAATGCAAGATTAGGTAGGAACAAATTGATACAGGCTGACTGTTCTTTTTCTGAGACGACCGGTGGCTATTCACCATATAATAAGTTACAAGATAGAGTATTAAAGAATTCAGGCACAAATGCCTCGGGGTCCAGATTAAGGGAATTAGTTTCTGCCTTAAATTTGATTATTCTGAACAGAGTCTGGCCTGGGGATTACCCAGGCGAATTTACTTTCTTGGGTCCTCAGGGCTCGAGCACAGTAGATTATGCCATAATAAATAAGATAGCCTTTCTGCATTTATTGGACTTTAAGGTGGGGGAAGACCAGCTCAAGAACCATTTACCGTTGGTTACTCAGATAGACATCGCATATAATAACCCCCGGGCCGTTGTATTCTCAGTTGAGCAGGGGACGGCCGTGGAGAGTTTAAGTAGATACTTACCGCTGAGGTAGAGTCAAGTCAAAGAATTTGAATTAAGTATGGTACTAAAGTCAGAGCCAATAGCTGACATTAGAACAAGGGCCCTGACTTTGGGATCCCAAAAGGATACTATAGTCAATCACAGAGCCTTGATTACATTGTTACATCCCTATTTAAAGAATAGACCTAGATTGCCTATTAAGAGGGATACAAAGCACCAGAAGTGGTTTGATGTGGAGTGCAGGCATGCTAAGCAACATCTTACCCATATGTATAACTCCTATCGTAAGGGTTGGTTATCAAGGCTACTGACTGAGTATTTTGATCTTAAAAGAGACTATCGCTGTATGTTAAGGCGGAAGAAGAAAGACTATGCTGAGAAAACCTGGGTGGCTTTGATGGAGACTGGGAAATCTCCAGGAGATTTTGGATTATAACGACTAGTTTGCTCAACTCAGTGAGGCAATCGTGGGTATCCCCTATCATGTGTAAGGTTTGGGAGGATCATTTTAGAGCACTTTTTTCTTGTAATCAACCTCCTAGAACATCAGATATTCCCCCGGTAGCTGTAAATTGCCCCTGGCCCCCAGTTTCATTAACGGAGGACATGGAGGCGATTGATGATTTTAGAAGTAATAAAGCACCCGGGGTGGATCTCATCAGGATAGAGTTAATAAAATCCCATAGGGACTGGTGGACTCCATACCTCGCAGCGGTCTTTACTACTATAAATAATACAGGGATGATCCCAGAAGGTTGCGGGGAGGCAGTAGTGATCACCATTTACAAAAAGGGCCCTAGGGAGAACCCTGCCAACTATTGCCCTATTAGTCTGCTGAGGGTTATTAGCAAGCTATATGCAAAAACGTTACTAATTAGACTTATATTATGGTTGGAGGAGTTCAATATAATTCACCCAGAGCAAGCAGGCTTCTGCAAGGGCAGATCAACCTTAGACCAATGTTTAATTTTACATCACCTAATTTATAAGTATATTAAACAAAAGGGTAGACTCTTTGTGGCCTTTCTTGATCTACGTTCAGCTTTTGATTTGGTAGACAGGGACATCCTTTGGGAGAAACTGAGATCTTTAAAGATCGATTCTCATCTTCTTTATCTTATTCAAGGTTTACATGTGCAGAGCTCTTTAATGGTCAAAGTGAATAGCCAAGGCCAGTTATCAAACAAAATAAGCACAGCTAGAGGGGTCAGACAGGGCTGCCTTTTGGTGCCGACTCTTTTTAATATTTTTATTAATGATGTGATCCCATGTCTGTCAGATGCTAATTTTCATCCACTGAAAGTGGCCAACAGACAGGTGGATTGTCTTCTATACGCTGACGACTTGGCCTTAATGTCTCAGACAAAAGTGACCCTTCAAAGGCAATTAGCGCCCTTTCCCCAATATTGTCACAAAAATGCCCTGCAAATAAATTATGTAAAATCAAAGGTTTTAGTTTTCTCAAATGAAAGAAGAAATTATTCATGGGTAATGGATGGTAATGAGATACAACAAGTTGAATCCATCAAATATCTTGGATTAAAAAAACAAAAAACAAACAGCAAATGGTCTCTCCACTACAAAGCTGCAAAATCAGCAATAGGGGGTGCGCCATGGGCAATAATAATGTTGTTTGTCCATTGTGGGAGGTCGGAGTTGATCTGGACCTTGCGAGTATTTAATGTCAAGGTACAATTGAGATTCCTCTATGGAGCAGAACTGTGGGTGATACCCTCTCCAAAGGATTTAAATGGTCCACAGAATAAATTTTTGCAACTTTTAATAAGAACATCTAGAAGCATCCCATTAGAAGCCATTAGGCTTGAGTTAGGTCAGCTTAACTGGGAAGTGGTATCAAAGAGAAAGGCTCTTGGTTTCTGGCTAAAAATACACCACTCCTCTAATCCCATACTGAGAGCTCTGTGGACTGACTCCTTTAAAAGCACATGGAGAAGGGAAATGGAATGTCTTTTTACGCAGTTGGGTTTTTCGGAGATCTATATAACAACTAATGACCCAGCTCGGATGAAATCTGAATAAATTAATAGGTTAGAAGTTATAGCAAGGCAGCAGGTTCTTGCTAAATTCAAGGAAACTCTTTTTTTGCGAGATTATATGCAGCTAATTCTGGCCCAAGGTGCTATGGCTTCATACCTAGTGCAGAATCTCCCATTTAGATTTAGATTTCTGTTTTTATGTGCCCAGTTAAACTCTCTTCCATCTAGGATTTTAGAAGGGCGCATTTGTAAGATGACGTATGCAGACCGACTGCCCTTATGATTATTTAACCGCTGAAACGGTAGAGCACATTCTTTTTTATTGCCGATTATATGATGGTTTGAGGGGGGAATATTTGGCTCCTTGTGTTGTCCAGTACCCAGGGAAGGATGGTTGCACCCTAAAATGTATCTTGCTGTAGGACAAAAACGAACACTTAACATTGAGGGTAGCTAGCTACGTAAGTTCCTGAATTTCAAGACTGTTAACATGGATCATACCACCTGGTTTGTGTTAGATTTTTATTTGGGTTGTTTATTGTGGATTTTACATGTGTTAAAATGGCTTTTATGTGAACCGTGGCCAATTTTACAGCCAGCAGGTATCTCCCCCAGAGCATTCTAGAACCCTTCTGGTACCATAAGTCTCATCTTAACTGGTCCTACATCCCTATGGTTAGGCAGGCATGCCGGAATAGAAGCTCGCAAGAGGTAATGGTCCGACCACTGCAAGGGAGAACTCCCCCAATCATCAGACCCCCCGCATCTCAAAATCAGTGCAGAAAATCAAGTCAAGAGTAGGTCCCCCTCCTCATGCGTCAGGCCCACAACCACCTGGGACAACCCCATGGTTGCCATGGCGACCATGAAATCCTGCTCTGCCCCAAGCAATATAGTCTCAGCATGGATACTGAAGTCCCCCAAGACAATAAGCTTAGGAAACCTCACGACCAGGTCTGAGACCAGAGCAGCTAGAGCAGTCAGGGTTATGGTTTTTCGCCCCCATCCTGTTTTTACTGTTTTAACTTTTGGGGCTTTGTTTTCTAAATATTTTTGTTATTGTTGATTGTTTTAAACTGTTTTTATAGTGTTTTTATGTATTTGTATTTGTTGGAAGCCGCCCCGAGCTGGTTGCAGGAGGGTGCAGGGTATAAATTATAGAAATAAATAAATAAATTTTCTCAAGTATCTCATGAGGGACCTTATCAAACACTTTCTGAAAATCCAGATAAACTATCAATTGGCTCACCCATATCCACATGCTTATTTACACACACACACACACACACACACACACCACACTAATAGATCAGTGAGGGATGATTTCCCTTTGCTAAATCCATGTTGAGTCTTCCCCATTAAGCCATGTTGACCAATATGGCCGGTAATTCTGTTCTTAATAATTGTTTCCACCATTTTGCCCAGCATAGATGTCAGGCTCACCGGTCTGGAGTTTCCAGGATCACCTCTGGATCTCTTTTAAAATACTGGATTGTAATACAATATTTATTACATATTACAATTAATGTACATATAATAGTCATATTGTAATTTATCATATTGATTGATTATTTATTCAGCATGACCAAAGGTCATTGCTCATTCATGCATACAAAACCAAACTTTATCATATTGTATACATAATATTTAAAGAATGTAAACTTATTTACATAATGCAATATTTAAATAATGTAATTTAAATCATTTTAGCTAACACCATTTGGCTCAACTGATTTAAGGGCAATGTATATTGATACTTTAAAGTGGTGGTTATTTATCAAGTCTTAACTTGTGATGAACTTTCAATATCAGTTCAGAGATACCTCTTGTGAGAGGCATGGTACTTCTCAATCAAATCTCTCTACTGATTGGTTGTAATATTCTAGTGGTACTGAAATGTCAGCTCTCAATAAGCACAAAAGAAAAGCTTAAAAGAAAAAAATCTAAAGCCATATTGCACAGAAATATAAGTATTTTGGGTATTCCTAGTGAATTTTTATCCCACTGCTCACCATCAGTTTGTCATGGATACCTTCGATAGGCCCTTCCCTGCCACTTCTTTCCCATTCTGCTCCGTAGCCCACTATTACCCATCTACACAGCACAAAATCAATTCGAAACATCCAATTAATTTGGGTTTTTACAACATCTCCCTGCTTGGTGTTTGCAATAACAGTTCCTTCTTGCTACATCTCCTTCCTCATACTTCTTCCTTGAACACTGCTGATGAAAATCTCAAAAGATGGCATAAGTATAACACAAGAACTAGTCTCGCCTCTTTCTTTTTCTTTCCCTCTTTCCCTCTGTATTCTTGTCATTTTATTTCCCTCTTTCCCTCTGTATTCTTGTCATTTTTATTGTTGTTGTCACTGCTAAATATTTATATGGAGTCATAAATGTGTAGAATGTTTTATAAGTATAGATTAAGCTATGATCCTAAACATAAAGAACATCCAGTCTGTGAGACGGCATAAATACAAAATGGTTTAGCAAAGAGAATGTGGTGGACAGAATGTTGGGGGAATGGATGTTAGGGAGTATAACTGGAAGCACTTTTAAGAATGGATATAAAGTAGAAGCACATATTGTGTAACAGAAAAGAAGCAAAAGACTGTTCCAAGTACCGTGGTAATAAGGTGTAAGGTACAAGTCCAAAAGACAAGAGAAGCAATAAAACAAGTAGATTTGGAGGTATATATATGTGAATCAGGGGGAGTATGAGTAAATGAGAGATTAGGTAGAGATGAGATTATACAGTCTTACAGGTGAGTATCCAATTGTGCTTCTCCTCAGCCATAATCCTTCTCCTTCAACCCAGCCACATTCCTTCTGCTGTCTCCTTCCTTCACTGCTGCCCTGTGAACAGCTACTTTAGGGCTGCGGGTTTCATGTCCTATCTCTCCTCTTTCCCTCCTCCTCTTCTTCCTCCATAAGCTTGCTTGAAAGATCTCCTTTGATAGCTGCACAGCTACAAAAATGTAGTTCAAAATACCTCTCTCTCCTGCAAGTAGTATTGATCTGCAGAAGTAGTTAAACATGCATATTTAAAGAAATTCGGTGTATTTTCTTCTAGTGCCTTATACCAGTGAAGATAAGAGCTCTTATCTGGCTGAGTTATGCTTAGCTAAATTTATTGTGTTTATTTCCTGTTAAGGACCATGGTGTCCCTATGTATGCAACTCATACTTCACTAACACACATGCTGCGAAAGCGGACGACACATTTAGTATATAAAAACAAATGAAAATCACTGACATATTAGACAACTATGAACTACGGTGTCATCAAGGGAGTTTGATGACCTTATAACTAGAAGAGTAAAGCACATATACTTTGTGATAGTATATCTACTGTGAAATGTGTGCATATTCACATTTTCCTGTGTAATGTAAAAGACAGGAGAAGGTTTGACAGGTCATAAAGTCAGTCTGCAGCTGGAATTTGCATATGCATCAATTGGAGGACTGCATTTGGACAAAAGACATGAAGTGAAAATGCATTACAAGTACTAGGATGAATAAGAAAGGTTTCATAAAGCACATAAGAATAGCTGCATGAGAACAGCTATTTTTCAATGGAATATATGCCCATGAATAAATCTTGGATATAGCTTCATATAATATTCTTATATGGGAAACAAGGAAATGAGATTGGATAAACATTCCTGTAAGACAGACACACAAATCAGTAAAATTTTTAACAAAGAAAGCCTGACTGGATCCCAGTTATACTGGCTGGTTTTACACCTATATAAAGCCACTGAATTTAATGGAGATATTCTCGACTTTCACCAAAGTGAAAGCAGAGTTAGGGCCAGGAAGTGTAGCAGGTAAAGCTCTACTGTTGGCTCAATTCCATTTCAGAACTTCAGTAGTTTAGGAGAGTAATACTGTATTATAATCAGTTTAATCAATGAGCTGTTAAAGGAAGCAAAATCAAACAAGAGTTTGATGATCTTAAGGAAAATGATAAAATGAATGCAAATAAAATTCAATGAAGACTAATGTAAGAAAGACTTGTTGAATTAACAAACATCTAATTGGCATGACATAAAATTTGACTTGACAGTGAAACAGTTATAGTATTCTCAGGCAGGATACCTATGTCTGCATCCTCACCATGATGTTTGTCCAGCCAGTTCTGGAAAACATCCAAGAAGGGAGATTCCACAACCTCCCTATTCCATTGTCCAACTATTCTTACAGTGAGGAAGCTAACCTAATATTTAACCAAACTCTACGTTGTAATGATTTTAGCCCATTCTCTCTTGTTCAATCTTCTGTGGTAGCAAAGAACAACTGTTCTCGACAGTGTGCTATGTTTTACATGCCAGAGATGATCCTCTACTCTCAGGGATGAGGCATAGGGATGAGCCGCCCCGAGCTGCGTTGCAGGAGGGGCGGGGTATAAATTTATAAAATAAATAAATAAATAGGGAAAGGACACATGTGGATCCTTGCCTGGAGAACTGCTTTTTGAAGTCTTCTGGCCACCTACTGCACTCTTGAAGCTCCTTCATGAAAGAAGTACTCATGAAGTACTAAATGTACACACACCACAAATTACTCAGTTTAGGACTTACATGTGATATTCGGCAGGAACGGGACCCAAGAAATGGGGGGAGATGGTGTGTTGAAAAAACAGACGATGTTTTGCAGACGACTCGAAATTTCATGAAGGAGAATCCCTGTGGAGTCTCCTAATATTTAGTTAAGATTTTGTATTGAAATAAAAAGGCAAATCATAAAAGGATTAACTTCCAAAGTTTAGTCCAGGTTTCATCAGATAGGATAAAATTTAAATTCACCAGCTTGGCATAATTTTTCAAAGTGAACTTAAAATAATCTTAGGTATTGCAACTCCCCCGTATTCCCCTACCAGATTTTCTGACTGATTGCTTTACAACTACACTTTCCTAACTGTTTAGTCATTTACCCTTGTGAACTGTTTTTACTGGTGTTACTTATAAATTAACAATAGTAGGTAAAAAGTAAAGACAGTCTAATTTTTAAATTAGCAAAGATCCTTTAAACCAGGAGTGGGGAGTCTTTTTCCTCCTGGGGGCCACTTTGGGTATTTTCAGACGTGACAGGCCTCTTGGCCCACCATGCTGAACTCCAGACTGGGATCGTTACCAGACCCCCAGTCCGTGATGACACTGGACATCCTTCAGACATGCTGGCCGCATCACTACAGGGAAACGGGGAGGGGACGGCTCTGAGTGGCATGACATGGAGCTGCACAGCCCCACTCCACCCCCCATGCTCCCACAGCCGCCCACCCTCAGGGAGACATGTGGGTGCAGTGGCCAATGAGGCCACTGCACCCGACCACTACCTGTGGCCTGGGCTAAGAACAGGAAAGGTTATCTGATGTTACCTTTGGCCCTTTCCTGATTGTGGCCAATATTGATCCCTGCCAGGTGTTCACTGTGGTGAACATCTGGCAGGGATCAATCATACGTTACAGGCGTCACAGCTATCCCACTGAATGCACTGTGGTTCAGTGGGGTTCACTGTGGTCCCATAAGGTCTGAAAATACCCTTTGAAAGTTAGTATAAGCTTCAAGGGCCGCATAGATGTTGGTGACAGAGGGAGCGTGCTCAAAAAAAGACAACGGTACAGATCATGGGTCTGTCCCATGGATATGTCACCTAGCCTTAAGTGCATGCCCTCATTTCTGCTTCATTATCCCGATCTCAGATTTTTAGCGCTTTGGGGGTGGGCAGGGGCTGTTAGAAACTGGATCCAGGGGCCAGATCCAGAAACTGGAAAGAGGTCATCTCCCCCTTCCCTGAATACTATAGGTTCCATGCACAATTACTGAGTTTGAAAAGTTAATTGTGTAGACTTCTACTGAGCCGTTGCTCTAGTAACGGTTACTTGGCTAGTAACAGTAACCAGCCAAATAATTTTTAATATTAGCCAGATACATATTTTTTGTAATTGAAAGCAGAGCATTAAACTATTACAAGTACAGAATACTTCAAATACTGGATTTGTTTGCAAGAGTTAAAAACAAGAAAGATTAGAAATACTAAGTAGCTCTGTCTTTTTGTAAGATGAATCTTTTGTGCCACCTAGTGGATGTAAATAGGTCTTTCAAAAACACTATATGTTTGCAATGCTCTTCTTTCTAGAGCTGTTTCCCCCCTTCCCTGTTGCATGGTATTTATCTGTTGTATTTAGAGCAAGGGTTGGGAACCTCAGGCCCAGGGGCCAAATACAGCACACAAGTTTTTATCTGGTCCCTTTTCCGTTCCTGTCTCTGGCCCTTGGTTCTGGTCCTACACACAAGCACTGAAAAACTGAGTTGAACATAGGTTAACAGAGATGAGGGCATTACACAAGGATAGTGGATAGATCCATGGTACAGATGCATGATCTGGAGCTCCTTTTCTTGAACACATCCCCACCCTCAAGGGGTGTTTTCAGACAAGCATGTTGATGGGCGAGGGTGCGTGTGTGGCTTTGCCACAGAGCACCCACACACGGGTGGGGAGCAAAACAAACGGGCAGCTTCCAAAGTGGCTACCATGCCCACAGTGACAGCCACCGCACAGTTGGCTTGCTCTGCACAGCTCACTCAGCATTTCCCAGCATGGCTCCATGAGTGGCTGAGGGTGGGCTCTCTGTGGCTTGCAGGAGCGCTTATCCATCTGCTCCACCTTCAGAGGGATGGTTGGATCCGCTGCTTATCGGTGGCTGAGTATTTATTTTTCCAAGATTTACACCCTGCCCTTCCCAAATGGCTCAGGGCAGCTTACAAATATAGAACACGGCAAAAAACCAAAACCAAAACACAACCTCACCTCCCTCCAGCCCCACCCCACCTTCACCTCAAAAATCCACTCTGAACCCTCAACCCCACCTAAAACCTCCCACCAAATGCTTTAAAAAAACATTTTAAAAAAAATATGTTTGCAACACCCATGGAAGATGTTTAGGCCTGGGCTCAGATGAACCTCTGGGAAAAGGGAGTTTCACAAAACTGGGGTAGAGACCAAGAACATCCTCCTGCACACCCTCTTCCTACAGACAAGAGTAGCAGATGGAACCTGCAAAAGGGCACTCCTCACCAACTGCAGAGGTTGCACTGGAACATGGTAGGACAGGTGGTCCTTTAGATATGGGGCCCAGACCATTTAGGGCTTTAAAAGGTCAACACCAGCACCTTGAATTATGCCCAGAAGACTACAGGCAGCCAGTGCAGACTTCGGAGCACTGATGTAATGTGCTCTCTGAGACTCCTCCCCAAAAGGAACCGAGTCACCACGTTCTGCACCAGCTTCAGCTTCCAAACAGTCATCAAGGACAGCCCCATGCAGAGCCGAGAGTGCATTTCAGTAAAATAGTTTTGAGGTGATGAAAACATGGACAGTGGCCAGATCCAAGTCAGAAAGGAAAGGCTTCAGTCTCCTCACCAGATGGAGTTGGTGAAAACACTCCTGTCCACTGCCACAACCTAAAGATCAAGGTGCAGCGAAGGATTCAGAAGCACTCCAAGACTGCGAACCTGATTGACCAGAGGGGGCTGGACTCCATCAATAACAGGAGTCCCAATCTCCTCCAAGTCATAAGGCTAGCCAACCATGACTTTAATCTTGTCAGGATTCAGCTTCAATTGGTTCACCCTCTTCCAGTCTCCGACTGCAGCCAGTCATTGGGAAAGCAATAATACTGCAGGACCTGGGTTGGATGAAAAGGAGAGGTAGAGCTGGGTGTCATCAACATATTGATGACACTTCACCCCAAACCTCTAAATGCTCTAACCCAATGACCTCAAATACACATTGAACAAGATGGGAGACAACAGAACCCTGCAGGACCCCACAGGAGAGATCATGAGGGGATGATGAGCATTCACCCATCACCACCTGCTGAGACTTTGTCAACAGGAAGGAACAGAACCACTCAACGGCAGTCCCATGCACCTTTGCAAATCCCGCAGTCATGTCAACAACACTTCATGATCAACTGCATCAAAGGCTGCTGAAAGATCTAACAAAATCAACAGGGTAGAATTTCCCTTATCAATCTCTAGGCGCAGATCATCTACTGAGGCCATAAGCGCAGTCTCCGTGCCATACCCAAGATGGAAGCCTGACAAATGGATCCAGGAATTCATTGAGATGAGCTGGAGCTTCTAGGCAGCCACTGATTCAATAACCTTCCCTCTGCCCAGAACAGGCAGGTTTCCAACAAGGGCATTCTACCATCGAACATTGCCTGATCCTGCAGCATCTAATAGAAAAGTATGTGGCCTGCAATAAAAAGTTCTATGTGGCATTCCTGGACCTTAAACAAGCCTTTGATAGGGTTAGTAGGACCATCTTGTGGGAGAAGCTGAGGGAAATGGGCATTGATAAAAGGTTGTTATTCCTCTTGCAGCACTTACATAACAATACTAGGCTGGTTGTTAAGGTCGAGTGCTCAGGTCGTCTAACTGATTCCATTTTTACCTGTTCAGGCATCAGACAAGGGTGTGCGTTGGCGCTTACTCTCTTTAACCTATTTATTAAAGGAGTGATTCCACTCCTTGCTTCATCCTCCTTTTTTCTGCCCAAACTGGCTAATCGTTCGGTGGGATTCCTTTTGTTTGCCGATGATATTACTATAATGTCACAGACCAGGGTAGGTTTAAATAGGCAGTTGGGTTGTTTTAGGGAATTTTGCCAACAAAATGATCTTGTAATCAACCTAGATAAATCCAAAATTATGGTTTTCTCTACATCTCGGAAGGCTTGCTCCTGGGCCATAGGGGGCTAGAGTGTTTCCCAAGTTAAAAGCTTTAAATATCTGGGATTGAATTTTCAGGAATCAGGCTCCTGGGACAATCATTTTGAGAGGGCACTTTCAACAGCTAGAGGAACTGCCCTTGCTGTGTCTAAACTCTTCCTCAGTTCAGGGGGAGGTGCAATCAAACCAGCAATCAAGGTGTTGAATGCAAAAGTGCGGGCACAGCTTTTTTATGGTGCGGAAGTATGGGCCCCACTTGTAAAATCCAAGTTGAGGAAGCTGGATAGCTTCCAGGCTGGATTTCTGCAGAGGCTCTTGAGGATTCCTACACCCTTTGCGGCCATAAGGGGAGAAGTGAGGCAACTGAAATGGACTCTGGTAGTCTGGGGTTTGGTCCTAAAATTTTGGGTGAAACTTCGCAAATCTCAAGGTAGGGGGTTGGTGCAGTTCTGGTTAATAGATACGTTTTCTAGTAGATGGTTAAAAGCAGTGGAGTGCTTTGTATGTAGGTTGGGCTTTCATCCAGAGTACTGGACCCAGAAGGAGCTGGGCGTGATGATGCAGGAAATTATGAATAGGCTTTTTGATTGGGGACTGCAGGAGGAAACCGCCAGTATAAGGGCTTCCCCCCACATAGTGGATTATCTCCCCTATATTCATTCTCGCCCTTGCATGGCCAAGTATTTGACCCTGGGTCTTTCTGAACGGGCTAAATACCTTTTTATGTGTGCTCGCTTCAATGTACTTCCTGCTATGGTTTTGGAGGGACGATTTAGTGCTACTGAGTTTTCTTTCAGAGTGTGTCCATTTGATAGGCAGCATGTTGAGACGGTAGCTCACATTTTGTTTAGTTGCCACTTATATGATGCTATCAGGCTCTTTAGGGAGATAGGGGAAGAGTCACGGAGGGGGGGACGGAGGCAAGGATGGCAATCACTCTCTCTTAGTAATAACGAGGCTCCCGGTATTCCCCTCAGGATAGTAGGTGGGCTTTCCTTGCTATTTACAAGGCAACCCTTATCATCATAGGGGAGGAGAGAGGTAATGCCAACCAAGG
>QEPC01010776.1:34091-86449 GCA_003113815.1 Sphenodon punctatus
TGTGCCCGCACTTGCCCCCCATGTACGCCCTCGCTCCCCCCTCCCCCATGTCTGCACTAGCCCCCATGTACGCCCCCGCTCCCCGCATGTGCCCACACTCGCCCCCCCATGTACCCCCCTCGTGCCCGCACTCGCCCCCATGTAAACCCCGCTCCCTCCATGTGCCCACACTCCCCCCACCCTGGGCCCCGCAATTTACTTACCAACCATGGTGGAGCCGGGTCCTGACCTCTCCTCGTCCGACCTCAGCGCCACACTGCTGCCTGCATCCAGGGAGGGACTAGGAAGAACTGCATCCAGCTCGTAGCCTCCCTCAGTCCCTTCCTCCCTCCCTGCTGGAATCCAGCAGGGAGGAAGGAAGGGACTTTGGGAGGCTAAGAGCTGCGCGCGCAACAGCTCCCAGCCCCCTGCACAGGCTGGGACCAAGCCTGTGCAGAGGGCTGCTGACGCATGCGCAGCTCTTAGTTCATACCAGGGGCGCCTCTATTGGGTGCCCCTGTATGAACTTTACCCCTGCCCGGCCCCCTGCAATGCAAGAGTGCCCCCTGTGGCACTCTTGCATTGCAGGGTCCCTTTATGCGGAATGAACGCCTCCCCTTTTGACTCTGAAGGCTTCCTTAGGAAGTCTTCGGGAGGGAGGGGTGCGTGAGTCACCGGTTGTGTGCACGCGTGCGCACACAACTGGTGAGAATGTGCGGAGCCACCTCGAAGAACTTTGTTTAGAGGCAGAAACCTTCAGAAGGTCTCTGCCTCTCTAAACAAGGTTCTTCGAGATGGCTCTACACATTCAGCGTGATGCCGACGGGGCCGTTTTTTGGTTTTGTTTCTTTCTTAAAGCTGCGGCAGCTGCCACCAGCCAGGGGAGTCCTGTGGGGCTAGGAGGGGCATTGCCCCTCCCGTCCTAGAGGGCCCACCGCCCCTGGTGGGTGTTGTGATAATGTTTCAAACCATCTCACAGAACCTCGTTTACAAGGCAGCAACCTTCTGTTCTTCGAGTGGCTTCTCACAGGCCATTTTTATTTATTTATTTTCAAGCATTTTTAACCCACCCTACCCTGGACGGCACACAATATCAAACATTAACAACATTAAAAACAACTTTTAAAATATACAACAAAGGGAGGTATAAAAAAAATCCCCAACCACCCCCATCCTCTCCCCCCGAAAAAGCCAGGCGAAACAGTCACATTTTGAGACAGCGTTGAAATTTTTACACAGCTCCACCAGGTGTGTGTGTGTGGGGTTCCGTGGGCACGCTAGGGCGTGGGCAGGGCATGCACATGGCTGCACACGCATCCCCACTCATCCACACCCATGGAGCAACCGCCGTTTCCCCTGGTTGCTACATGTGTGGGGATGAGTTGGCAGGGGTGAGTGGGGATGCGTGTTAGGCAGGCATGCGTGCGCACACACACTCACCGAGGGTGCGCACTCCATGTCGTTCACACGGGGCTCCCCCACCCATGAACACGCAGCGTGGGGGGGGGGGGCTTTGGGGCAGCAGCCTGAGAAGGGTCTAGGGGCACAAAACTCCTACGTCCGGCTCTGCCCACCGCCATACGCGGGCTGGGGGCAGCTTCCGTGTAAAAAGGGCCTTATAGACTTCATTAAAAGATTTTCTTTAACAAAACTGAAACATGATGAGGGACTCAGACTGAAGGCCATGATAACATGGTGTCCACTTTTGTTTGAGGTTTCTGCTTTACTCTTGTATTGTATTTACTAGGATAATGAACAGCTGATATTACCACTTAAAAGTTGTGTGGAATTTTAGATGCAAGGAGCTGGACCTGGATGGATTTGTGCTTTCAAGCTGTACGTTTCCCTTCTTGTTAATAATGGTGCCTGCTCAAAATGCACTCCCTTAGTGCTTGTTCTCAGGAACATACCTGAAACCAAGCAATTACTCTACATCAGAGGTAGGGAAATGGTGGCTCGAAAGCCACATGCAGCTCTTGGGCACCTGTACCACAGATTTTTCTTGTTAGAAGTGGCTGCCTAGGGGCATGTCCCTGAGGCTCCTTCAGGTGCAAGAGAAGGCAAACTGCCATTTCCACCAGCAGAGCCTTCTGGGGGTCATGGAAGCAGAGGATGTATGCCCTATGCCACTACTGCTACTACTCTAACTTGCCAGACCACCTAGGACCCAGAGCTTTGATGTGAAGGGAGGGAGCGGGAGGAAGCCGTATTGTTCCATCCCCAGAATCAAGGGAAGCCACAATTGATGTAATGTGTTTTATGGCTCTAAATATGAATATTTTGGTATGTGGCTTTTGGGCTTCGGAGCTTTGCCCACCCGTGCTGTAGAGTATCTTCACTTACTCTCTGCATGTGGGAACAAAGGCAAGTAACTCTTCTTCTCCCCTGAGAAATTCCAGCTGGGGCAGAAGCTGGAACAACAAGAAATCAGTGAGACAGACACACTACATTGAAGATAAACAAGGAAGTGAGGGTTGTTTGACAGTGGAGGACTGCAAAGAGGGATGCAAAGCAGAAAGTTTTCCATGCTACAATATACACAAACATATCTCCTAGAGGAGCCTCCCTCCCCACTTAACTCTCTTTAAGCAAGTGGGGGTTAAGTACCCCCACTTTAACCATACACTTATGTGAACACTTCAAAAAAAGTACTTGTGAAAACAAACCCTTAGCGACACGCTTTGCTGGGTGAATGACTGACACTTGCTCCTTTAACTCAGTGCTGATTTTATAACCCCAAACGGGTTTTTTTATTATTATTTTTAATATAAAAATCCATGAAAAAGTAAAATAGGCAACTCATTCTCTTTAAATTGTCAGTGAGACAAGAATCCCATTTAAAGTTCCAGGTGATGTTGTAAAGTAGATATTGAAGATTGTACTGAAGTACTTTATTGAAAAATCAAGGTGTGTAAGTGTCTGGCTAATGGACAGGTACAACAAGACAAAACTTTAAAATTTGTTCACTTTTTTCAAAAACTTATCAAAAATATAATAAGATTAAGATATCTACAAATGGAGAATTGAATCATCGGCTTGATTATTGGGCAAGGACACTGAATAATACTTTCAAAAAAGGGAAATTGAATTAAAAGATATAAACAAGCTAGGGAACAGATGTGGGATTGGGGGGGAAGGGGAACTATATACCTAAAATGTTTAGAGTCGTTTTAAGTTTCTCTTGCTTTGGGTACTTCCTGGTAAAGCATCTTTTTTGTTTCTCCGCTTAGCAGATGCAGTATTGCATTCTTTTGATCCATGGAAGGAGCATAAACATAAAACACAGAAGTCGAATGCACAGGTCTCCCGGCTACATAGTCCCCGTCTCTTTAAGGGCTGGTACTTAGAAGGATACTGACATCTTGGACAGGGTTTTATAGCTTCATCAGTAAAAAGCGTTTTGGCAACCTACAACAAGGAAAAGCAAAATTCCTGCAGTTCTTAATTGTACACCTTAACTGTAGCTAGGGATCAGTGTTTACTAAAAACTCAGTGAAAGTGGGTCCCTGACTGTAACCAGCTGTAATTAACGGTTACCCAGGAGCATAGCTATGATGGGGACAAGAGGGAGATTTGTCCCACGGCCCAAGCTGGAGGTGAGAGGCACAAATCCTGTTCTGTTGTAGCACAGCTGGGCAGAGATTGAGCTGAGTGAGAACAGAAGTGTCTGGAGCCTGCGGTGTGTGGGTGACCCACCCGACAGGTGGCACAGGATGGAGCAAGCACCAGTGGCACAAGGCAGGCAGCGCAGCCGTAGCCTCCGGGGCTCAGGCGCAGCAAGCAGAGGGAGAGAGAGGCACTGCAGTGTCAGGAGTGTCTCTGGAGTCTTACCATGCAAGTTGACAGTTTTCTGTAGTAACCATGCTGGGGGAAAGGGGAGGGTGTGGGACAGGAGAGAGGTGATGGGAGGAGCCTTAAGTCCATTTCTTGAACCTGGGCCCATTTCAATCTAGCTATGCCCCTGCTGTTACCAAGCTAAGCATGCGCACTTGCGACTTCATGAATGTATTCCTGTTTCGCCCCGTGTCCCCGCCGCCCCTTGTTTGTCCTCCCTGGCTTCTTTTAGATTGTAAGCTCTTCAGGGTAGGGATCTGTCTCTAATTGATTGTTCAGTGCCCGATACATTGCTGGTACTATATAAATACACTTTCTTTCCCCAGTCTTAAGAAATCCAACTATGGGTTGCAGTTGCTTACCTTCAGATATTCTTCCTGCTTGCTAACTGAACGAGGACTAGAGCTGCATCCTGTAGGCGTTAAAAGCTCGTTGCAATTAGATGGGGTGTGTAATAAAGCAGTTTTGCCTTGAGCTTGAACAGGTCTTAGAGCAGATCTGTTTAGCAGATTAAGTCTTGTGGCAGCATCTTCAACATGCAACAGGCATCCCTGTTAAAGATTACCAGCATAACAGCAGGATTCAAATTCTTATAGTAAGCGCCATAACAACTAGCACATGAATGATTGCTGTTTTAAGACTATTTGTTTTGACAGTAAAGATACAACACTAGGTTTAAGTTTCTGTAGGTGAATGGCTTTATTTAAGATGAAATGTATAAAACTATGACCCTTTGAATAGAACATTGTGCTTTATGAATTTCATTTTGGCATGACCAAACAATCTCCTATACCACTCTTCCCCTTACTCCAAAGTAGGCTCATAAATTTCCACTGGGACTAATTTGGAGTAAATTAGTTTGGACTGCTGCCTTAGCTAGAAAGTACTTTAAGCTCTAAAATCTGACAGTGTAAAATGGTTTGAGTTTAACATTTCCTATGGATTCTGAATATTGCATGTTTTTAAAACATTTGAAAATTAAAATTCAGCATCCTTTTGGTCAAAAGAATGAAAACACACAGAGTGCTGCAATTAGATTATAAATTAGCAACTCCTTGTCTGAAAGACGACGTCTGCCCTTGGTTACGATCATTATTCCTCTTTTTCATACTTCTTTTCCTACCCATCCTGCAAAGCCTAATATTCGTGACCTATCATCTTCTGGAGATACATTACCTCAACTTCTGCTTTCAGCTGCTTTATGTACAGTTTTCTCCTCCAATACGCATGCTTATCTTGTACAACAATTTCACGCCAGTTTCGGCTTACTTTCCAAATGCTGCAACAACAACAAAAATCTTCAGCCACCTTTCAACTGAGGCTTAAGAGATTTTTATATGTTATAGTTTATGGTTTAAGTATCTCATACATTCTTTATTAACCCTACACACACTAGTCCCCAATTTTAGCATAACAGCGAGTATTAACGTATGTGATGGCAGAGCACCACCATCACAAACTGATCCGACTGGGAAGCCACTGGTTTCCCGGTCAGGATTGGTTCCAGCTGCAAAAGAAACGTTCACGTGGCCAGGCCAGGGAGCCCCATGAATGTGCGGCCAGCTGGCCCAGCGCTGCACAGAGCAACCCACCTCCCCACTACATGACGAGAGGCAATGGAGATCACTCCGGACCAGCAGCTACCACATGCGATAGCCTGTTGCAGCCCAGTCTGACAAACCATTTCCCGCAAGTGTTGGCAGCTAGCCTGGGCTGCGACTCCAGAGGTCTCCAAGGTCACAGCCCGATCTAGTCGCCAACATGCCCGGGGAAACTCCAGGCCAAAGATCTGGTTAGCCCTTAACAAACATGATGGTGGCCCACGAGCCAAAGTGGGTTCAAGCAGCCCACAATAGGCCATCTCCACATTTGTTAACACTCAGTGTTAATTTGATTATTTTGCAAAATGCTCCAAAAAAACCCACTTTGTAGAATTGTGTTTGTTTTTGTATCACCATACCGAATTACATAAGTCTAGTTAGTTTGACAACTATAACTATACCTCTACATATACAGTGACTGGCTGACAGTCTCCCCCCACTCTTTGTTACATAAAGGGGTCAACTTTCTTTTTATGATGGAGCAGAAGAAATCTCATAGTTAAGGTTGTATCTAAACCCCTAGTTGACATGGGAGAAATTGCCTAATTTCCAGGGACCTGTATTAAATGCAGTGACCACAAGTTCCTTCTATTAACTTTTCAGCAGTTTAAACTTTGAAAAAAACTTGAACTTTCTAAGTAGTATGGATATGTTAACAGCCAAATTTGTACAATTTTACCTAGCAAAATAGGACTTCTGTAATGTTCAGTAGTGTCCAACTTCTTTTAGAACAACTCTACAAGAGGGTCTATTGGAATACTTGCTCCAAGGAGTCTAAAAAAAATTCTAGCTTAAACAATTTGCAGAATTTTATTACCAATACTGACCGCAGCATAATGAAAAGCTGTTTACATAATTCTGGGTATTACTTATATAAATCACTGAAAAGAATACAGATGGTGAGCTGCTTTGGCATCCTAATTTCATCAGAAGTGCTCAGGATATGAGGATATATAAAAAGAGATACAAAATACCTTAAGGCAGGCTACAAAAGCCTGGCAAAAAAGAAAATGGCAAATACAATAATTTCACCTATATTTCCTTACCTTGTGTTACCTGATCCTTTCTCTGAAGAACTTTGCAAGCAAGCTTAAAATAATCCTTCTAAAACCTTTAACATGTGTGCTGTTTGTGAAATATGAAGGGGAATGATTGTAGGACAGCATAGCGAAAGAAAGGGTTGGGGTTGGCAACAGGACTCTTCCACCTTAACTTCTACATTTCCAGTCTTGATGTTTGGAATGAGGATAAGAGTGAGGGCAAGCCACCTAAAATGCTATAATCTACATTAGAAAATGTAGAAGAACATAGGAACAATTAAATTAGCTAACTGAAGTTCCAATTCATGAAATTGTGAGAAAAACTGCACACATTATTTATATAACCACTTTCTCTATTCAAATAGTGTTTTACAAACAAAAAAAGCCATATTCAAAAAGGTACTTAGCTGTAGACTAGCCACATGTCTGGATTTTAGAGACATTTGCCTGTTGATCTTGCTACACAATCATGAGTCTGGAAAATAATTACACAACAGCTACATACTAAACTGTCTTCAAAAGCAAAACTGACATTTTAATGCTACACTTCCATTAAAACTAAATAGAAGTTAGGCACCTAATTGCCATATTGCCTTGGAAAATTTACACTTTAGTCTTAGGGTGTTTTTAAATTAGATGTGTCCACGCATGGCGCCCCACCGTCCACGCGTCCAGCTACTCGTGCAATGGTTGTGTGTGAGGAGGTGCGCTCCCACATCCCACGCAGAGCGGCCGGGGGGGGGACCCCACCTTCACGGACGGGCAGCCATGTGGGAGCTGCCCATGTAAAGCGCTTCCAACGCATATCACATGCGTGAATGCCCCACAGCCGTGCCACTCAGTGGAAACTGACCCACTCCCGAGTGCAGCTCATTTAGAAAACCCCTCTGTTTACCTGGAATGAAGAGATCAAATTTATTTCTCTGCAGATCCTTACAGACATCCTTAAAATGTCAGTTTAAAAAAATTTAAAATAGAATTATGTTATTAAAGTCTTAATGTTTGATCCACTACGCTGAAGGGGAAAGCTCAGTATTTAACCTAGATGCAAGTCTTCGCCTATATTAATTTTTATATCAGTTGACCTTAATGACATTACTTTTTACTTTAACAAGTTTATGTTAGATCAGACTCATGCTGCAGTTCTCATGCTTGCCACATTGGTTGCTTGCCCACGTTACCTGGCCCAGCAAACTCCCAGCACGGAATCTCCCGGCTGGAGATCTTAAGTTTATCTCTGAACATGGGCATGGGGGATAAAACCATCATCTGCTGGGTCCCGTGGCATTTTCTCTTACAAATGATAAGGCTGGATTTTAAGTCCCGTCATTAGTAAGAGAAAATGCCTCAGGACCCAGCACATGACGTTTTTACCCCAATGTTTGGAGATAAACTTAAGATTTCCAGCCGAGAGATTCCGCGCCAGGAGTTTGCCAGGCCAGGTAACATGGGCAAGCAGCCCTCGTCCGGGAGGAGCTTCTCTTACAGCAGCAAAAGCTTAGAGCCAAACAGCAGAACCTCCTCTAAGGGTGTGTTCTCACAAGCAAGTTAGATGCAGTAATTTTTAATTTTTTTAAAGTTCCTCCAGAGTAATTACCTTTCTTCCAGTCTCATGAGCAAGGGAGAAAAACAGAGATTAAATAGCTCCTTCCCTGATCTCCCTCCTTTGGAACTTTCAGGGAACACCTAACAGGGAGTGTCCCAGTAGTCAGTGAAGCACAGACACTGTTTGATAGATAAACAGGAGGTACTAAGATTTTCTGAGACAGAGGAAAGCAAAGCAAACAAGAAAAATTCCCCTGAACCAGTACATAGCAGCATGGCACCTGAATAGGACCCTCTCTCTCTTGTTCAACTCTATTTGTTTGCAGAGGAGAGTACCCTCCCTTTATCCTCATTTTAACCCGTGTTCATACGAATCCAAGCAAGATTAAAACAAACTGGGAGGTAGCTGTTTCTATAGAAATATTCGTGTGAACAAACCCCAAGACTGTTAAAAAGTAAAGTGACACACCAATAGAAGGTCTGTGAATATAAACTTGTATAAAAACAGCAATCTAATGGGAAAAAATATGAAGGTATATAAACCAAAAACATGTAAATATCAAGTATAAGAAATCAAAGCATAATCCAAAATAAACATTTGGTAATCATGATCAATATATAAAAATGGAACAAAATACTTAATAATTGTGAACAGCCATATGGCCAGGGCTCCAAGTCAAATGTGGGTCCATGATTCACGGATTTCCTGCAGAACCCCCCTCCCCACCTGCAGAATCTCCTGCCCCGTTTCTTCCAGTGCAGAATTTCCAGCCTGCACAGGAGAGGAGCGGGGCAGGAGATTCCACGGGGCAAGGGGGAGGACAAAACCTTGGGGCTCCTCCCCGTAGGCCAGGCTGTGTTGAATGGGTGGGTGGGGCTGCCAGGGCTTGCCTCCCCCACCCCCCACCTGACAAATCAACTTACCCGGCAGCAGCTCCTTTCAGCACTCTTTAGCCAGCTCCTTCTGGCCACTTCCTGGCCCCTCCCAACGGGGCCGCCCAGAGCGGTGCAGCCAGTTTATGTCATCCGGCTGTGTCACCCTGAGAGGCCACGTGGGACAGGCCAGGAAGTGGCCAGAAAGAGCCGGCTGGAGAATGTTGAGAGGAGCTGTTGCCGCCGCCAGGTGAGTTGATTTGCCAGGCCGGGGGGTGGGGGGACTGGGAGCTCCCCCCTACCCAACACAGCATGGCCAATGAAAATGCATTGGGAGTTTATTTGCCAGACTGGGAAAGGGGGGTGGGGGAAGGCAAGCCCTGGCAGCCCCCACCCCAGCCAAAGCAGTTTGGCCCAGTTCAATGAGGGCGGAGGACAGCGACCTGCAGAATCAGGTCCTGAGCCTCCCACGGAATCTTTTTAACAATTCCACAGGAGAATTGTGGCCCTGCATATAGCAAATAATCAGCTATATGAACAGGAATTGAAATATATAGTCCAAGCTGAATACTTGATAATCATAAAAGGCCAACATTTCCAACAGCTTCTTTGCTGGCTTTTTATGTTTATCAAGTACTCAGCTTGGACTATATATTTCAATTCCTGTACATATAATTGATTATTTTTCCCATATGGCTGTTCACAAATATTAAGTGTTTTGTTCCTTTTTTATATATGGATGTTCATGACTGCCAAGTGTTTATTTTGGACTTTGATTTGATTTCCTATATTTGATTTTTAAATTGATTTTTGTTTATATACCTTCATATTTCCCCCCCATTAAATTGCTGTTTTTAATAGAAGTTTATATTCACAGAATTTCTATTAGTTTATCTTTTGACTATAGGCCAGGTCTGTGGAATGTTTTGGTCCCCCTTTTTGTTTGTCTGTAAAAAGTAAATGACATCTTATTTTCCAAGACTACTGCTACTAAATACAGATCTAGTGTATTTTCAAATTTAGAAAGTGGGCATTTTGTCCTCAAATTTTAAATGACTAGAGAAAGGAGTGTCAGGAATACACATAATGAATTATTCTAATACACAAAATTGTAGAGTATTGAGTGCTTTTGTACTGGAGATTTTACATTTACTCCTTTATTGCATTGCAGAAATACTACTTATATCTTGGTTTAACAAGAAACTTTTATTATATGTATTAAGCCTATAATTACTTTGATAATACTACACTACATATTGATGTCTTCCTAGGAAACAGATCTCAATCTTGTCATTAACAATGCCCATATCATTAAAGATAACAGAAGTCTATACTTTAATAAAATGTTATTTGTAACAATTGCCTTGGATACATTTGCCACTTTGAGCAGTAAGAGTTGCATGTTATTTTTGTCATGTGGGAGTAACTAATTTCCAGACCTTGGGTGATTTCAGATGTTATGGGATCACAATCAACCACCCTGAATCACAGTGGATTCAGGGTGGTGACTGTGATCGCGTGAACGTCTGTTTGAGCCCTGCCAGATGTTCACCATAGTGAATTTCTGGCGGGGTTCAAAGCTAATCATGATTCTGGAGAGGAGACCGGCCTCACCTCCAGAATTGTGGTTAGCTGAACCACAATCAGGAATGGGGTGAAGGTAACCTCACCCCATTCCGTGGTTCCAACCGCTGTACGGGATCGGGTGCAACAGCTCATTGGCTGCTGCACCCGCCCATCTCCCCGAGGGTGGGTGGCTGGAGTAGCACGGTGGGGGCAGGGCTGAGCGGCCACACGTTGCGCCACACAGCCCCGCCCCCTCCCCGATCAGGCCGGCACGTCTAAAGGACTGCCGGTCTGATCACGGACTGGGATCAGAGATGGATCCCGGTCCAGGGTTCAGCATGGCGGGCCAAAAGGGAGGAGAACCCAGCAGGTCACAATGGGAGAATCCATACCCTGTTGTTTTCCCCCAGCTCCCGTCATGTTCCCTGATCCTGACTGGCTAATAGCTGCTAATGGACCTATCTTCCACAAACTTATCCAAACCTCTTTTAAACTCAGCTATAGTACTGGTCCTTACCACAGCCTCTGGCAGTAGATTCCACAACCAAATGATACGCTGAGTGAAAAAATACTTTCTTTTAAACTTGCCACCCATGAGTTTCATGGAGTGTCCCCTAGTTCTAGTACTAGCTGAGAAGGTAAATAACTGCTCCTTGTTTATTAGTTCCACACTCCTCATGATTTTATAAACCTCTATCATATCTCCTCAGTCATCTGCAAGCTGAAGAGGCCCAACCTACCAAGCCTCTCCTCACTAACACTAACATTTAAAAATTAAAATGAACATTTAACAATTATATAGTTGTATCTCTTACCTGCATAGGCTTTCTACAGTCAGAACATTTAAAATCATAGCAAGAACATGTCTTAAGTCTCTGTATTTTAATTCTGTTAAAATATCTAATTTTTCGAGCCCCATTTTTTTGCCAATAAGTCCAGCAAGAATATATTCTAATACAGATATTTCAGTTCCAGTGTCTTCCAAGATAATGTGTTTTTTTGATCTTTTCCTGCGCATGAAGATTTCATGAACTACTTGCAAAGCTGGAGTTCTTGATAAATCGCCAAGATTTAGAACCAGTTTTTTACTATTGTCCTCATTAAAAACCAAGTTGTTGTCTTCACTGATAGAGCCTCTTGCTACTCTCACTGTAGTATATTCTGAATTAATTAGGGAAATATCATCATCTTCCTCTTTCTCTGACTGGGAACCATGTTCTTGAAGGGTGGATAACCTTCTAATGCGTTCTAATTTTCTTTGCTTTCTTCTAGTGTTCAGAACCTTGGAAGGTTCTTTGTGTTTCTGGAAAAACTCTTGAAAAGAGCCCTCATGCTCAGACAAGAAGTCTTCTGATTTATCCAAACCAAGTGAATTAAAGCCACTGTCTTCAGGAGTTAAAAATTCCAAGTCACTTATTAATTTGGCAGGGGGAGTACTTATATCAGATAAATCAAGATTAAAGTCTTCTATGAGACTGTTGACGGGAGTCACAAAATTACCCTCATTTGTGTCAGGCAACAAACAACAACAACAACAACAGTTCGGAGTTCTAAGTAACTCTGGGCAGGTGCTTTCATCATTAATGCTTGTAAGGGCACTGTCGCTGAATCCTTCAAGAGTATTGACAATAATGGTACCCTTAGATGTCTTGAGCTGAATTGGAGATATGCATTCAGGTTCTGGAAACAAACTGCTTTCACATTTTGAATCCCCCACTGTAGAAGTCCTTTGCTGAGAAAAGGAAAGTCTCAGCTTCTGACAACCAGGAGTAGGTTCTTCAGTTTTTAAAGTGCTGGTGGCTAGAGCTTTGTAGCTTTTATCTCTTGGGGAATCTAAACCACTTTTTGAGAATTTTTCTTCAACAGCAAGACCACGAGATAAAGATGATTTTTTCCTACAGCTCAATGAAGAATTTCCTTGTCTGTCCAGATATCCCACAGCGCAACCTGAAGTAGCTTTAGACACAAGCAATCTTCTGCGGAGTGATAAATCTTTTTTAATGACTTTAGGAGTTTCAAAGAAGTCTGCACGTGTGTTTGATTCTTTTCTTTCAGATACAGAAATAGCATTCCTTTTGCTTTCAATAGGGGACAACACAGGGATTACTAAATTAGAATGCAGCTGTTCAGAGAACTCAGATAGTGATAGTAGACCTCTTGCACTCCGTTCTTCTTTATGTTCTGCATCAGTATAATCAAGGCTATGGTATTTTAATGATTCATTGTATCCACTGTCTTGAAAAATAGAAGTGGAACAAGAGTCTTTCAAGCTGGAGTATTTGGCATTGTTACCAGGAGAGGTCACTCTGCCTCTTTTAAAAGACAAAGCTGAGCGGCCTTCTGACATCTTCACCTTGAAATTTCTCAGGTTCTGTAAAGTGAAAACAGCAATTTTATATCTGGACTGACTTATAAAATGTTATTTTAAAAGATGGTCACTAGTGGATACAAATTTTTTTATCTTGGGGGATTTTTCATTTATAAAGTTCTTTCATTCTCTTTCTGTACATTCTCCTTTGAAGTATTAATAAAGAGAAAATGTATATATATAAAAAAATCACTAAGTAGTATTTTCATTGCATTTCACTGTAAACAGCACTCACATGCAAATGCTATTTACCTATTGTAGATATTCGGAAAGTTACATTGTAAATATGTAAGTAACTCCATCCCTTCCACGCAGGCCAACCATTCACCACCCCTTTCACCAACTGTTGTTTCCCAAAATGATACACTATTGCAAGCATCCACAATTAAGAGTAATTTGGTAAAAGGGGACTGTGGAAAAGGGACAGTTGAGAGGTCAGTGTTAAGTTTACAAGTTGTTGTGATAATAGTAAGGCGTATGTTTGTGTCTGGAAAAGAGCATGTATATTAAGTCTCTTATTTACTTGCTTTTCTGGGTTTGGGCTAGTTATATTGTGTGTGCAGCAACAATAGCTACTTCACAAAGAAGTTTCCTGTATATTTATTCTCCTGGGGTGAACAAGAAACATACAGAATCACAAGCTAATGACCATCACCCTCCCTGTACTCTCAAGCACAGGGGTGGTGAACCTCTGGCCAATAGTCCTTTTGCAGCCTACAGGCCAAACAGCCTCTGGAGGTTCCTTCATACCTCCGTTGGGCTCGGCACGCTGGCTGTACCAGTTGCCAGTCCACAATAGGACACTGTCTCTTTCCCAGGGTTCTTTAATTTCCTCAAGAGTCTCATGAGGGACCTTATCAAATGTCTTCTGAAAGACCAGATATACTATATCGACCAGCTCACCCATATCCACATGCTTATTTACACCCTCAAAAAAATTCCAATAGATTAGTGAGGCATGACTTCCCTTTCCTAAATCCATGCTGATCAATATTCTCAGTAATTCTGTTCTTAACCGTGGAGAAGCAGTATGAGCAGAACAGCAACCAACAGGAAGAAAACTAAAAGGGATAAGGTCATATACTTGGATGACAGTCTTTTTGTCGATTCCTAGCACCATAGGAGAAACCTTGTTACAGTGTTATAAGGGTGTTTTGCCATCTGATAGATGAAGAGGGGTGATGCAAGACCACAAAAAAAAGAAGAAGCCAGTATTTGCATGGGGCTTTCAAAGAACTAGTTTTGTACTCACCCTACTGGATTAACCAGTAGACTTAATGAATTAACAAGTATGCCTGGGTGGACATCTCTGAGGATGCTGATAAACAGATGTTTTAGTATTAAACAACATACTATTTGAAATTGTTGTTTAAGTAGTAGAGATGTAAAGCCCCAGATTTATTTATTTATTTAATTTATGCGCCGCCCCCTCCTGCACAAGTATCTTGGGGCAGCTAATTTACAAATGTTTATAAACATTTACACATATACTTAGCTTTTAACTAATATCCCGTTGAAATTAAGGAATTTGTTTGCATGATTAAGTGAATGCAAGTGTTTGAAACAGGGCCTTTATTTATAACCCAGTCAAGATACAATGATGAAGAGAAAAATTATAATATTGTCCTCTGTCGTTTAGCAAATAAGAGAGCTAAAAGTACTTTGCATTACCAAAACTACAAATAATTCAGAGTAATGGGAAAAGTCAAAACGGTAGTTGAAACAGACAGTTCAAGTGTGGTCGTTTTTGCAAAGAGAAAAAGAACTCATCAAAAAAAATTAAGGGTAAACCCTATGTTGACTTATCAAAGCTCAAAAAGAAAAGCTCTAAGCATCTTATCAATATCCATGTCTTTGACTCCCTACATTCTTTTAAGTTATGGAGAACATGATTTGGAATAACTTCTGAGAGTCACTCTAAGCATACTATTGCAATATTGGGAAGAAAATATTTTCTAAACCTAGCCATAGATATTTATGCATCAAACACAGACAAATCTAGTTTCATTTGAGGGGGTCAATGTTTAAAAATCTCTCTTTGTAGCTCTCCCAGAATTCTTTTTCTTCTTAAAGTTTGAGACAAATATTTAGGTGGTTTATAAGAACTTCCTGTTTCTCACAAGGTAAGCTGTCTAACATACAATAAAAGCCTCTTTATTGGGATTGCTCAGGAGATGTAAAAATAGCCTGAACAGACATCCTCCTTAGTCAAAGTTATTGCATTGAGAAGAACCATTCCCAGTGTTCTCTCCCATTTAAGCAGCTATCCTGATTACCAATACCCTAAGTGGTGCCAAGTGCAATACAACTAGCAGTATAATTAGAAAAATACTTGGCTGTGTAGCCGTCTTCATCTGTAGAGCTGAAACTACTTTACAAGCATTATTGGCCCTATTTTACATATAGGGAAACTGAGGCACGGAAATTATGGGACTACTGTATATCAGTTTGTGTGCAGAGCCAAGACCATCACCAGCTCTCTTGAAATCTAGCCCAATATCCCATTCATTGACTCTGCCCAAACAGGATCCTATTCCTGACCTCAATCCCAGTGATAATTGCTATACTTTGCATATCTTTGTATCTGGCGTCAGGGGGGGTTATATTAAAGTCTCAGCTTTACACAGTTTTGAGAAGAAATCGGCACTTACAGTTTTTTATTAAATCTTTTTATGCTGTAAGAAGCAAAGTCCTATTTGGTTTCGATAGTTTTCTAAAGGGGGGGGGGGGAGAAAGAGCAGTAAAAAAAAAAAAAACACGAAAAAAATCCTACAAGCTTATCAAAAAAGTTTGTTAGTTGAAAAACAAACAACAAATAATGAAGCCAATCAAGCTCTGCATTAGTAGTTTGTTAAAATGAAACGGAACACATTTATATTAGCTTCTATTGTAAAAAGAGAGCGAGCTCGACTAAAGCCAAAACCATCTAAGAAACAACACCTGAGGGTCCCTCAGTCACCTTCAATGACGGCCGGGAAGCAGCAGTTTCATAACCCCATTCACCGCCTGTGGGGGCAGAAGGAAATCTCTGTCCCGCTTTTGCGGTGTCCGGAGGAGGGGGCTTGTGTCAAACAGGGTTAAAACTAAGGAGGAAACAAAGCTGATACCATCCCGGCCCGGAGCTGTCAGGACTGGGGGGTGAGGGGGTGTATGTGTAAAGAGGGGCACTACCCCGGCTGCTCTCTGCCTAGCGCAGCAGCAGCAGCCCCAGGGTTCCCGCAGCTCCAGAGCGCTGCCCTAAAGCGAGGAGAGGACGCCTCCTCAAGCCCCAGCAACCAGCTGCCCCTGTTGCAGGTTTCCCTCGCTTGGGTTTGAACTGCCCGCCTTTACCAACCGCTGCCGCTCGCTTCCCCCTCAGCACTGCCTCCTGGGATAGGAGCGCGAGCGCGAGCGCGTGCATAGTCGGGGAAGGCGGGGGAGAGGTTCCCCTCGGCGCGGCGGGAAATGAATTCGGGCAGGTGCTTGATGATGAAGCAGGGGGTTCTCTCAGCAGAGAGAACTCCCCACAAGTGATTGGGAAAGGGTGGAGTCACGTCAATCCACTCTCCATTTCTATGGCCTTTTTACCTCTCGCTTTGGGCTACTGCGGTTGGGTGTCCCATCCTGCTTCTTCCTACCTCAAGGTACATTTTCCTCCCCATTTTGCGGTGCCATGTCTCCACTCTTCCCTAGCCCTCAATGATTGGCTTTGCCACTTCTAGGGTTACCTTATTTTAAAGACACGTCTCTTATTTAAGAACACCACGGCTCCAGTAAGCAAGTCGCTAAAACCCTATAGCCTTTTCTCTTACAATACAATCCTCCACCAACTGGGGCTGAGACTTAAATGGATGGAGGCTTGTACCCTAAGCCTAGCATCTTCCATTGTAATGTAATTATGTATTTTAAAGACAATCATCAGACTAATAGACGTGGATAAAAAAAGCAGTGCTCTTTCTCTGTTGCCACTAAACCTTTTATCTTCCCTAAAAAAGGCAAATCTGATCGATCTACAGATTTGTTAATTTCAGGCATACAGCAAATTAACACATTCATGCTCTAGTTTTGTAACCCCATCACACTGATTCAAGTTTACTTTTGACTCCGGACATAATCCTGAACCCACCTTCTCTTGTGTCTCCAGTCCTGAGTTCTCCCCACAGAAGTCAATAGAATTCATGGCAAAAATGTTTGTAGAAGAGACTTCGGGTATTCATGCCAATTGATCATCTTTGCACTTAAGCAATTGCCCACTTAGCATAAGTATATAATTGCTAATTGGAGGTATCTTTTAATTGAGATTTTGCTGTCTGCCCACAAATTTCTGTCACTCTCATCACCAGGGTGCCTGAACACTGTTTGTTTTTTTAAAGTAAGAAAATTAGAATGGGGGGGAGGAAGGAGTTTTTCCAAAAGTCACATCCTGGGATTTGGTGTTAGGTTTAAAGTAGCTTTCAGAATCCTTTGTGATAAAGGATTAATTCTGTTGTGTTTTAATTGGCATTTTCAGACAAGACACTCCCCACCCACCCCACACCCATGTTGCAGGGCTTCACTGTTGCCCTATGGGTGCCCTGTAACACCTATAGTGGGTGGAGGAGGGTGGGGAAGTATCTTGTCTGAAAACGTCCAGTGAGACAATTAAAATCCAACATTTCAGATTCCTGTTTGATGTTTCACTCTGCCTTGAGAATACAAGGAAAGTTTATGTTGAAAAGATAAAATAAGATTATATAATAAAATACTAGGTAATCAATCATACAAAGACTTATACAGGTGTTTAAGCTATTCTCATGCATATTAATGCACAAGGGTAACCTTAAACACCCTGCAAGGGTAACCTTAAACACCCTGCAAAGGATCCAGTTCTAATGGGTGCTGCCAGGATTGCAGCTTTGTGACAGTTGAAGTTTTACATAAAGCCCCCATTCCTGGAATAATGCTAGTATTATGAGAATCTTTTATTCTGAAAATGTAATCAATATTTAAAGAATCACAAGTGTGGAGGCCTTACAGTTACAGAAAAGTGTTGAAAATGGGAACTGAGGTTTAGAGATTAGAAAGCAAAAAGACTCTAACAGAACTTTAATTTAACACATTAATAACATATATTAATAATTGTTATTAATATGGGTTATACACATTCTCTCTACTCAGTTACCTATTATTATTATTATTATAAACATGTATATAGCGCCAGACCTGTGACCTGGTGCTGCACAAACATAGAAATAGACGCGGTCCCTGCCTGTGTTTTACAATGTAAAAGACAAGGAGGGGGAGACAGGGAGAAGGGACAGTGGGAGAGACAGGGGAGAAGACTAACAAACATTCAAGCGGATACGAAGTCTCTGGTGCATGTGCTTAGTCTGGTTACAATCAGGTTGGTTGCAACAGTTTGTCGAGGAGGGCAGACAGTAGGTATATGGGAACGGCTAGCAGGCACTGGGAAAGACAGCGAGGAAAAAGTGGGTCTTGAGGAGGGATTTGAAGGAGCGGAGGGAGGGGGCAAGGCGGATGTGGGCAGGGAGGGAGTTCCAGGCATGGGGGGCAGCGAGGGAGAAGGGTAGAAGGCGGTTAGGAGAGCAGGAGAAAAGAAGGAGAGCGAGGGAGGGGACAGAGGAAGAGCGGAGAGTGCGTGCAGGAGTGCGTAGGGAGATTAGGTCCGAGAGGTAGGGAGGAGCTTGGTTGTGGAGTGTTTTGAACGTGAATACCAGCAGTTTAAACAGGATATGTTCAGGAATGGGGAGCCAGTGAAGAGAGAAGAGGAGAGGCTGCACATGGTCGAAGCGACGGGCAGAGTAAATTACCTTGGCAGCAGAGTTTTGGATTGCGATACCTCTTAAAAACATTCTCCTAAAAACATCTCTCTGTTCTTCCTAGCTCCTCACTGCCAGACTGCTCACTGATGTTCCTCTACTGCCCTATAACTCAGAATCCCTCTTTCCCCCTGTAACTAAGGCCGCTTTTAGACGAGCGGCGCTCAGTTGCGCATCGCCATTGTGCATATTTTGAAATGCCCGCATGATGTAATTTGACGAGACGGAAGCTCACAATCGAGCTATTTAATTCACGGACTTTAAAAATGTGCCACCGCCGTAATATGGGCATAATAAGCCACTTCCGTCTCGTCAAATTACATCATGCGGGCATTTCAAAATATGCGCAATGGTGATGCGCAATCGAGCGCCGCTTCTCTAAAAGCGGCCTAAGATGTATTTGCGACTTTTCAACTTCTTGGATGCACCCGTCTCTTCCTATATTTCCTTCTCCCTTCCCAAGTCGGTCCTAGATTGTAACATCCTCAGAGCAGGGACCTGTCTCTAATGACTGTTCAGTGCCAGGCAATACATGTAATAATAATAATAATAATAATAAATTAATACATTTAATATTGCAATGGGGGGATTTTACTCATGACTTCCGAGTGTTTGGGGTTTAGTTGACAACAGTGGAGTGAGGTACAGCCTCATCCAAAGAATTACTAAGGAATCAGTAACACTGACGGCCAATTCTGAACCCATTGAAGTCAATAGCAAAATTCCATTGACTTTAATGTCATAGGATCGCGCCCTTGGGGAAGGCTGGTGGAGGATGATAGTGGGGCGAGTGCTGCCTCAGGAGATCTGTCGGGGTACGCAGCGCCATGTGCAGGGAAAGGATTGGCTTGGCTTCAAAAAGGGGAGATCACTTTACGAGGAGGAAGGGTAGCAGCGTTCTCTCTGTGTGTGATTAGTACAAGCATCCCGGGGCTTTGCTCTGCTCCTCCCCTCGTCTCTCTCAGTGGAGGGGTGGAGTCAAGAAGCGACCTCATCAGCCTGCGCCAGAGAAGTGGCGGCGCTGGTAAGGGAGCTTCTTCCTCTCATGCAGCTCGGGGTTCTCACGCCACCTCGGTGCTGGTATCGAAGTCTCGTAAGCTACGACCCGTAAGCTAGGGTTTGTGCCCAGATCGTTCCCAGGGGCTCTTGGCTCAACCCCAGACAGTGTGTAGTGGAGGCTGCGATCGGATTTCTCAGGGCCACAGCTGAGCTTCGGTTTAGCTCCCCGTATCATAGCAAGCGCCCCTGGGCTCTCTTTGGTGGGAGTCTCTCTCCACAACGGAGACTGAGTCTTAGAAGGGCGGGAGGGGACCCCCTTGGAAACTGTTTGTCTCCCTTGGCTCACGGCCCCTATTGGGCATAAAGAGGATTTATAAAGATGTTTTTTGTACATTTTGATTCAGCTTCTTGTCTTGCTGTTAGTGACGAAACATGGATACCCAGAAGGATGTGCAGCCTCCGAAACAGCAGCCTATGATTTATATCTGTGGTGGTAAGAACAAAAACAAATATCTAACAGTGTCAAAAACAATGCATCACTAAATAACAACAGCATAACATATGTTGTTTGATGAGGGCAGATTTTCCTTTTAACTGTAAAGAGTGCAGAATAGTTGCAAAAATGTAAAGATACTTAATGTCAATGATTGTAGTAGGAGTGTGGACAGATCACTTGTCAGTGAGTACATCACACTTGGGCCCTTTTTACACATACAGAGGTGGGGGGGGGGATGGGTGTTTAGCCGCGGTGGTGGAGGTGTGTGTGTGTGTGTGTGTCTGTGTAAACGGACACCCACCCACGGAGCCTCCTCCAGTTTTCCAGAGGGCTCTGTGGGTGGAGGTGGGTGTTGCGCGGGACCACGCACGCACCCCCACCCATTCTGCTCGGTGTTTAAATGGACGGACACACATTCCCCCCCCTCCCCAGCTGTATACGCGGACGTCCCCCGCACACCCACCTAAACATCGAGCGGGGGGGAGGGGTTGGCGGTGGCATCCATGTAAAAACGGCCTCTGCATTTCTAAGTGTGTTACTGTTTGCACTTCAACATGATGTATCGCATGTTGAGTGTTTTAACCTAATGTGACTCCTCTATCTGTGAAAAAGAGAATAAGCTATTCAGTTCTTGAAGGAAATCTTTTGGCAACACTATGGTTACTTTGATTTTGCCTGTGATTGCTGTTGCTATGGTTTGGATATACTAATTTGCATGGGGATGCAATGCTGTTGTAAAGGTCTGTGATACTCCCTGGAAAGACCTTTTCTTCACTTGGAGTAACTAAAAGGCAAAATTGTTTTGTTTTTTCCAGAGGTACATTTGAGCCAGAGAGAGGTCAGCCCTGGCAGATGATCTAGCAGTACAGATACAGTCTTCACTTCTTAGCTTTTCTCAACACGGTGGACAGGGATGAAATTTTAGGCCATTCTTAAACAGGCACAGTTGTTGGGGCGGGGTGTCCCTGTGCGCTGGGTGGTGCACACACTACTGCTTCTTATAATTTCTATAGCGCTCCTAGGCATATGCAGCACTTTACAATGGCAGATTTTCAAAGGCAGGTCCCTGCCCAGTGGGCTTACAATCTAAGATGGACAAGGGTGAGGGGAACACAGGGAAAGACAGACACACCCATATTCCTATTTTATGGATGGGGAACTGAGGCTAAAAGGTTGTGACTTGCCCAAGGCCACCCAGTAAGTTCATGGCTAGGGCAGGATTTGAACTCTGGCTTCCTAGGCCCAAGCCCAGCACCTTCTCCACTATATCACACTGGCTCACACTCACGTCTGGCGGGTGGGGTGGGATCAGACGAGACAGGTGTGCGCTCCCTACCCATGCACTGCCCGCTCATGACCCCCACCCAGAGCATCCTGGGTTTTTTCCCCGATGCTCCGTGTGTGTGGGCATAAGTGGGTGGTGTGTGAGCCATGAGAGCATGCACCCACCCACGTCGTCTTCAGATGGGCTCTTGGGTGGGTGGGCACATCCTGTTTTAAGACGGACTTAATTTGTTTGGGTGTAAAAGAGGGTTCCGCATGAATAAGTTGCATGTCAGAATGCTGGGCTTGACATAAGTGGTTCCACGTTCTTATTCACAGTGAAAGGCATCATTGCCCATTTTTACTTGCCCATGCAGTGCCAGCATCCAGCACAGACTCTCTGTAAAGCCAGCACCTGGTATGACCACTTGTCAGCATGTCCCAAGTAGAGCGGTGCATTCTGTGCTTCCACATTAGCAGCCAGCCTGCTCATGATTATGCTGCACAATGAATATAATTCTATTGGGGATGACGATGTGATACCTACTTAAGTTTAGTGGGCACTTTGGTGCACAATTTATGCACACACAACCATGGCTTAATATGTGCCGGGGCTTGCTAGGACTAAGGGCTTGTAAAGTAGGAGTGGAAACAAGGACGGACTGACTGGTGGAGTTGGGGTTGCTGGCAGCATATCTGTACTGGCACCTTTTTAATGTCTCTCCTCTTCTCCCCACACCTACCAAAAAAAATAAATTCTTCCAGAGCAAGGAGCAGGACTTTTGGGCAGACTTGAGCCCTGTCACTTAAAAAAAATCTTTAAAAATAAAGCCCTTCACACAACTCTCTTGCAAGCTTGAATGAATAATGATTGCACCCAGTGCGGCCGATCCCATGCCCCATATGCACACGTGCCCATACAGGAAACTCCCACATCTTCATTGTGGGCACATTGTGCAGTGTGGAAACTGGGCAGGCAGGGGTGCATGTGGGATCTGCAGGCCATGGGATTGACCCCACTGACTGTTAGCACCACAGGACCCTGGTGCATAGAAACAATCCAACTGGCCAATAATATGTAAGTTAGTAGCACTTGACTTAGCTACTAACAGTCGTGGACAATTATTTTTTGGTTTGGGAGCACATGTCAAAGGTTGCATAGAAATTGGAGGCAGGTCGCTTAAGGAGTGCACTCAGGAAGAAGAGGGTCCAGATCATGCCATGGATCTGTCCCCTATCCATGTCTGCATGTCCTTATTTCTCCTCCCTTCCTTTGAGCTCAGCCGTTCAGTGTTTGGGGGTGGGAACTGGAAAGGAGTCACATTAAAAAACAGTCATGGGCTCCTAGGCCTGAGGTCCTTCTGCTCCCGCCTTCGCCACTGTATAGCATATTCGGTATAGTTTGACAATCCTATAATATGTCACTGAACGGAACAGACGACAAACAATAACTTTACAAGCTAGCAAATGGTATTTACTGTGAAGGTGGGTAGGGTGGGAGGGGTTTTATTTGCTAGCTACCATTTTTCTATGTCCATTTTATATATTGTGATTAAATGGTTTTATTATGATTTTTATGTTGTTCGCTGCCCCGAGCTGCAGGAGGGTGCGGGAAAGAAGTCATTTTGTAAAATAAAAAATAAAATAAAATAAAGACCTAATACAATAATGAAAAATTCTTTCCTCTTCCATGAAAGAAACAAGTGGAAAAATTAGACTTATACAAACATCTCACTGAACATGAATTACTGAACTGTTGTACTATAATCCTTAATGAAGGATGGTTATAAATGCAAATTAAAAAAAAAATTGTTATTCTGATGAACTAAAAAATGTTTTAAAATAATGTGGGAACACAAAAGGAGGACTAATTCAATAAAATTATCTTTGCTTTTTTATGAGTGCAGATTGAGTTTTAGTATAAATACTATTTCTTATATTGTTTTTTCTTGTTCTCCTCCAGAATGTCACACAGAAAATGAAATAAAAGCAAGAGATCCCATCAGGTGTAGAGAATGTGGGTACAGAATAATGTACAAGAAAAGAACAAAAAGATGTATCCTTTAACGTGTCCCTTAAATAGTTGTAAAATGGAAAGTTGGACTTGTGTTTAGAAATTTATTGAGAGCCAAAAGAATCCTAAAAATTCGCTCCTAAGTTCTCCTTTGAGAGAGATTTAGATTTTCATGACAGAGTGCCCGCTACTGCTGTTGCAAATGCACTGGATAAATCATCACAAAGAGTATATTGCAGAAAATTATGTTAAATTATTTAAAATGCTAACATATACCAAAATTGTATACTTTAGCATATTTTCTTAGTTTTTTCTAATGTTTGGAATGTTGAAAATAGTTTAAGATTTTTTGCATAGATAACTGACTGCAGTAATAATTTTCATGCTTTTCCTCTTTTTTTTCTCCTTAACTTTAATTGTTACAGTGGTTGTTTTTGATGCCCGGTGAAGTGACCTCAAGATGCAGCTGGTTTACTTCGTGCATTTTTAGTTCATCATAGCTTTGTTTCGAATGCATGCCACTTACGGACAAACACTGTAAATTATTGACTTGCCATAATAAAGCCTTTGGTTATAAAATACTCCTAAATATTTTTCCTCTGTGATATTCAGTAAACAAGCTTCTAAAATTACACATCATAAGCCATATCTAATCCTGATGTTACTTGGTCACTTTCCTCTGAATTTAGCACAGATGTAAGCAAGCATAACCAGACTTGCTCTTATGTCTCCAAATTCCCTAATGCTTCTGTTCTTATTTCATAACCTTCTGAGGATTTGCTCCAGTTCAGCAAAGACTTTAGTTTTCAGACTATTAGATAGGGCCATAAGCGGCGCAATGCAATACATGGAATGGGTCACAAGCCCAACCGAGGGTGTTTTTAAATGAGCAAGGCTTGGGGAACGGGTGTCCGTGGCTGCTGAGTGGCACAGCTGCAGAGAAACCATGCACGTGGAGTGAGTGGGAAGGGATTCTAATGGGTGACTCCCACAGTGGCCGCTGTTGCCACATCCACTCGGGCAGCCTCCACGCATTCCCGCCACCATGGACCAGCCCTGCAAACAACTCATACAGGCAGCTGTTCCCCCTCTGCCCGGCAACACCCACCGACCCCCAAGCCCCACCCAACTGCTCACCTGCCATGACACAGCTGCAGACACCATGGAAACATGAAGCCACAGCAGCCAGTAACCCCTTCCTTCCCATGAGCTGCTGCAGCTGTATGCAGTCTCGCCTAACAACGGAGGCGCATACTGAGCAGGACACACGGGATGTTGCTGTCCGAGCTACAGTCCATGGTGTTGGCTCTTCTCTTGTGCATCACGAGGGGAGTTTGTTGTGCTTTGAGCCAACATAGTGTTGTATTTTGCACGTTTCCTTGAGAGCTCCCAGCAGGGCTGCGAGCAGCACTGGGGAGGCAGTCGGCCGCAGACCCGTCTGCTGGTGTGGGTCGGCGCCCTGGTTCATACGGGTAGAGGGTGCATGGGCACCTGTCCCCACGCACTCTTTTGGCTTGTCCCTCAACAGTACACTCTGGATTTTTTAACTGTTGCGTGGGTCATAGGAGAGCGCATCCCTCTGCATCATCTTCACACAGGCATTCAGATGAGTGGTTGATTGGTGGCCATGCATGGTAGCATCTTGTTTAAAAACACAGAGTGGTTCAAAGTTCTTTATAGTTCTTATCTATTTCACCCTTGTGACAGCCCTGTAAGATATTATGTTGTTCCCAATTTACAGATGGGGAGCGGAGACTGAGAGATTAGTGACTTGCCTGAGGCCACTCAGCGAGCTCATAGCTGAGACTTGATCCGTGTCTTTCAGATTCAAGTCCAACATCTTATCTAGTAGACCACGCTGGTTTGTGATAAATACTTTACTTTTCATGTCTTTGCTTTCTGGGTACACAGGATTACATTTAAGCTTCAAAATAGTGGTCATGGACACACCAAGTTTGGGAACCACTGCTTTAGCATGTGGTTTGTATACTGTGAGTAGATTCATTAAATGTAGTGGAACTGTTAATAAAGCTTAATTTTATGCATGTCTTTGCAGGATTCTGTCCTGAATACAGCAATGACAGTGGGATGTGTAACCTCAGCCTTCCTTTATGCTGTTTATCTTTTACTTCTGTTGTGTGGTTTGTTTGTTTTTTAAAGTCAAGAGTTTCATTCTGTGCCCATTGAAGACATAGTTTATATCGTGAGAACATAAGATGTGCCATACGGGGTCAGACCAATGGTCCATCTAGCCCAGTATCCTGTCTCCGACAGCGACCATTCTCAGTTGCTTCGGAGAAGTACCCAACAGGTCATAATGGAGCAATCCATTCCCTGCTGTTTGCTCCCAGCTCAGTCAGAGGCTACATCCCCAACCTACTTGGCTAACAGCCATTCATGGACGTATCTTCCAAAAACTTATCCAGTCTTTTTTTAAACCCAGCTATTCTACTGACTCTGACCACATCCTTTGGAAACAAATTCCACAAGTTAATTGTTTGTTGTGTGAATAAATACTTTTAAATCTGATGTCAGTCAAGTTTCTGCACTGAAACATCTGAAATACTTTTTTTTGTAAATTATACTTTCTAACTATTAAAATGTTGGTTTTATTTACTATTTTTAATAAATTTACATTAATAAAATACAAATGACCATTTGTAAATAAGAGCTAGAGAGAGTGTGGTTGCTAAGTTGTTGCCAAATATAAGAGATGGAGAGACAACAGTTCAGATGATATAATTTATAGGACCAACTTCTGTTGGTGAAAATATGCAAGGCTTAATGCAATTAAGTCTATGCAGGGCCCTTCCTCAGGTATTTAACCAAGACAGAACTACATATACCATTTTAACATGGACACCATCCCGGCGGGTGTGCAGGGGGCTGGGTGTCTGCTCAGATGGGTGGGGGTGCATGCACGCTCCTGAACACCCACCTCCGCTCATTGCACACCCCTCTCCACCCACGGAGCCCTCCGGAAAACCAGAGGCGGCTCAATGGGTGGAAGTGAGTGTGTGTCTGTGTAAACGCACACACCTTCACCACCACGGCAAACACCCATCCTCCCACCCACCTCCGCCCATGTAAAAAGGTCGATAGGCTCTTTTCAAATGGGCTGACGGGGGGGATGGGATGGGTGGAGACCGTGGCAGGTGGGCAGCGTGTGGGTGGCCCATTACACGGACACCAAACCACCTCCACGCACGGAGCATCTGCTAGTGGCGTCGTTGGTCTGTACATGGGTGATGGGTGGAGGTAGGTGGAGCGTAGGAGCACACACCAGCACACGGGGGGGGGGTGGGGGGCATCTATTCAAAACGGACCATAGGCCCTTTTCCCACAGACACTCCCAACACCAATAAAATGGGTGTTACATTTTATTATACATGTTGCAGGGCACCCATAGAGCACACCTGCAGCCCTGCAATATGTATAATAAAATGCAACACCCATTTTATCACTGTTAGAGTGTCTGTGTGAAAAGGGCCATAGACTGAGCAAATGTAGGGCAGCTATGTGAGGTGAATGGGTGTGCATGTGTATAGACATTTAAAAATATACAAAAGTAATAACTTGGGAATGAGTTGTTAAAATTCTTATTAATTATTATTATTATTTATTTAATATATTTATATCCCACCTCTCCTGCAAGCAGCTTGGGGCGGGCTATATAAACATTTATATAGCGCCAGTCATATACTTGGCACCGTACAGAACATAGAAATGGACGCAGTCCCTGCCTGTGGCTTACAATCTAAAAGACGAGGGGGAGACGGAGAGGGGACAGTGGGAGAGACAGGGGAGAAGACAAACAATCATTCAGGTGGATGCAAAGTCTCAGGTGCGTGTGCTTGGCTTGGTTACAAGGAGGTTGGTTGCAGCAGTCTGCAGAGGAGGGCAGACAGTAAGTATATGGGGAACGACTAGCAGGCATTGGGAAAGGCGGCGAGGAAAAAGTGGGTCTTGAGGAGGGATTTGAAGGAGCGGAGGGAGGGGGCAAGGCGGATGTGGGTAGGGAGGGAGTTCCAGGCATGGGGGGCAGCGAGGGAGAAGGGTCGAAGGCGGTTAGGTGAGCAGGAGAAACGAGGGAGAGTGAGGGAGGGGACAGAGGAAGAGCGGAGAGCGCGTGCAGGAGTGCGTAGGGAGATTAGGTCCGAGAGGTAAGGGGGAGCTTGGTTGTGGAGTGTTTTGAACGTGAATACCAGGAGTTTAAACAGGATACGTTCAGGAAGGGGGAGCCAGTGAAGAGAGAAGAGGAGAGGCTGCACATGGTCGAAGCGACGGGCAGAGTGAATGACCTTGGCAGCGGAGTTTTGGATTGCGATAAGGGGGGACAGGTGAGAGCGAGGGAGGCCAGCAAGGAGGAGGTTGCAGTAATCGAGGCGAGAGATAACCATGGCATGAACAAGGGTTTTGGCCGAGGAGGTAGAGAGAAAGGGGCGGATCCGAGCAATGTTATGGAGGGTGAATCGGCAGGATTTGGCAACAGAGTCAATGTAAGGTTTAAAAGAGAGGTGCATGTCAAAGATGAAGCCCAAGCTACAGGCTTGGAGAGCAGGATGGATGGTGACTCCATCGATGCAGATGCGCAGGTTAGAGGGAGAGGAAGAGGAGGTAGGAAAAATGAGGAGTTCGGTCTTGGCCATGTTGAGCTTGAGCTGACGTCAGGACATCTAGGCAGAGATATCAGAGAGGCAGTTGACGAGGCGTGAGTGGACAGAAGAGGAGAGAGAGTGGGTAGAAAGATAGAGTTGGGTGTCATCAGCGTAGAGATGATATTGTAATCCGTGGGAGGCAATAATTTTGCCAAGGGACGGTGTAAATAGAGAAGAGGAGAGGGCCAAGGACAGAGCCTTGGGGGACCCCAACCGAAAGGGGGAGGGAGGAGGAGCTTGACTCGGGGAGCCCAACTTTAAAGGAGCAGTCAGAGAGGTAGGAGGAGAACCAGTCAAGGACAGAGCCATGGAAGCCCAAACAGTAAAGTGAGTCCAGTAGAAGCAAGTGGTCAACAGTGTCAAAGGCAGCAGAGAGGTCAAGGAGGACAAGAATGGAGTAGAATAAACTGACAACAGTAAATGCACATTAAGAAACAACAGAAAATGCAGGCCTTCACACAAACCCTCCTCCCCAACCTCTCGGTACTGATTATCAGGACCAGACTCCCTACTACCAAGAAATCCCTACCCTAGCAGGAACAAGACTGCCAGAACAACAGGCGTAAAACTTTCCAACACATCTCTACCATAGCCTTTATCAACACCCCCACCCAAGGAAAAATAATTCAATATACAAGGGATCTCAGTGGCAGATCCTAAAACATAGTGCACTAAATACCCATGTGGAAACTATTAGTGAAATTCCTTACATGAATGTATGAAACTTGCACAGGAAAAAAGAATCATGGACAAAATAATTGATTCTACAGTGGGTATTTCTTGTTAGTGTGACAACACCATGACTGATCTCACAGACCTTGTCCTAAAGGAAAACCTGTACAACATCTTTAAAAGATGGATCTGGCAACTAAAATTCACAACTTTACTGAATACTAAGAATAACAGATTAAATTTAGACCTGGGTTTTTCAAACCATTACAGAACTATGAATAACTGATGGTCTGGGGTTTATACTCAAGTACTGTGATTCTACATTGTATTCAGCTCCTTGACCTTTGATATACCCGTTTTCTCCTTTCTGGGAAGTTGCTTCCTATCAGCTCCTCCCTAAATGTTTGCTCTTGCATATTTCTTAATCCTCATTTACTGCCATCAATTTAATCTTGATTTTTAACACCACCATCATTAAGTTTTTAACCCTATTTAAAAATAGAAACACCTATAGTTTCTCTCCTAAAAATTCATTCATTCTCTCTCTGTGTATATGTGTGCCTATATATAAATAAAACAATCTGTTCTGCATTTGCTCATTCAGCTGGACTGATTTGTTAGATGCTGGAGTAACTAAGGATCCTGCATGGCTTGAAAGCTTGCATACTCACACCAACAGTAGTTGTTCCAATAAAAGCTACCATCCAGAACTACTTTGGTTTCATTTTTTAAAATGACAAACTTCCTTTGATCAAAAAGTTGATTTTGATTTAATTTTTTTCCTCCACAACTTAACCGTCTTTAATTTTCATAAAGTTTGAGATATTTGCTGAGGCTTTCTCCAGCAAACCAAGAGCGAGTATGTTACTCTGTGGCTCCCCCATCTTCCTAGGAGGCTCCAATTTTCCGTTTACACCAGTCCAGTGCCTCTGCTCTTTTCCCAGCCCCTTGGTCTTGGTCCCGGTCGCCCCCCCGGACCTCACACAGCCCCATTCTCGAGTGGCCAGTTGCATTGTCTCCCGCAGCTAAATGGCCCCAATGCCCCCTCAAAAACTCCTCACGGTCACGGGCGCCGCTGCCCCTGCTCTGCCCAGAGCGTTCCTGGGCTTCCGCCTCAGCAGCGGCTCTGGGTGTCCTCCCCACCCCCGCCCTCTGCGCATGCGCTGAAGGGTCGGGCAGGTAGGTCGCCTTCTTGGGTCCATGCTACGGGGCGCCCGGAGGAGGCGAGACGACAGGTGGGTAGACCTGGCCGCGCTGCGGGTCTGCTGGGGCAGGTGTGTCTCCTCGCCTAGTGCAACACCTGCCCCTTTCGCCGCACTCCAGGGAAGCCGGGGGTTGGTGGCGAGTTGGAGGAGGGGGGAAGGTGGGGCAGGGAAAGGCGCACTGGGTCTATAGGCAGCTATAGGGCAAAGCCCCTTATCCTGTGGGCGCCCAGTACCTAGGGTGTGTGCCCCGCCCTGCCCCCAAGCATCGCGCTCCCATGTACAAAACGGAGCTGAACGGAGGAGTAAGTAAGGAGTGAATGTGTGTAAATACTAAAGGATACTAGGGAGCCTGCAGGACACTTAGAAGGTGGGGGGCGAGTCCGCCCTCCCCCCCCCCGGGGGTCACAGGGCCTCGTCCCTTCCCTTGCGCCTGAAAATCTCTAGAAGCCGTGATGTACATAGCAACAGTTGCTAAGGAAAGAAGACGCTCCGAGGGCCGCATTGCTGCTGTCTCTTTTCCTACCGCAGGGGGAGTTTTCCAGCAGCGACCCAGGCTTTTTGAAGCTGCAAAGATTTTTAAAAATCGCGTTAGCTAAATCCTGTTCTCATGAGTACATGGTGTGACTATGACTGATTTCCGTAAGAGCTTGACTCACTTTACTGGAAAGAAGAACGTGGTTCTTTATCCTTACAATAAAGGATAAAAGTAAGAAAAATTACATGTATAAAACCATCAAGTGGTGCTAGTACTCAGGTGAATGCTCTCTAGAGTAGCTTTGAAATATAATGTGAATATTACACATTTTATTACAATGCAACATAAGAATGTTTTTTAAAAGTATCGCCATCCTGGGGAGTTATTGATAATTTAACTGAGGCGAAATGAGTAATCTCACACATAAAGGCAGTCATTTAAAAACCTACTGTTTGAGAGGGTATTCACCCTCTCAGATAGTAATAGAACTGGAGAACACTCCATGAAACTAGCTAGTAGCAGATTTAAAACAAATAAAAGAAAGTATTTTTTTCACTCAACGCACTATTGTGGTCAAGGCCAGTAGTATAGCTGGGTTTGAAACGGGATTGGACAAGTTTCTAGGGGATAGGCCCATTAGCAGTTATTAGCCAGAGGTAGGTTTGGGGAATGTAACCTTTTACTGTCAGGAGCTGGGAGTAAACAATAGGAAATGGATTGCCCCATTGTGGCCTGTTGGGTACTACTTCCAAGCGACTAAGATGGTCACTGTTGGCGACAGATGCTGGGCTCGGTGGACCATTGGTCTGACCCAGTATGGTACTTGTCACGGGTCTGCGGGTCCAACACCCCACTTTCCTGGGTTGGGTGACTCAATTTCCCTCGCTTATAGCCCACCAGAACCAGTTCTCTCTCTGGCTGGTCCAGTTGCCACCCCCAACTCCCAGAAAGCTTCCCGTTTACACACTCTTTCTCTCTGGGTTCGCAAGAGTTTGAAAACTCAAGTGGCTCGTTAGTGTTCTCAATGTTAGACCACCAACACTTATTCATAAAGATAAGAAGAAAGTTTATTGATTACATAAGACAATATATTTGATACAGAGTGGCTAAAGAAATGAAAAGTAACATAATGCATTCCTATTCTATACTGGGTGAATCTCTATATAAAGCTTACCCTATAGAAAGCACATTCTCAGTCAGTGATGTAGAATGACTGGGCACTGATCTCTTAGTTGGTAGAAAGCAAAGTCTTTCCTCTCAATCCATAGTTCCAGCCGTCTTCTTGCTAGCAGGCAAGATGTAGATGAGTTCTCTCCAAGAGGTAGAAGAAGATGGCTTAATGGCCTCTCTTTGTCTTGTCCGTTTGCTTAAATACCCTTTTCAAAGTCTTTGTTGGTTTTTCCCACCTTGGGGAAACCTGAGGTTTGTCACGTCCGCAGAGAGGGAAACAGGAAGGTCCATTTGCATCTAAATTGGTTTCTGTTTAGCTCTCCAGAGTGGGAATCTACATCCGTTATCTCTGCCTTCCTGGAGGGATTTCCCAACTGTTAGTTTACACTACATGATTACATGACTTGAGTTGTCAGTTCTCAACATTACATCCACGTTTGACCTTTAGTTTTACATACATGTTAGAGTCTCGTATCTCTCCTGTGTGGCCTCATGTTCCTTTGTGACAGTACTTCTTATGTTATTATGTTCTTACTAATTCAAGTTGTAGAATAACTAAGTTTATCTTTACATTTTTTAGTTATGAGTGCCCAGGAGGTTTCATCTTTGTGGAACCAAGGAACAACAAAAACATATCAAATTCCAATTGATCATCTCGACTACAAATTCATTGAAAAATGTACAGATGTTAAACACCTGGAAAAGATTCTCAGGATATTAAGGTAAACATTAACAATTATATTTGTTACTTTTATTTCTGATGGGTGTGTTTCTAGTTAATACAAACTTTGACAATGACTTTTGTAAGGTGGACATTTGTCCACTAGGAATTGTAAGAAGGCCATCAACTGCCATACTTGGTCAGACCAGTGGTCATCTAGCCCAGCATCCTGTCTCTGGCAGTGACTGAGAAAATGGATGTTTTAGAGAAAATGCACAAAACAAGTGCATATATGGATGAGATGCTACCCTGCATGGCCACCCAGGAGCTAAGGAGCTCACCACTTGTCTGAAAGTGGAGTGGGGGAATGCGTGGTCCCATGAGCCATGGAGCACCCACTCATGGTCACACATGGAGCACTGCCAGGAAATCTGGAGTGCTCTGTACGGGGCAAGCCAAATAGCTCAGTGAAAATGGGCAGCCTATATGAACTGGGGCAGCTCACAGAGCCCCTGCCCATATGAATTGAACAAGTTTTAAGAAGGCCAGCAGGCCGGTCTGCCACTCATAGGCACTGTTGGTGGGGGGACACGGCCTTTGCAAGTCACAAGAACTGGCTGGGAGCACTGGGGAGTCCAGGTTCCCCAGCGCTCACCCTGGGAACATGTCAGTTGCAAAGACCAACCCGGTCCGCTTCCCCCATCATCTGTGGCAGAGGGAGTGCATGGTAGCCATGTTGGGAGCCACCTGTTTGAATCTCTCCCCACGTTCTCTACCTGAATGGGCGCTCTGCGGCAGTGCCACTCGGTGGCCATGGATGCCCCTCCCCCCATCGCCTTGCTTGTTTAAAAACACTCAGAGTGATCCATTCTCTGTTCTTTACTCCCAGATTTTGACAATCCTGACTAATTTGGCTAATAGCTATTGATGAACTTATCCTTCATGAAGTTATCCAACCATTTTTAAAAAACCCATTTACACTTCCCAATATACCATGGCAATGAGTTCCACTAGTTAATTGTTTCGTATGTGTGTGGTCATACCTATCCTTTTAAAGAGAATGCTTATGAAAAAATACATGTTGCAGGGCTGCATTGGCTCCAGTGCAGCCCTGCACCATGTATTTTTCATAAGTGTCCTCTGTATGTCCACCCTAGTGTATGGTGGGGTGGACTTGTTTTGATTGTTTTAACTGGGTGCCAGTTAATTTAAACTGGTGTCCCCTAGTTCTATTAGTAAGAGAGGGTAAATAACAGATCCCTACCGACTTTGGATATTTTCTAATGTGATGGCGCTGAAGTGCTGCCACAGACTTACCCGGTCCAGAGCGGGACCGCCACTGCGACCAGGATCCAGCCAGGCCCCCGAACTAATGCTATGGGGCCCGGCTGCTGGGGCGGGTGGGAAGCCGGGTGGATGCACGTCTGCCTGGCCCCGCCCCATGCTGCGCCCAGCGGACCGCCCCCCTCCCTGATGAGCAGCCATTGATGGCTGCTATGGCACCCGGCCACTCCGGACCACGGTGAGTAAAGTGGCCTTTCAAACATGAAAGGCTGCTTTACTCCCAGTTGGGCAGCGGGATTCTGATGGTGATGGAGACTAGTCTGGGCTGTTGCTTGTGGGCTTCTCCAAGTCACAGTCCCGGCTAGCCACCACCATGGTTGGAATCCATCCTGTGCTAACATATGGCCGGTATTTTCTAATGTGATGGTGGCCGCAGAGTAAAGTGCGCTAAAGCTGGCCATTGTCACATCTGAAAACACCCTTTGATTATTTTATAAAAATTCTGTTGTATTCCCCCCTCAGTTGTCTGTTTTCTAAATAAATGGAAGAACCTTAATTTTTTAGACTTTTCTTATGTGGAAGTTCTTCCATATGCTTGATCATCTTTGCCTTTCTCTGTACCTTTTCCTTCACTTTACATTGGTCAAACAGCTGTAAGATAACAAATTTCAGTCACTAGGAAGGAAAATGGGACTGTATGATCATTATTGTATCATATAGATACATCATAGGGGATGCTATCAGTTATTTCTATTGTTCACTTCTAAAATAAAAATATTAATACCTAGCTTTTCTATAGTGCTGTTCATCCATAGATCTCAAAGCACTGAAAAAAAAAAAAAGGGTAAGTCAATTGCCATTGAAGGGGTCTCCATCCTCCCTGTCACCCAAGCTCGTAGCTTGGGCTTCATCTTCGACTTGCATCTTACCTTCAAACCCTACATTGACTCCATTGCCAAATCCTGCTGCTTCTCCCTCCACAACATTGCCAAGATCCGCCCTTTTCTGTCTGTCTCCTCTGCCAAAACTCTCATCGACGCCCTAGTCATCTCACGCCTTGACTATTGTAACCTCCTCCTCGCTGGCCTTCCCCGCTCACACCTTTCTTCCCTCATCTCTGTTCAAAACTCTGCTGCCAGGATCATCCACCTAGCCCATCGCTCTGACCACGTGAAACCTCTCCTCTCTCCACTGGCTCCCTCTTCCTGAGCGTATTCTGCACAAGCTCCTCGTTTTCACCTACAAAGCCCTTCACAACCTCACTCCCCCCTACCTCTCTGCCCTGATCTCCCTCTGAACCCCTACTCAAGCACTCCGCTCTTCCTCCATCCCCTCCCTCACCCTCCCATGCCTCCCCATCTCCTCTAACCACCTTCATCCCTTCTCCCTCGTTGCCCGCATGCCTGGAACTCCCTCCCTGTCCTCGTCCGCCTTGCCCCCACCCTCCAAGCCTTCAAGTCCCTCCTCAAAACCCACATTTTGCGCTGCGCACTTCCAAACTCCTGCTAAGCATCCCCACCCAGGATTATCCACCTGTTATCTGCGAACTCCTAATTGACTGTAACCAAGCCAAGAACGTGTATCTGAGCTCTCGCATCCTCATGAATGTTGCATCCCTTGTCTCTTCCTCTGTTTTCCCCTTCCCTGTCTCCCCTCCCCCTGTCTTTAGATTGTAAGCTCTCGAGCAGGGACCATCTCTATCTTGTTCTTTGTAAGCGCCGGGTACATCGCTGGCGCTATATAAATGCTTAATAATAATAATAATTAATTATTATTATTATTATTATTCCAATTTTACAAATGGAGGCATTGAGAGGTGAAATGACATGCTCAAGTTTTCATAGTGGTGTAACATCTTTTTATTTTTAAGGTCTGGTGAGGAAGGGTGTTACCCTGATCTTACATTATTTTGTGAAAAGTGCATTGAACGTTTAGCTCCAGAAAGCAAGGCCCTGAGAAAAGATAAACCTGCAGCCACTGCTTCAGATTTTAGTGCTGAAGAATGGGAAAAAATAAATGGCGAAATTAAGGTATGACATTACAGTACTTTAATTTGTGGTATACAGAACTGGTAATTGTAACTAACATAGTTACTTAGTGACTGTGAAGCTTCTTTTTTATAAACCTAAAATGAGTTTGGTTAATCTCTGTTATTCTCATGCAAATTATATATCAGTAGTACAGCAACTTCTGTAGGAAATGCAGAAACCTTGACACAGTTGCCAGTAGCTCATGCACAGCCTTCCGCTTTGGAACCCTTTAAAGTGAGGGTGTATTTACCAGAAAAAGTGATTATCCTTTCCTCCCTTTATATAATACTGATTAACTTTCATTTAAACTGAAATGCTGATGTGCTTGCTTAGTGCTTTTCATCCAGAAGAATCTCAATGCTTTGCCCTACTTTCAGTAACATATCGTGTCCATCTGAAATGCATCATATAAGAACACTACATCATACTTTAGGACAGTAGAACTGCACATATAATAGTATAGCACTTCAGGTCCTAACCCATGGTCCTAAAAGCATTTGTCCACAAATAGCCACACTGAAATCTGGGGGACTGTGCAAATTCTGCACACACAAGTGTTTTAAGAACTAGGGCCCTAATGAAGAACTTGAACCAATGATTTTCCTGCCCAGCAATGTGAATGCCATTGAATTTGATCCTGAATTAAAGGTGTTGAGTACTCACAGTGATAGCCTATTGATGACTGTGAATTTTTAAAAATGTCAACATCTGAATATTGTTAGTCCCTTAATTTTGGATTAGACTTTTCCAAAATTTTGAGTTTTGAGAGAGAATTTAGAAGACAGCTTGTTTACAAAGGATATTTAATTTAATGTATTTAGATTTGTATACAATGAGCTGCCTAACTGAGTCAGACCAGTGGTCCATCTTAACCCAGTATTGTCACAACCTGACACAGCAGCAAGGTTTCAAATCCAGGTCTCAGGCAGAGGCCTCACCCAGGTGTGCTACCAGAGATTCTGAATCGGAGATGCCAGGGATTGAACTTTGGACCTTATACATGCAAAGCATGCACTCTACCACCTGAGCCATGGTCCACCCTGTGTATTCTATAGACGTGTAGGAGTCTGAATTAAGGGAGAAAGATTTAAGCTAAACATTAGAAAGAACAGACCAGCTAAGCAGTGGAATAAATTGCCAAAGAAGGTTGTTTATTCCCATCACTGAAGGCCTCTGAAAATAGTTTATGTTGGACAGACATCTCTCAGAGATGGTGTACGCACAGTGGATCCTGCAATGGATCCTAATGGCAGGGGTCTGGATTAGATGATCCTTCTTTGAGGTTTCTTTCAGCCGCGTGAGTCTATGATTATTTTGAGGTTCAGTCATATTATCTGCTTGTTTTCAGAGATTGGTGACAGAAATGAATGAAGATGATTCTAAATTACAGTTCCCTAAAACAGAAGCATTTGAAGAGAAGCAAGATAATTTCCCACCAGTTCGTGGTTCAGATAGCTGCCTTTATGTCAGCCTGGTATTTCTTTTTTTCATTAAGGATACACTTATCTTAATGTATTCCTGTCTATTTGAATGTTCCCCCTGCCCCTTTTCTACCCTCCTAGATTGTAAACCCCTCAGGTTGTGGACCTGTAGGAATACAATCTAATTAATGATTGTGCAGTGCCAAGTACATTGTTAGTGCTATATAAATAAATAAATGTATTTATTTAACAAATGGGTGTCAGTTTTATATTACTATATCTGTATAAGTTTTTATATAAATTATTATTATGTTTGACTTATACCCTGCCCTATCCCAAAAGAGACCGAGGGCAGCTTACAATAATTGAACAATCAACAATATTACATAAAAGGCATATAAAATAAATCCCACCCCTCTCAGTACTCACCCCTTATCCCTAACTCGCCCCCAAGGACCAAAAACCTACCCAACTTCCTATTTCCCCCACTCCCACTCCTTTGCCTTTCACACAAAGTGGTTCCCAATCCCCAAACACTTCCTCATCCCTCGCCCAGGAGAACACTCACGCACAAGCCTATACTCCCGCCCCCCCCCCCCGGCTTCCTGAGGGGTAGTGGCTGTATTCCACTTTTCCCCCACCAAATCATTTGCTCCCCAAATCCAAGGTCTGTTTAAACATTAATTATCAACGGAACCCCCTTCTGTTTTGTCTAATCCAACCAGACTGTCACAAAATCCCACCTCTGTTGCTGCTGAAGGGTGATGCCAAAGGGTGCCCACGTCAGTGCCATGTCAGGGATGCCCACCAGAGACACCCGCCCCTATGCAGGTGTGCAGGAGGTTCCGGGCTGGTGGGGACCTTCCTCCTTTAGGCTGCACTGGGTACCACCCTTTCTGAAGCAAATATCACTGGTATTAAGAGCTTCTTGGCTATATTTTTGTGTTCTTTTATTGAGATTATATTTACTTATTTTTTTGGTGGGTTTGTAAATATCATTTTAGTAACTCCATATTCTTACTTGCTTTTTGGAACTAAGTCATGGGCTAGATTGTAGCATCTAGTCTAGGATCTCTAATTAGACCAAGAACTGTTGATAAATAAACAAGTGGACTTAAAGAATTAGAAGTAGGTATGTCAAATACTTGACAGATTTCCCCATGGAACTTTGAGAAGAACTATATGAATAGTATAGGATATGAATAGTGACTTGAGAGACCGGTTATAATAGTACTGACTGCAGATGAAACTAACACGAGGAACAACAACAAAAATAACTTTCTGTAAATAAATTTGTTAAAGGATAACTTCTCAGCCTGTTTATCTTTTTTTGCAGGACAAATCTCTAGAAAACAGACAAAGGAAGAAGAAAAATGTACCACGAAATTACAAGGAGTGGGATAAGTATGTTAATTATCCTGTAATTATTACTTGATTCCACTTTTGCAATTTTTTTCCATTTCCCTCAACGCCTAGGCAATTTGTACTAAAAAGGATAAGTTTTACAAGCCTAATACTAATATAAGTATTTTCATGGAATTACAAAAATGCAGTGAGGATTTGTTTTCTGTAAACATTCCTTTGAAAATGTGCTTATCTCCGTGCTTACTTGATGTCTGCCGGCTGTGGGAGACTGGGTGATGGTGAGCCATCTGAAGCCGAATCCCGAGAAGATGGAGGTGATGCTGGTGTGAGGCGCTGAGGGAGTGGTGGCACCCATCATTGATGGGGTCCGCCCTCTATTGGTCCCTCAAGTTTGTAGTCTGGGGGTGCTCCTCGATTCACGACTCCGCCTGGATGGTCCAGGTGGAGGCTGTGGCGAGGGGCGCATTACGCCAATTACATCTGGTGCGTTGGCTTCTGCCGTACGTCTCGCACTCTGACCTTGCCACCATTATCCATGCTTTCATCACCTCGGGACTGGACTACTGCAATGCGCTCTACATGGGGCTACCCCGGTGATGGTCAGGAGACTGCAGCTGGTGCAGAGTGTGGCTACCCATCTCCTTGCAGGGACGGGGCACCGCAAACACGTTACATCAGTGCTCCAATCTCTGCACTGGCTGCCTATAGTCTTCTGGGCTCGATTCATGGTGCTGGTTTTGACCTATAAAGCCCTATACGTCCTTTGCCCCGCCAATCTGTGGGATCGCCTCACCCCCCCAGGTCCTGGATTGACCCCTACAGTCGATTGGGAGCACCCNTCTCTTATACACATCTAGATGTGTATAAGAGACAAGAGGAGGGCATTCTTGGTGGATGCACCGAGGCTGGCTGTTCCACCAGGCTTTTGGCGAGGGAGAAGAGTGATGGGGGAGGGGTTGGGAGGGGGAGGTTTTTTTTAGCTCTGCCTTGGGGTATTTTGTATTGCTGTTTTATATTGTTGTTTATATTATGTTTTATTTATTGATTGTGTTAGAATAGAATACAATAGAATAGAATAGAAATTTTATTTGGCACTAGTCTTTGCCATGGCCATACCTATAACACAAAATTAAAAAGAAATTACATCGACATCATTACATTCCTTCACTTGGACACCAAACCTAGCATTTACATATAAAAGTATACAGTTTCGCTACGTGATACGGTGTCAGAGACGACCAGAGCAGTGGCTACTTTTGCCTTTAGGGCAAAAAATTTACGGATGTGCAAGCTACAAATTAAATCTACCTAATGCACTGAAATGTTCTTCACTCAGGGATCTGACTGAGTGAGTTTTGTGAAACCCTTAGCAATATGGGAAGCACCACTGCTAGGGCAATTTGTGCTTTCAAATGTATTATCATGTATGTTGGTTATGCTTATTTTTTCTGTATGTTGTGCTTTGTCAAGGCCATTGGGCCAGTACAATAAATTTTACTTTACTATACAGTTTCATTACATAACAAATAGGTAAGACAGGCGTTGGGCCTTCGCACCCACCAGTTCTTCTCCATACCAATTTATCTAGGATAATTAGTGCTTAAAGCACACTTGGGGCCACCAAGGTTGAATTAAGTCTCATGCGTCTAATACATCACGCTGCTCGTAGAAAGCAGCCTGCTGCATCCTGTCCTTAATGCAAGATCATCTACAGAATGTATAATCATTCATTTTATTATTTCATCACTATAAATCTCGATTATGAGACGTAAAATTTACTCAAATTTCTATACAACAAAGCTGAGAAATAATCCAAGCCAAGCCAAACCAGTGTCTTCTGTCTTAAGTGACTCTGCATGTCCTTTATCTTAGGTGACTCTTAAGATCTTAATCTGCCGGAGAGGGCCCAAGGAAGCATAATAAACTATATTGTCTCTACTGTATCCTTCACCCTAAGTTTGGAGGCAAGGTGAACAAATGTAGCAACAGCATTGCAATCCTTCATTTTTCTAAGGGTCAATATATACCTCATTGTATAGGATAGATCATAGTACTCCTTTTCACAGAGTATCGGTAAGATCCAAGCTTCTCTTAAGGACAGATACAGAGGGCACCTAAAGAGGATATGGTCTATCGTTTCATATGGCAAACACATCTCCGACTACCTTTTGGCAGTGCGTTATATCATCCGTGTGTTATGGCCGTTGCTATAAACTGAAATCGCAGCCTCATGTATTTCCTACGCAATTCACGTGAACTAATTCAATCTAAATAGGGTTCTATGCCAAATGAGTCCTTAATACATCCCATCCATGGTGCTGCCTTCCAACTAGCCAGCACCGCTAGATCTTCCTGCCTTCCTATATCTAGGACCCTTTCTTTCAAGGCAGCATTTTCTGCTGCCTTGGGAACATTTGCCACAGCATTTGCATAGAAAATCCTGTTTTGGCAAGAAACGTATAGAAGGAGCCAAGCCAGGGATATACATGCACACTCGTACTTGTCAACTTTTCTGAAAGACATAGATAAGGCAGAGACTTCTCATCTTGCTGCACTATACGGACCCAATATTTCATAAGAGCCAACTTCTTTAGACAATTAATTGAGAAGACACCAGTCTCTGCTCTCACAGCTGCCGCAGCTGTGAGAGCAGAGACTGGTGTCTTCTCAATTAATTGCCGCAGCTGAGGAACCCCCAGAAGCTGTCTGAGAAACTTATTTTGGATTACTTCAAGATCCCTCTCTTTCCCCTCAGGGATTATTTCCTGCCCATAGGTCATTACGACTTGGGTCTTAGCTCTGTATATCTGTAAAACCCAAGAGGTAGAGACAGTTGCAGAACGTCTTGCCATAGACAGGATTGCCCTAGACGAAGATCTTGCTTTCCTCGCAATGTACCGTGCATGGTCTCTCCAGGATCCATTTTTGCTAAAGATTATTCCTAAATAGCAAAAGGAATCCACCTGGTCTACTTTTTCCCCTTGTACTATCCAATTGTACTTCATTGTGCTTTTCCCTACCATCATGATTTTGGTTTTGGTGAAACTTATCTCTAACCCATTCGCAGAACAGTAGGCCCCGCAAGTTTCCAGTAAGGTTTGAAGACCCTTTTTAGTCTGTGATATCAAGACAATGTCATCTGCATACTGGAGAACAGGTACTGGGCATGTTCTTATTTCTGGTGAGCAATGATCCTGGGCCCTCAGTACGTCGTTCAGATCGCTTATATAAAGGTTAAACAACAATGGGGCCAGCACACATCCCTGATGCACACCTTTATTAACCTTTAAGGGATCTGTGTTTAAGTTATCAGGGGGCACACGGATCCTTGCCATATTATCAGAGTGCAATTGCATGATCAATGATAAAAGGCTGTTATTCATACCTAAGCGGGCTAATTTGTCCCACAGATTTTTCCACGGGACTGAGTCAGATGCCTTTTTAAAATCCACGAAAGCAAGAAAAAGATGGCTACGATGGATCAGGACATATTTATTAATCAGATGTAATAAAGTAAAACAGCTGTCCATTACTGAAATATGCTTCCTAAAGCCAAATTGGTCTCTTGGAATTAAATCAAAGTCTCTAGCCCACATTTCAAGACGATTCAAAAGCGTTTTCCCATATAGCTTGCCTAGAACTGGAAGCAAGCTAATCGGCCTGTAGCATGTCGGGTTATTAAGGTCTCCTTTTTAAAAATGGGGATGATTATACTCATACCGCACGCTTTTGGTATCTGATTTGTTGTATTTATATATGAGAAGAAATTTGCTAATATTGGTGCCCACCACTCGGGTAGAATTTTAAATACTTCCAGGCAAATGAAGTCATAACCTGGGGCTTTATTGTTTTTTAGGCTTGATTGTGTTATTTATGTTTATATATATATGGTTTTAATATGTTGTGAGCCGCCCCGAGCTGCTATACCAGGAGAGGGCAGCCAAGAAATTGAAGAGAATAAATAAACAAATAAATAAAATTAAACCATGCAGCAGAGTGAAGATTTTTATTATACAAATTGAGTGTAGTGCAGAAAACAGTAGCATAAGTACCTGGGCCTTCATTTTCATTGCTCTGGCTCTTGGAACTATCATCTGGGTAGAGCCGAAGTTTTGGCTAAACGTTCATCATTAGTGATTAGGAAATTATTTGCCCAAACGGGAGGAATAGATTTTAAAATGGCTGGGGAGGTTGGTTCTAGTTCTTGTTTGGGGGGGAACGGTGGGCCCCCTTGATAGCGGCTGATTTAGATAGAATTCAGTCTACTGTCCTGCGGTCTATTATGAAGGTTCCGGGTGGTACGCCTAATGCAGCAGTCAAAATGGAAATGGGGCAGAGGAGCTGGTCTTTCAAAGCCTGGGCGGCGGTTCATAGGTTTTGGATTAAAGTGACCTGCCCGGGGGCTATAGGATTATTGCCCCTTCTGAGAGAAGATCCCTTCAGGAGTCGTTGGAGGGTCAATGTGGAGGAACGCTTGGCTTGTCTGGGCTTGTCGAGGGACTATCTGTTATCCAGGGATGCTGGTGGGGCATGGAGGGAGCGGAGATGTAGGTGGCAGGATTTGGACCACTAAAGGGAGAGGGCGAAAATCAGAGGATGTGACCAAGTTATCGGATACCTGGATTTGGCCCCTCAAGCCGACCGTATGGCAGTCTACCTATCATCTGCTTGCCTGCGCCGGGGCAAATGGTTGTTCATGTCTGCCAGATTAAATGCCCTACCTAACAAATTGCTGGAGGGTCGTTTTGATGGTATCCCTTTTGATCTCAGGCTCTGTCCCTATGATATGGTAGAGGTAGAAACAGCGGGTCACATGCTGTTCCACTGTCACCTATATGACAATCTTAGGAGTAAGTATTTGAGTAAATTGCTCCTAGTTTATCCTGGTAGAACCACTCAATCGTTGGTGGACTTAGCGCTGGTGATCAGGACCCTGAGATTACTAATTATATAATCTCTTTTTAGTAGAGGCCTTTGATGTGCGTAAAATGTTCTTGGAATCTAAGCTCCCCATGAATTTATGAACTTGCTGCTAACTCTTTTCTTTGTCTTATTGTACTTATAGTACTTTGGTCCTAGTGTAGGACCTTTTACCCTTGTATTTCATTTTGGGATTAATTATAATTATTGTATGTTTACTGTGTGTTTTATGTGTTGGCCACGACCTTTGGTCCGGTCTAATAAAGCTGATTGGAAACGGTAGCATAATGTTAAATACATTTGATTTTCTGTAACATGAGGTGTTTAAGTCTAAGTAGATTTTAGTCCTCAGTCCTGCGCTACAAGCCAAGCAGTGACTTCACAGAATGTGGTTCTGTGTAAGTCAGTGTACCCCATGTGCTGTCATTTACAGGACTGGAACTTAGTACAACAATTGACTACTTCTGTATAAGTACATGATCTTGTAAATATGGCTGTTTTTAGAAGGGATGAGCCCACGGAGGTCCACTCGCATCCCCCTGACCCGGGCGCCTGTCCGAAGGCTGTGTGGGTGGAGGTGCACTCCCATGATCCACGCACCATCCACCCATGCCCCCACTCAGAGCAACCTGGTTTTTTTCTGGTTGCTCCGTTCAGGGGCATGAATGGGCAGTGTGTGGGTACCGGTACACACCAACTGCACACCCATCCGCTGCCGTCTGAAGGGTCCACACACACACACACACACACCAGAAGTGTGTGGTGTTGCACATAGACCTGCCTCCCCAGCGGGTCCGTCTAAAAACGGCCTACAAGTGCCTTTGAGTTATCATGTGCATAGCATTTGCAGAATCAGTGCTCCAATGTTTGTATTACCTGCTCATCCTCCAGAGGCAATGTAAGACTTTTCTGGCCGTACCCATCCCCACCCTTGCCCCCGTACAGAGCAACCTGCGATTTTGCTGGTTGCTCTGCGCGGGGGCAGTGGGTGGAGGTGTGTGTTTCATGGGAGCATGCATGCATACTCGCCACCACTTTCAAATGGTGTAAAAACGGCCTCTGTTTGGCAAAGTGTTTGGAAGGCAGGGGTAGGGCTTAGGGAGTTATGGGTTAGGGGATTTTACTTGCTTCTACTTGGTTTTGTTTGTGTATTCCAACATATTGGGGACTAGGGAATTTTATCTGGTTTGATTCTATGTATTTTTGAATATTTTTGTGTATTGTAAACAGACAATTAACCTTAATGGGAAGGGCAGGATAAAAATGTAAATAAATATTGTCTAAAAATTATAGGTGAAAAGTCTTGCTCCGTTGAAGTCAGTTGTAAAACTTCCTTTGACTTCAATGGAGCCAGGATTTCATTCAATGTGTTTACACATCTTTATTCTTTTGTTGCATGCTCTCTAAGCTGTGGTACCATGAAGTTATTTTCACACAGCACAACAGCAAATAGTAAAAGCTGTGGAAAGCAACTAGCAGTAATCATCACAGATTTATTTTGTAAAACGTATGAATTCTTCTACCAATTGGTAAATCTTTTTCCATGTGTAATCCATGAAAGAGGTTCACCAGATGTTCCTTATTTTAGGAATCTCTTACATAGATCACCTGTCACAATAAATCTATAGTGAATTATTCACAAATACGTTACCACTTTTTCTGTGGGCATTACCATTTTCTTCAAAGCACCCTGAGTTGTGTATGTTTGCAGAACTTCTAGCTAGCACGTGGGAGGCAATTAATGCACCAGAATCAAAAGAGGGGTGTTTTTTTAATTATTTGTCTTTTTTGTTGCTGTCCTACATGTTGGAAAGCATTTGCTATTCTGATTGCTGTAAAAAAATACAACAAATATTAGACTGCTCAGTGCATCATCTTTTATTACATCATAGGATGCAGCCACATGAGCAGTAGGGGCCCAATCCCCGCACAGCCCCATGGTGGGCAATTGCTGCTGCCACACTGCGGGGAAAGCGCAGGGGAGCTGGCCACATGGTGCAGGGAAGCCAGGCAGACTGGCCCCTGTCAGAGCCACCGCCACTGCTGAGGGCTGGAGGCTCTGTCTCCTGCTGAGGTACAGGATTAGGCCTGCTGCTGATAGGCAGCTGTTGGTGGGGGGGAATGGAGGAGGGCACATGCTCCTCCCCCCCTGCCTGACAGCTGATGGGGAAGGGGAGCCTGGGAAGAGTGTACATCCTCTTCCAGGCCCACCTCTGTTCAGCTGTCAGTCGGGGGGAGAGGCGGGCCTGGGAAGAGCGCAGCTTCCCTTCACTCCCTGAACCACACGACAAACAGCTGATCAGAGGGGGAGCCCAGAGGAGGAAGTACACGCTCCTCTCCCAACCCCGACAAACAACTAAGCGGGGGAGGAGGATCCCAGAGGAGCGCCTGCGCATGCTCCTCTGGGACACCGTCCCCCAATCAGCTGCTTGTCAGGGTGGGGAGAGGGGTGAACATGCTCCTCTGGGCTCCCCCTCCCCCAGTCAGCCTGGCCAGACTGAGAGCCTGTCCCTGGCCATGACATGACCGTACATGCCTGTTGCTCACAGTCCTGCAGCGGTGCATGTTATGTGGCGGGTCAAGAGTGCCCCATCACACGAGTTGCTCCACCCTGGGTAGTATTACTTCATTTAGGGTAAAGCTTCTCCGCAACACGTCCTCCAGAATTTTTCCAAGGGTGTGTCGCAGAGCAGCCAGCTGCTCACCCCACTCTGTGGTGGGAGGAACATCTGGTGGGTCCTGGGTACACGAGCCACTGCATTACATGGCCCCTCTACCCAGGGAGAGGTAAGGCTACCAAAAGCAGTGTAGTCTCCTCAGCCTGTCCCTTTATATCTGAAATGTACCATGTTGTTATATTGGTATGCATGTCTTGTTTTACTACATTTTAATAAGTGTATATATATTGTATGTATTGAATTTTAAGGTTTGATGTGGAAAAGGAATGTTCCAAAGTTGATGAGGGATATGAAGAGAACAATTCAAATGCAAGCATTGGTATTAATTCAGATTTACTCCAAGTTGAAAAGAGAATAGACACAACAGGTAAATGATGACTTGATATGGAAATGTATTGTTTTTTCTTAGTTCATTGTATTAATACACAAAGTAAAATTCTCATACAAACAGAAGCAACCTTAAGTGTTCAAAAATAATGGGTGCAGCCACAAGAACTGCGGAGGGCCTGATCCCTGCATGGCCTGGCGGCAGGCAAGCACAGCTGCCACACTGTGGGGTCAGTGCAGGGAAAAGCACAGGCAGTCATCTCTCCTGCAGGGAAGCTGGGCAGGCAGGTTGCTGTCAGACCTCCTGCCACAGCATGGAGTGGGCTGAGGACACCTAGCCCTGGCCCACCTCCCTCCCCTAGCCTGACCATTATCCTGCCCCCAGCCGGGACGTGGCTGCGCAGGACTGGAGCGAGTGGCCACTGCTCAAAGCCCCTCAGTGGACCTCACAGTGCAGTGGGGCAGATGGCAACCAGGCAGATGAGCTGCCATGCCTTGGGCAGCCTTACCCCGTTAGTCTAATGCTGTCTGGGAACAGGCTGGACTACATTCCCAGCATGCTCTCAGACACCTTTAGGAGCATGCTCAGAAGACAAACCTCCCTCCCTCAGAAGATAAGCACATGGCGGCAGAGTCCAGAGAGATCAATGCCCCTGGCTCCCCACAGCTTTTGGGGAGTGCCCCCCCTTCCCTGGCCCCATTAGCCCTCTTCCCTGCCCCCCATTCCCCTGCCACTGCTGCCTACTTCCCTGGCCCACAGCCTTCTACCCATCCACCCCCTTCCTATACTTGGCTGAGGTTTTGCCGAGTTCCGAAGTTTCGGGGCCCTTATTTGGAACTCGGGAACTCAGGAAGCAGAGGCCGAATGCACCAAATGAGAACGTGCACACTTTTTCGGAGTACATACTTCTCTTCCTACGCCTGAATAACATTGGTTTAGGCTCTGTTCACATGAACGCTCCAGGAGTAAAACTGAAGAAAAGCTCTACTATATATAAAATAAACTGTTTGTTGGAATGCGGTCTAACACACATCCTCTCTCTTGTGCACATGGATGAATGAGGATTGTGCCCTGAGACACGTGAAACACTGTTGAATACAAAATAACAAAATCATAAATTTTAGCAACGCATGCACATGTGCTGATAAAATTTCCTCCTTTTGCTTGCATTATAATTACAGTTTCTAAACTCTTTATAATGTTGTCTGCATCTTTATAGGAGAATGGTTTTATGGGCTACTTTCGTTTAATCTTTAAATGCATTATAGACAGTATAATGAAGTTACAAATATTTTTTTATTACCTTCTTATTTTGGATCTATAACCTTTGTGACGTTATAATAGCTAATGGTTGTTTTCTAGGCATGACTAAGAAAGAAAAGTTTTTTATTGCTAATCGTGAAAAAGAAAAAGGTAATGAAGCCTTTGTTATTGGAGACTATAAAGAAGCAGTGACATATTACATCAGGTGAGTTATGCCATTTAATGCCATTATTATAGTTCTTCTTAAAATTTGTTAAGTTAGCTAACCATGCCATTACATTAAGAATATTAAAACAAATATATCACACAAATAAACCCCCTCAACCTTCCACACTTCATCCCATCCTGCCCACTCTCACTTTCAAACTTTTATCACTGAGGGCTTTTAGGTAAGTATATATCTACTTTGCTCATTAACTAAATGACATACAAGCAACATGGGATCGGGGGGCACACTGTTGATATGGATTAAGATTTTTGGATAAAATAACTGAGTTCGCGTTATAATTTGAACTACTAATACACATTATTGTGTTCTAAATTAACAGTAATCACTCAAAAATGTTAAAAGGAAGTACTTCTGAACACAATACACCTACATATGTGTGGAATTCATTGCTGCAAAACTGCACTGAATCAAAGAGATTAGTATGATTTTTAAAAATCGGCATGTATGTATGGGTGACTCCGCGAGCACCGAGGGCCCAATCCCCGTGCGGCCCTGTGGCATGCAAGCATGGCCACCACACTGTGGGGCCAACCTGGGGAGCTGGGGACACGAGAAACGCCCCCGCAAGGAAGTCGGGTGGCTGGGCCACTCTCAGAGCTCCTGTCACAGTTGGGGCGGGGGCATCTAGCCCGGCCCTCCCTCTCTTCCCCAACCCGACCTTAATCGGGCCCGCTGGGCCTTCGGGGAAGGGGGGTTGGGAGGGTTTATTTATTTATTGCCTTTAGCATTTAGTCTTTTTAGCAATTTTAATATTATAATACTTTGTTTTATGTATTTTATTGTATTTTTTATACGTTGTTGCTGCTCTGAGCCACCATTGTGCAGGATGATGCGGGGTAGAAATGTAATAAATAAATAAAATAAATAAATAATCCTGTCCCCAGATGTGATGTGGCCTCATGTGATGGGTAACTGTGCCTGCCGCTCAAGGCCCCTCCATGGTGCTCCCCACTGTTGTTTAGATCTTTTAAAATTTGCAAGATTTAGACTAGGAACTTCAAAGGTCTCTATGATGTTTTCAGAGAGTGAAAGTTTTTTTGTATAGACCATCTTCTGGGACAGGCTGTGTAACATACATGGGTGGCCAAACTGTGGCTCGGGAGCCATATGCAGCTCTTGGCCAGGGCTGGTCCTGGGTCTCACTTTGCTTTTATGGTCCTGTCTCTTACCTTATTGCACCCAAGTCTCAGCAGCTGAATCACAGCAGCTCTTGAGAATCTCAGCAGCCAGGACCACAGACAACAGGCTCTACCAGCTAATCACAAAGCAGGAGAGGTTTGTGTGTCTTGTGGCTCTCAGTCAAATGAAGATTTTGTTATGCAAGTCTTGGGACTGAGAACATTGGCCACCCTGGCGATATAATATACCTTAAAACTGATAATCCCTTCCTTCCGGCGTATGACTAAGACCTGCCTGTTCCGCCAGGTGTTTGGCGAGGGAGATGGGGTTTAGGGTGAGGGGTTGTGGCTTAGGGATGGGGGAGGGAGATCTACTTTTTTGCCTTCCCTTTTATTGTATTGTTTTAGCTTGTTTTATTGTTGTACAGCTGTCCCGAGCTGCCTGGAGCAGGAGGGGTGGGGTAGCAAAATTTGTTAAAATAAATAAACAAACTTTAAAAATACTTTAAAATTGCTAACCAAGTTTGCTGAGACTTTTATGCGATATTTATTTCTTATTAGTATAGAGCTCACTTTGTCCCATATTCTTTTCTTTTACAGGAGCATATCAGCATTTCCCACTGTGTCTGCATATAACAACAAAGCTCAAGCAGAAATAAAGCTTCAGAACTGGCATAATGCTTTTCAGGATTGCAAGATAGTATTAGAAATGGAGCCTGACAATGTAAAAGGTAACATAAAATGGAAACTGACAGTTCTAAAGATTCATTTTATTTTTAGCCAGTGGTTGTTCTGGTCCTGCTCTTTCATTCATTGCAGTCAAAGGGAATTTTGCCATTGATTTCAGTGGCCATTTGATCAGACTCTCCGTGTGGAGCAATTGGTCCTAGATTAGCTCCCTTTACTTCGGTTAATGAAACAGTTTTGTGGTTTGTGAAGGTTTATCATGTATTGCTGCCTATCGTTAATCAAGAAAAATGAACATGCTAAGATTGGGCTGGAGATATAGTAAGGAGGTGGCATGTCTTACAGACTCCAGTTCATGTTTTCATTATGATGTTTGTCAGTTACCTCATGTTGGTGACACGCATTGTTTCTTAGCATTAACAGAAAAGCAGCTCTTTTGAAAGCTGCCAGTCCAGCACCCTTGTTAAGCTAAGTGGGTTGGGAGAGTGGAGTGGACTGGAAACTTAGGTAATGATAGTTTTTGCTAACATGTCATCCTATTCAGATCTATGTCGTGTCAAACACTGTGGTAATAAAAATATCTGTTGTTAATAATACCCAGCCGTTGTACAGTGGAAGCAAGTTCATATTAAATTCATACAAAAATGTATACATCCATTGTACGTTTGGTAATGAAGTGTGAAGCCTTTATTGTCTTTTGTCATTTAGAACAATATAATGCAGGTAATATATCTTTTGTTAATTTTGTAGCTCTTATGCGCCGTGCCACTGTTCACAAACACTTCCAAAATTACAAGGAAGCTATAAAGGATTTGACCAGTACTTTACATATTGAACCGGATAATGAGGTAGCCAAGGTAAGCTTTAATTCACGTTGTACTCCTAAAACAAGCTGTATATATTGGTACAAAGAAGATGCATGTTATGTGATTCGTAGAAAAGCTGATTCACTTTGGATTCACTTTGAACGCTTGTTGAAGTTTTCAGAATTTGGTTCACTGATTCCAGTTTCTGAATTAATTTAATTTAATTTACTGGCCTACTTGCGTTCCATAGTGTAGTGCATACTGATATGAAACCTGAGCAATTTTAGCTCAGAATACTCGTTAAAATGTTTGTATTGGAGATCTCTTAAAAGGACTGTATGTTCGTTATATCTTTTATTGAAGGAGAAAAGGCATCTTTAGCAATGCAACTAGCATCTTGTGTGGCTGTGAATGAGAACATAACTGAAAAGTATGATCAGTTTAAATGCCCCAGTCCATATCTGAATGTAGAGAAGGTTCTCTTGATTAATTTCATTGATTCCCACCCTCCCATAATTTTTTGATAAATGTAAATAATAATACAAGTCAAAATATGTTAGTTTTCCTCTTCACAATTACTATGTATATTTCCTTAGGATTTGCCAACACCTCACTAATTCATTCTTTACTAATCCATATACCTTCTTCATTTCTTGCACAGTCACATAATTGCAATCATTTCCCACTCTCCAGCAAAGATCTAGTGGCATAGATGCAATATATCTTTGTTCTTCAGAAACCTATCACTCACTATATTCTGAATTAAGGGTTTCCAGTTACTTATCAATGATTTTAGGGTTCTAATCTTGCAAAGTGCTGAGAACCTCTGTGGAAGGGATGAACACACACAAGGTCCAAAGTGCAGGTATAGTATGAAAACAGATATAGATTAGTATAGTACGTTTTAGAACACCCACCCCATCTCAAAACCTCACAGATTAGATAAACTTTATGTATGTATGCTGAATGTCAACTGTTTTTAGCCTCTCCCAGAATAAAGTGGGAAATCTTTCTCAGGCTTATTTTGCTTGAAAATTCTCTGCTTGCAAACCTTCATACTGTCATCTATCATCGTCATCTTATTATGACTAGAGACATTTGTAATAATAATGCTTGCTTATTATGATGATGTGGGAAATGACTAATTTCATTTTTACATTTCCATGTACACACACATTGCTGTATGTAAATATGTTTTGATTATAACTCCGGGAAGAGTGACACAACACCCACAAGCCCATGGTTAGTCTCTCAGTTGATATTTTAAACCAAGTTCTTCCTGGCTTCTTATTTTACCTGTATCTATTTGAGAATGTTATCTGGCTTTCCAGGAGACTTCAAAAAAGGAAGTTTATCAGAGATTTCCACTGGTGTTTTCCATATGTTTTATGATTGTGATCTGGTAGTATGACTGCCTTTTATCTTTAATTTCATTATTGTAGTATAGAGTCAGAATAATTTTCCTTAGCATTCAACAGTTTATGGATTCAAAATCTCCTAATCAACATAGGGACCGTTAAAATATGAACCTAGGAAGAACTCTTTTGATGAAAAAATGACCAGACTCCTTTGTTATAATCCTTAAAAAGAAAATACATCTTCCAGGATTACAGCAAGACTGAGGTGATGATGGTTGGCTGACACTGCAACCTGGGGGGGATTGGGACTCCTGTCATTGATGGGGTCCAGCTTCCTCTGGTCATCCAGGTTTCCAGCCTGGCACTGTTTCTGGATCCCTCACTGTGCCTGGAACATCAGGTTGCGGTGGTGGAAGGAGGCTGTGACCCTTTCTTTCTGATTTGGATATGGCTACTGTCATCCCTGCTTTTATACAGGGGCGCCTATCTGGAGGTCCCCCCTGTGTAAGGCGGGGGGCCACCATGGAGAGGGCGTTCTCGGTGGTTGGGCCACGGTTGTGGAACTCCCTTCTGAAGGAAGCCCGCCTGGCCCCGGGGCTGCTCGCCTTTTGGTGGGCATGCAAGACTTGGCTGTTCGCCCAGGCCTTTGGAGGG
>QEPC01010776.1:105351-123024 GCA_003113815.1 Sphenodon punctatus
CTCCTGTCTCTCAGATTGTAAGCCCTAGGGGCAGGGACCGTGTCTATTTTATTACTTTGTAAAGTGCCAGGTACACTGCTGGCGCTATATAAATGTTTGTTAATAATAATAATAATATATCCTTGGTCTAATCTCATGGGAAAGGGATGCTCTCGGGGTTATTCTCCTCCAATGTGAACATAGGGATAGAACCCTCCTTCCAGAGTGATCAGTTTGTCAGTCAATAGCGTTACTTGTCAACAATGTAGCCACTCCATGATGTTTACCAACCAACAATGCGTGTGTCATCAAGGTTATAGGATGTGATGTGCTGGTAACAGTTTCTTCATGTATTGTTCCATACATTATTGAACCCGTTCTGACCTGATGTGTAAACAACATACTCTGTACTGAAATGGGTGTATAAACTCTGGGTCTGAGACCCCTCCTCAGACCTTCTCCTGTGAGCTATTTCTAGGTCTGTTGGAGACTGAGTCCTAGATTCACACCTAGCGGCTCTGCTCCAAAAAACAAACTTTCCTATTAATTTGGCATTCCCTTTGGCTCCAGTTCCATGTCTATCTTCTGTGGGGTTTGGCTTAAGCTCTGGGCTGAGGTTACCTTCAACACCTTTATTTTAAGAGGAATTAAGTCTATTTGTGCTGTGGTTGCGCAAACCTAGATGAAGACACAGTCCCTGCCTGTAGCATTTATAATCTAGAAATACATGCCAACCTAAATCCTTTGTCTTTTTCAAATGTCTTCAAATGCCCACATTCTAGCTGCTACCAGCTGATCCTTAATTTATATAATTATGCTAAGGTGTGTAAAACTATGCCCCATTTTCCAGGCATAGTTACACTTAAAAATGTCATTGGTTTGTAGTGGGAATTTTCATTTAGGAATCTCAGAATAGAATTTTATTTTAACTACATTTGAAAGTGGGTATAATAATGGAACAGCTGCTGTTCACTGAACAATAAGCCACAAATATGTAATTTCTGATACCAGAACCTGTTGCATAGGATAGGAGATTGAGGCTATTTTATTTTCTTCTTGAAAAATGTATGGTCCTTTTACCTGAAGCGACAAAGACAGACAAGGGTTATTTCAGTTTACTACCAATAGTGCTACCTTGAAATGTGAAGCAATTTTCTATTACACTGCGGTGTCTATATTTGGTGCTCGACTGTATCTGGGTTGGATGAATCAATGATGTCCAACAACCTGTGGTCATTGTTTTACTTCCCCAAGATTTTTGTGTTGTATTTGTATGTAAACACTTTTAAAATTTCCCCAAATTACTTTCTTATAACTTTCATGTTTTTATGCTTAATTCCTATTTTTTCTTCCTTAGCATTTCCTTTTTTTCCTCTCTAGGCCTTCCTTATGTCTTTAGCTTCACTGCTTCATTAGCCTTTACTCCCTGGAAACTCATCACCTTATTTCAGCTGCTTCCTCCTCCTCCTCCTCCTCCTCCGGCAATCTATTTGCAGCTTACAAATTATTGATTTCCAGAGCTTATCCTGCATAAGTGAGGTTATAGTATAATTTATTAAAATATTTATTTTATAATCATATCCATGTATAACTGATCAAATAAGGAATATATTCATTAGCAATTGGGAAAATATTTAAACATTGCTTATAAAAAGTGAACCACATGGCATAAAATGGGTATTTTTTGTTGTCATCAGGATGCATTAGTTAAAAAAAATATTGAACTTAATATTTGGCATATGAGATCCTGACTTTTTGTTATGAGATCCTTGGAGGAAATATAGGGTGACACCCTCAAAAGCAATATTTTGAGCTGACAGTCTATCAGCCCCTAATTTAGGAGCATTTTTTGAGTCTTACAATATAGCCACACAATACAGTAACCCAATTTGGGCAGCCTTACCTGAATTTGGGCACTGTTACCATGCAATTCAGTGGCTTTGTATGTCCGGTGGCTGCCAGATGTTACCCTGCCCTGCTGTGGGGCAAGCAGCCAGATGCTACATGCTGCATCCTCCCCAAAGACCGGGGACACAGCACTTAGTAATCTTACCCGAAGTGGGGCAAGGCTGCCCAAATCGGGTTACCGAGGTGCCGTTAGTGTACCTGGTCCCTGTGTTGCCCTGCCCTGTGGCAAGGCCCACTGGCACTAGTGAGTGGCAGGCGCGATCACCATTTTCGTGCCTTCACATCATGACTGTGGAGGGGATGGTGGGCGGGCTGAGGGATGGTGGGTGTTGCAGGGCTGGGTGCCCGCATGTGCAGCCAATACCTTGGCCCACCCTGGGGCATGGCAGGACGTCTGACAGCAGCCCGCCCAGTTTCCCTGCAGGGGGGCAGACCATGTGCCTTGCTCTCCTTGCCAGCCCCAAAGTGTGGCGGTTGCAATTGCCCATCCTGAGGCATGTGTGGATTGGTCCCAGGTGAGCTCGTGTGGCTACCCTTGGTCTGTCAAAAGACACACAAATAACCAGGCCCTCCAAAAACCTTGCAAATGGAGGACATTTGGTTCTAATAATCTTTGCACATCATAAAAGAAACCTATATTTTGTTTTACAATCCACCTTTTACAAAATTAACAGTTATCCACTGGTTAGGAAATGCTTAGTCAATTCTGTAGTGGTTTTTGAGGTTCTGCTCTACACAGAAGTGGTAGCAAGTGCTCTCAGTTGAAGGCATTTCTTCAGACAAGCTACCTCCTCCAGTGGCATGCGAGAAGCCAAGTATTGCCTCAGAAGCTTCTTTTCCAGTACGTGTTCAATCAGGGAGACTTTACCATGTTGTTACCATTGAATCTCTTTGGCTAATATGTTTTTGAAACATCTGTTAGATTAACAAGCTGATGGTTTTAATATTTGTTTTCATTATTGTGACGAGTCCAGATGTTCCAGTTTACACAAGAGTTGTTTTAGAGTTATATCACTTTGTGACTGATACCAGTAAACCTAACAAGACTGAAAGTTGCTTTGCACAATCGTGTGGTTGAGCAGTCGGAAGCTTCAAGGAACCTCCCCTGCCATACTTTACAAGGGCCATGGATCCTTCAAGTCTCTGTGCTTTAGGGAGCACAGGTACTGCACTTTCTGGATCTGTTTGGATACTCCCCATTGAGATCAATAGCAGTGCAAGGAGATGCAAGGGCCTAATCATATTGGCTGTGTTCAGCTTCCTGCCTGGTGCTGTGCCTAAATAGTATTAGCTGGCCCTTTGTGGAAAATGTATGCATCAGGGGCATAGCTACCATTAAGCAAGGGCGGTGGTGTCAGCTAAATCCAGCTCTGGACTCTAGGAGTGTCCTCTGCAAGCAGCCTGACTGCTGCTAGAAAATGTTCAGAGTGGGCAGGGGATGGAACAAGACCAACAAACTGCCACCACCCACTCTGAAAATTTTCTAGCAGCACTCAGGCTGCTTACAAAGGGTCACACCGAAAAGGAAGTTTTCAGAATGGGGAAGGTCAGAGTGCTAGCCCTGCCAACTCTTGGAACTTCCTTCTTTGTGGGGTTGCCTCCCTGGGAACCAGGGTGGCACCACAACCTTTACAGGAAGAGGCTGAAGCTGGCTGGGAGCCTTGCGAGTGCCCCTGCTTAGGAGGAGCCTGTCCCCTTCCCCTTAATAGGAGCCCCCATAAATTGGGACATGAAGACAGGTTCACCACAGATGTGCTACACCACCAATATGCATTGTTTTAAATGCATATGATTTTGTATGAAAACTAAGCTTCGACTCATTATGTTATAATTGTGTAGAAGCTTATACATTGTAGTGAAATAAATTTTACTAGGCAGAAAATAACATAGTGAAGTAATAATGATTGTGAAAACAGGTTATGCTCCAAGAACATTGCAGCTTGTCCTTCTACATCAATTTCCCAGCTCTTTTAGGCAGACTAGTGAGAAGTGGAGACGTGGCAGATTATGGTCCCTGAAGGTTCCTCTTCTAGAGTATGGCCTTTTTTACACTGCCCCCACAGAGTGGCGGGTCCGTGGGTGTGCCAGTGGGTGCGTGGGGTGTGCATACGGGCGCACACGCATCCCCATGCACCAAGCAACTGCCATTTTCCCTGGTTGTTCCGTGCGTGGGATGAGTGGGAGTGCATGGGGATGCATGTTCGGTGCGAGCACCCCCGCTCACCGTGCATGCCTGCACCGTGTCCTTCACACAGGCCTCTCCGACTCATGAACATGCAGATTTCTGAATGTTCGTGAGTGGGAGAGCCACGCGTGAAAAGGGCCTAAAGCATTGAGAATCTTTTTACTTCATACATATCGCACAAATATTTAACATTTGTAAATCAGTAAATCAAGAAAATACCCTGTTAATCTGATCTCTTTCACCTGCTGCTCTCACCCCCACGTGTAAGATTCTTTTCTATTAATGAAGGAAATTCTATATGGTAAGCCTTATTGAAAGTGTTTTGCATGAATGCCGTAAGAGAATGTTAGTGCTAAAAGATTCAGTCTTGTATATATCAGTTTAATAAAGTACAATTTTATGGTGCAATGCAGAGATTTTCTTCAATAAAGTATTCATTAGCTGGTCAGAAAAATAAAAATTCCAAAGCCCTTAGTGGCCAATTGTTCAGATTTAAAAAGTTTTACAATCACTTGTTGGTAGATATTTCCTTTTAAAAATGGTGCTACAAACGCATAGCCTTGTAAAGCTAGGTTGGGAATTAGTATAATGGCCTAGCTCCTTACATTGCAATATACAATATAGCCCAGTACAGTTTTAGAAGATCGAGATTGTGCAAAAAATAGTTTTTTAAAAAACATTTCCTTTGCATTTTTAAAATGAGATTAAATAAAAATACACATTCAATTAGAGGCTTATTCGTAATGTGAGAGAGTCTGTAGATATTTAATTAAGTAGATATTTTATTGTCATCGTCTTCTTGAAAAGAGCAATATATGTAGCAGATACATGTTTATGTTGACTTTGTCACGTAGTAAAGAGAGATTTCGCTTTAAAACTACTGTAATTCCTGTTGTTACAAAAATACTTAATTTGCATCTCTCAGGGTGACTCCATACAAAATGTTAATATCCAAGGATTAACGCCTTGGTAGCCAGACAGTCAGTGTGTGGTAACATTTGTCTTAAGGTCCCTTTCGGATAGTGTCACTACAGGGTTAGTTTACCTCCAGGTAGCATTCTCTTTTTTTTTTTTTTTTTTTTTAAAGTTGGTCTCCAGTGCTAGTCACTGGCTAATTATTTTAATACAAAAATAAAGGGTAGCCATATAAATACAATATGTGGTAAATTGTGTGGCTTTTCTACAGAATAACAAGAACTTTAATAGATCAAGATGGTCCAAATTGGAGAGAGAAGCTGTTGCCAATTCCTGTTGTCCCTGTTTCTGCTCAGCAACACAGATGGGATGGAGGAACCAGTACTTCATCAGAGACAAGGCAGAAGAGGCCTTCAGACGTCAGTGGAGATAAGCAATCACAGATTCCCAGTATGTGTAGCATGTTCAAGTGTGCATGAGCTGAAAATTAGAAATTTAACAAAAAATTAAACCCACACATACTTTTCAGAATATTAACTGAAGAATTGCTTCAGTGGATAACATTTTCAATGCAGTTTGAGTATATACAGTTGGCAGGAGTATTGATCAGCCATACATGGATGCCAACTGCAACTATTCGGTGACCCTCCTGTTTCACTTAACCTACTTTAGGGAGTTTAGTTTGGAAATTTTGCTGTACTTCACCAAGTGGTTATATGATGATGTGCGGTATACCCACCAATAAATAGTAAATGTTAGCTCAAGCATAAGTATACCAAAAATACTTCACTCTCAGGCTAGCAAGTCTTTTGGGAACTCAGTTACATGTGAAGGGTTTTACTTTCCAAGTCTTATTAAATGGGATTGATTTTGTAAAGGTTAGGAAAATTAACTGCTGGAACACAATTGAAGAGTTGCTATTACTTTATTGATACCATGTACTGGGCCTATAGCCCAGCTGAACACTGCTCCCTCTTTTACTGATACAGGGAATGGGAGGTTTTATGGGTCTTCAGGAATGGCTATTGTAAGAATGGATTAAGGGAAATTAGGGTTGAGACACACCAAAATGTTACAGTTCCGCTAGCCATCACCCAAGCACTAGGGATGCATTGGCATTTTTCCATACCATGAGTTTGGGGGCTGTCCATAACATACTTTGTTGTCATTTTTAACCCCACCCCATCCCTCCCCATTACAGTTTGTCACTCTGCTACAGACCTCCCTCCAAAAAGTATGACACAAATCATGCTCCCCTCCCTCCACTTACCATATTAGTACCAGTAATGTATTATATGTAAGGAATAGATTTTTAGCTTTCAAACCTAGAAATGTAATTAAAAATGAGTAACAAGAAAAGATTGTGAGATCACATTCCAACCAATACCCACTCCCCCTCCTTGTCCTAGCCTTGCCATCTCCCTTCTCTCTCCTCCCTTCGTGCGTGAAATACTTTATGGACAGTCTTTTCCCGCTTTCTACGGCACCTCTTGTTCCCACAATCATCACTCTTCTGTAGGTGTTCCCTGCAAAGGCCTCATCCCTATCATGTTAACCAGCTTCTTTTCCATATTAGCACCGCTAGAGAGACAAGCGATGCTGGTGAGGAACCCTCACTGCACGACAGTGTGGGCAGGAGGGACAACAGTGCATAGCAGTAGTCAGGCTCAGATCACCGCAATGAGGCATGTTCGCAACTAAGTTCTGTTCCTGAACACCCCAGATTGGAGATGTTACTGCTCTTTGAAGGATGAACTAGCGAATCGCACTCCAGTTTTTATAATAGATGGAAACAGTAAAAAAAATTCTAATGGACCTGTGCACAAGAGGAGTTAACTTTGGGGGGAAAAAATCAGCGGAGGGCATGGGGAGAGAGTATTGATTAAGATAAAAATCAGATTTTTCTATCAATTTTGAATTTATTTAATGTCAACCATGTGCTTTGAATTACGTCCAAAAAGAGGAACTAGAAATCAAATATAAGTTCTAGTAATTTACAGTAATTTCAACTTGGGCCACTTGCACATGTGACATGTACTCCCATGATGGCATTTCTCCCTCAAGTCATAGCTCGCAAGAGAAATGTTTAGGTTCCCTTTTCAGTGTTACATGTTTACTGTATACTGTTGTCCTCTTTGGGTGTTCTGGATTTGGCTTTAAATGGGTCCACGGACATGTCACAGACCTCGGGTGTTTCAATAACCAGTCTGTGCCCATTGTCCATATCTCACTTGATTGCAAGTGATGTTATAGTTGCGTGTATTCCCACATTCATATGGAAAATGAGCACAGCAGTGTGAGGGTGGGATTTTATAACCCGACGATACATGATTACAGTGACAGGAACTTTTGTTATGAACGCGGAAAAGCACATGTACAAGTGCTGTAAATTTGTGGGAAACAAAACACATGTGAAAAATTGGCATGTGTGCAAATGGCCTCTGTCAGTCCATGGCAGTATTGACTATTAAGCAACTGTAAAGCAATAGAAGATCACTTCCTATGTAGATAAAATTAATTAGATGACTCAAGAGTCTCAATAACTCTATGAATCCCAGTTGTCTTCAGAGTGTTCTTAGTGCAGCAAAGTAATGTTTTGTCTGTTACTTTGGTCAGATTTTTAACTCACGATGTTGCCTATAATTTGTTGGTGTCTCTCTGTTCCTTTTTGTTATCTAGATGAAAAAAAGGAGGAGAGGTTCAAGAATCTTAAGAATGAAGGAAATGAATTTGTGAAGAAGGGTAAATTTAAAGAAGCTGTAACACAATACAGTGAATGCATGCAGTTTAATTCCAAGGACTGTACTATTTATACTAACAGGTAAGGAGCAAGCTGAACTTTTCCCCCACTTTGCAAGTGTACTAGATAAAAATTGAAAAAATAGAGACAGACGTAAGATTAATTTTTTTTGCTGTACTGGCGCCTTTCTTTCTGCTGTAATCTTAGATACTCATATGAACGAAGAATGATAGAACAGAGTCCGTGTTTGAATAGGGGTCCTGAAAAGAGTATCTCGATCTAAGATACTGCAAAAACCAGCTAGGTCATGTCTGTATTGAAATATAGATGCGTTTTTTACATTGAGATAGCTATCTCTGTAAATTCTTAGCAAAGGCAAGCCAAACCTAGTTTTTACATCAGAGAAGATCATTGAGGTTAAGGGTAAAGCATGTCCGTCAGGCAGCTGCACTAAGTAAATTAAGTTAGGTATCTCTATGTAAGAAACTTGATTGGTTCAAAATTTGTAGGCAAGCCCTTAATTGCATAGTACAGAGGCTCTCAAACTAAGGGGCGTGGCTCCCTGAGGCACTGTGGGCATACACCAGGGAATACAACAGCCTGTTTTCTCTTCATAGGATTACCAGGCATCCCTTATTTCAAAGGAGTATACAGAGCCCTACAGCTCTATGGAAAATAATGGATATCCCTTTTTTACATAATTGATGTCTCTTGTTCTGAACACCACAATTCCATGGAACATAATGGATATCTCTTATTTCAGTATCCCTTGGCTGTATGGGGTGCAGCACACCCCACTGTGGGCAATTTCAGCTGCCACGCTTTGGGGCCAACATGGAGAGCAGGGCAGACAGTCAGCACCCCCTGTGGGGAAACTAGGCAAGCCAGTGTTGGCTCTCCCACCACACAGGCTGAGGCACCAGACACACGCGCAGCTGCCCTGCCCCATCCACCCTCCTCCAGCTGTGATGTGGCTGTGTGGAAATGATGCCAGTGCCTGCTGCTCAAAGCCCTGTGGCGAACCTCACCGTGAGGCAGGTCACATGGGGATTGGGCACACGAGCAGAGTCGCACTACCTCAGCTTGGGCGGCCTTACCCCACTTTGGGTAAGGCTGCTACGCCCTGTGTCCTTGGCCTTTTTCCAAGGATGCAGGGTGTAGTAGCCAGCTGCCCACCCCGCCCCAGGGAGAATAGCTGGTGGCCGCCAGGCATATGATGCATTGCATCATGCGGAAAGGCTGCCAAACTCAAGGTAACCTCTTGTGTGGTTGCAGCCATAGTGGTCTTTATTTTTGAAATTCCGACTGGCAACGCTCTCTCCCCTCTGCCCCTCTTACCCTTCTGCCCATTCCTCCCACTGCTTTCTGTTTTATATTCTGCATTCTGTGATATTTTCTTGATCATGACTGGATTTTATGACTAGTTGGTAGAGTTGCAGCTAGTGTCATGCCTGTTTAGTTAGGAACAGTCTCTTTATGACAGCTAGGCTGAGTTGCTTGTGTTCTTTCTCTTCATGAAATAAAGTGAGTACTTCTGACACTCATACTCATGCTGTAACACCACCGAGGAAACCCTCATGTTCTTGCATGGTCTCATGTTCTTGCAGATATAGGATTTTAGTTTTATCCTTTTATCTTATCATCCTTCCATGTTAAGTTTTTGTAAGCAGCAGAGCATTGAATGGCATACTTGTCACCATCATTCCCATAGCTGGGATTTTACACACACTTTGACGGCATGATTATTGTGTGTTGAGCAGCATCTCTTTTATCCTGGCCCATAGTTACGTTTCTGAACGATAACACTAGGTGCTGTTCACCAGATTTTGGCATTGTGGGCCAAACTAAAGGCACGTGAAGGGTTCTGGTCCTGGTAGGGTTTTAGAGAGGTGGTGCATTGTGGGGTGGGGGAACACAGCATGTGGTGGATTCAGTTCCTGAATGTGGCTTTGCCATCTTGAGTGGTTTTGCTTTAGCATTGCCCTTTCAGCAGTTTATATCCAGTTCTTGTTCCCTTCATCATTGCCATGATGGCTTGAGTAATGCTTGCCACATGAAGAACTGGTTGTAAACCAAAAGGCAGAGGATGAGGATCCTTTCCAGACCTTATGATTACAATATTGAGCGTCAGGAACTGAATCAGACTCAGTACATGGATCAGAGGAAGCATGGATAAGATGGTGATGGAGAGCAAACACACAGCTAATCTATTTCTGAATACAAGATGAAGTGCCTGATTGAATGGGTAGAAATGGTTCCTGATGAAGCTCCTTGCATCTATGCCATCGGGGTTCAGTTGAGCATGCAGGATTGGTCAGTGTGGAGCATAGCAAAGAGCATTGGTTGGTGAGAAAACGTGGTCCAGAAAGAGTGATCAGTGGTGATCAGTAGTGGATCTACTACTTTTGCACATCCTAGGCTTGTGTGATGGAACTGGCTGAGTAGATGTAAGTTGAGCTACAGCTAGAGGACACAAACCCCTCCTGACATCACTGTGGCTAGCCTGTTACTCCTGACAGCCACAGGTCTGTGGCCAACCAGCTTCGCATGGTCAGTTGAGCCATTAATGATGTGCTGCTAAATATGGTATGCCACTTGGGGATGCAGAGGCAGTGATGACTGACCTTGAGAAAATTGGATTCCCCAATTGCATTACAGCGATTGACAGAACCCATGTTACTACACTTCATCTTCCCTACAGCAGCTGTGCACATATCAGCAGAAAGGGTTTCTTCTATGTGGTTCTGCAAGCCATGGTGGGAGCTGCTAGTAGATTCATTCATGTATACATAGGGTGCTTTGGAAATGTCCATGGTGCCAGAGTGCTTTGGAAATCCAAAATCCACAGGTGACTCGTGGTGGGGCAGATGCCCCCCCGCCAATTCTTGGAAGCCCTGTAGAACCCCTGCCCAGGCCCCACTCCTGTGCCCCCCATCTCCACTATAGACAGTTACTGGTTGCCTGTGTCATCACCATGAGGCCTACCACCAGAGACAGTTGCTTGTGAACCAAGACATCATTTCATTTACACCCTTAGCAAGTGTTGGATGGCAGTGGATGGTGTGTACTTTTGTGAGACCGAAATCAGCTGGGTCTGGTTCCCCCCAACTGGGCCAGCGACACGGTTGGCCATCTATTTGTGGCCCACCAGATGTGCCCAATTCTGGTACGAGCCAGGCCCACAGTCCGTGCCTGGCTCCTACCTGGCTGGGGCAGAGCGTGCGAACCAGGCAGGGTCTGTTCCTGGTCCCGGGTCATTCCTGTGTGAGGGGTTTCCATGGCACCCAGCCATGGCTGCCCATCATGGGTGTGGGAAGCGATGTCAGGAACGTGGCCAAGCAGCCACACGACACTCCCTGTCCCCCTCCCCAGCCGGGGGAGGCATGTTTCCACAGCTGGAGCGTACCCAGCCGGGGAAAGCCCTCCTCTCACGCATGGGACAGATGTCCCATGAAGACATCTCTTTTCACCCATTGTTCACTTTGCACTTTTAAACAGGTGCTCTACTTATCTTAGAGGCATCAGCATTTCAGATGTGGATGAATAATATAGCCTGTACATGAGGTTTTCTTTGTAGGGGTGAAAATTGAAACAGGCCAGTTTCTGCATTCCTGCATGTAACAGGGTGATTCTTGGGGTTAAGTATTGTCAGGATCCAAATATCCCCAATGAGCCAGCCCACGTCGGATCTTTCTCTAACAGTGTCCTTTATTAACCGTGCTCTATGCCAGTCTTATCACCATTATATATACAAATGTAGTCCATCCATATGGGCTCTCCCCCTCTGGCTAGGCACAGTCCTTCCTATAGCCAGGCACCACCCCCATACACAATGCTCTGGTTATCTTCTTTACTCAGGCCCCCCTGATCAGGAACAGTTCTTCCTGTAGCCAGTTTCCTTTAGGTGGGCATCTGCTCTCCAGGTCCCTCCAGACAGGCACAATTCCTCCTGCAGCTAGCGGTGAGGCAGAGCCCTCTCTCTCCCTCTACTGGGCTCTCAAACTCCTTTGAGTTCTCAAGCTGGTCCTGCTCAGGCTATAGAGGCTTGCACACCTGTGCATGAGTAAGTTGCTATCCTCTAGAGAACCAGGGTGCTGGACTTGGACATGAGAAGCCAGAGTTTGAATCCCACCCTAGCCCTGAACTCATTGGGTGGCCTTGGGCAAGTCACAACCTCTCAGCCTAGAGGGCCAGTGCCGTGTAGTGGAGAAGGTGCTGGACTTAGACCTGAGAAGCCAGGTTTCAAATCCTGCTCTAGCCTTGAACTCGCTGGGTGGCCTTGGGCAAGTCACAATCTCTTGGGCTCAGTTCCCCATCAGTAAAAATGTGTGTGTTTCCCTGTGTTCCCCTCACCATTGTCCATTTGAGAATGTAAGCCCGCTGGGTAGTAGGGGGGGTGCATTTTGTTTTTGTTACTGTAATAAAAAAGAAATTTTGGTTTTCGTTTTCGTTGCTGTAACAACAAAAATGACACACAATAACAAAAATAAAAACTAATCTTTGTTTTTGAAATAATGGGGGGAAAAAGAAAAACATATTCCCGGCTATAACGTTTTTGTTTCTTCAATTCTGATGAAACTTGGAGAGATTGTACCCCCAACAGAGGGCACTGTGTGTACCCAGTTTTGAAAAGATTGGATAAAGAGGACCGATTTTTAGAAACAATTGAACATTGTGATTTTAGGAAAAGTGCCATACACATTCCTGACTACACCTTTTGTCTTGCTTCCAATTTGCATGAAACCTGGGAAGATGATGTCCCTCCACTAGGGTGGGATGGGGGTGGGTTTCATCCCCCACATATTGTAATTTTAAATTGTTTTTTAAAAATTTATATTTGTATTGAATGTTGTTCGCCGCCCCGGGCTGCCCTGAGGGCAGGAGGGGTGGGATATAAATTTTAAATAAATAAAATTAAAATAAAAAATAACTGGGATGTTGGGGATAGTATGTCAGCAATTGGGAGACATAGTTTACACATCCAGGCTGGCCAATTATAATTACAATCACATCCTGCAGCGCTATGGCCAGAGGACATAAGAGAATCTCTATTGGCTCTTTCCTAAAAAAATCTTCCAATTTCCCAGTAACAAGTGTGGGAGAAAAGTTGGGATGGTCACGGCAGAGAATGAGGGTATTTGATTGACATTTCTGCTGGCCAGTTGGCATCACAAACCGATCTTGTACCACAGTGACATGTAAGAGAATCCCTGGCATAGACTCATTCTCTGCATATGCTGTGCAGGCATATCGAATTGGAACCCTTTACAACATCTTTCTGATATTTGGCAGAGATGATCCTGAAAGTGTGAGATACAGCCCTGCCAAATTTCGTGTACTCTGGTTGGACTACAGAGATGTTACAGTCAGACATACATTTATACATGAATTGCTTATACCACCAGGACCCTTTATCCAATCCTTCTGAAATTTGGCATAGATAGTAAACACGTTTCATCTACGTTAGATGGGAGGCAAAGAAGTTACAGCCAGGAACGTATATGCAGATTTTTGCAAAATAGCATAATTCAACTGCTTATAAAATCAGATTCCTTTATCTGCTCTTTCTGGAATTTGGTACACATAATGCCTTCCATATGAGGTACGATCCCTTCACGTTTCATCCAAATGTAATGAAAAACGAAAAAGGTACAGCCAAAAATGTATTTTCCATTGAAACCAATGGAAAACGAAAATGAAAGCAAAAATGAAAATTTGTTATTTATAAAAATGAAAACGAAAGATTTAAATAACGAAAACTAACATAGGTCCCTGGTGCACACCTTTACTGGGCAAGGACCTGTCTCTGAAAATCTGTGACTGTAAAGCGCTGTGTACGCCTCATAGCGCTATAGAAATAATACGTAGTAACAGTGTATTTAGGATTGTGCCCGCACCTCCTTTTAACAACTGTCATGGCACAGTCCTCGGCTCATAGGTGTGTCTGCCCCCTTTTGGCCAGGGTTACTTCCTTAAAGGGGCAGGCTCTGCCAGACAGCCTGACCCTGTTACACTGTGAAAGGCAACATTTCTGTTTACTCTTCCCCCCCCCCGCCTAACAGCAGCAGCATAAAGAGTGCAGGCTTTGGTCCATGTAAATGAGATATTATCAGTTTAATAATATTTACTTAATGTGCTTGAAGAAATCCAAAGTAAAAGATGCAGAATTCTATTAAGCAATAGGAATTACATTTGTGCTGCAATAGGTTTCCTTATCCTGTCCTGTGTTTTGCTGTATTATATTAGGGCCCTCTGCTACTTGAAGCTGTTTAAATATGAAGAGGCCAAGCAAGATTGTGATCATGTTCTTCAGCTAGAAGATTCTAATATCAAAGCTTTCTACAGAAGAGCTCTAGCACACAAAGGCCTAGAGGTAAACAACAAAACGAAGATGTTAATTATTTTAAAATTTTCAGGTTTTTGGTTCAAAAGCAATCACACGGTTACAAGTGGGCATACAAGTCACAGTGAGGGAGAGATGTAAAACATTAGGAAATCATAAATCCCTATGGCCCCATCCAAGGTCCAGGCACACACACAGATCCAACTTCCCCCCCCTTGAGTGGACAGGGCGCCCCAGATTAAATCCCTTGTCACTTGGTCAGGAGGCAGGGGATTTTTCTGGGGACACCGTATGTATGTGGACCTTAGATTGGAGCCTTTATAAATATTATGGGAAATCTGAAATTGTTAAATAAATGGTCTCTCAGCCACCCTGAGTGAGCCGTTAGGAATCCACATAAATTAATAATCCAAAATAAATTTTATTGGGTGAGATGATGCATGTAAATGTCAGGGAAACTAAGAATTCTGCATACCAGGGTTAAATGAAACGGATTCTACTGCATTTTCATGTGAGACTGGCACAACTTCTCTCCCTGCCAAGGTGTCCTATTGTAATGGCAGGCACGGCTGAGCTATCCATTAAGGAATGACTTGAAACCAAGTAATGCACCAGAGTATAATCTTTAAAAGAGCAGGAGGGCAATTGAAGGTTATGATATCCAAGTGTAGCTTTCCATCGTTTTTGATAACAGAAATGGACTCTCTTAGTTATTAAAACAATCTGCATATTCTGCTGCAGGTGGTAAAAAAAAAATTGAATGCAAGCCAGTGGAAAGCCAGACTTGTGTGAAATGTTTCCCTAGTCTACACTGAGCTCTGTTGTTGTAGTCCCTAGAAGTTAGCATAGCTTACTGAAATCTGATGAGTCAGCCAGTGAAAAAGGCATTCAGCGATTAGTGAAGGAATTAGTCCTTTGGAAGAATCCACACAGAGGAAGTACTACACAAAAATATTATATTCTTTAGCATTTTCTAGAGAAACTAGCATTACTGTGACTTTATTGAAGACATAAGTAGAATGGTTTTATGTACATTCCTCCAGAACATTCCTCACTGGCAGAGCCTTGGCATCTATACATGATAAGATTGTATTACAGAGTCCTGTTTGGATACAGTGCGTTCCAATGCTTCTAGCTTTGAGTTGTAAATAAAAACAAACAAAAACAACAAAATTGATCAGAAGTTTACAGAGACGGATTTATGAGGAAAGATTTTTAAGAGCTAAATACATATTGTTTGGCAAGGATACAAATTCCACCTTTGACCTCTCGGTCAGGCTTCCCCAAGGCTCCGTCCTTGGCCCTCGCCTCTTCTCTATCTACACCCATTCCCTAGGCAAACTCATTGCCTCTCACGGTGTACAGCAGCATCCCTACACGCTCTAGTAGAATTGGTGCCGGAGGTGGTCTTGCGGTCCCTGAGGGCATTAGTCCTGGGGGACTTCAACATTCACGCTGATGCCAATGTTGGGGGAGCGGAGCGTGAGTTCATGGCTGTCATGGCAACCATGGGACTGTCTGAGGGTTGTTGGCCCGACACATGATGGGGGGGCATACCCTGGACCTGATACTTTGCACTGGCCTTGAGGCGGTGGATCCAGTGGTGGGGGAAGTGGTAACTGTGCCCTTGTCATGGACGGATCATTAGCTCCTCAGGGCCGGTCTCCTGACGTATGTCTGCCTCTAGGGAGGTGCTGAACCGGTTCAGTTGATTCGCCCCCAGAGACTTATGGAACCACAGAGGTTCCGGAATGCTCTGGGGGATTTACCTCCCACTGAGGACCGTTCCCTTGATGACCTCCTGAATGCCGACAACGCAGATCTCCTTGGTTTACAGAGGACCTGCAGCGAATGAAGCAGGAAGGACGATGGTTGGAACGACGGTGGCGCCGCACTCATGCTGAAGCTAATCGATTGCAGTATAGAGTTAGCTTAAGAACCTATGCTGTGGCTGTGCGGGCTGCAAAGAAGGTGTTCTTTGCTTCCCTCATAGCATTTGCGAAGTCGCATCCAGCTGAGCTTTTCTGGGTGGTATAGAGGCTGGTCATTCCGGCCTCTCGCCGCCTGGAACTGGAATCTTCAGTGCTTGCTGTGACATGTTTATCGACTTTCTCGTGGATAAAATCATCCAGATTCACCACGACTTTGACGCCGCATTTGGAGCAAAGGGAGAACCCGAAGTAATGGAAGCCCTGCCATGTCAGGCTGTATGGGATCAGTTTCAGTGGGTGTCAACTGCTGAGGCGGTGGATGTCCTTGGAACTGTCAAAGCCACCTGTTGCCCGTCGTGGCTGGTTAAGGCCTGTTGTGAGACATTAGTTTTATTTATTTAATAGTATCCCGCCCCTCCTGCCACAGGCATCATCCTATTGGGGATATATTTTTATTGTTATATTTTGTATTTTATATTTTGTATATATAAAGCCCGGGCGGCTAACAACAATAACAAATACAAAATATACAAAATATAACAATAAAAATATATCCCCAATAGGAGGAGGAGGATGATGATGATGATAATAATTAATAATAATAAAACATAGAAACCCCCCCACCCCCATCCCACCCATCACCCCTCTCCCTCACCAAACGTCTGACGGAACAGCCAGGTCTTACAATTCCTGCGAAAGGTTGGGAGGTCCGGGGCCAGACGAGCCCCCACCGGGAGGGGATTCCAGAGACGTGGCGCGGCCACAGAGAATGCCTTATCCTGCGGTCGACCGGACACACCATATTGGAGGTCCCGAGGGACCTCCAATATGGTGTGTCCGGTCGACCGCAGGGGCCGGTCCAGAACCTGGGGAGTGAGTCGATCTCTCAAGAAGGCGGGGCCCAGGCCGTGTAGGGCTTTATAGGTCAAGGCGAACACTTTGAATCGGGCCTGGAACGGAAGACTATTGGCAGCCAGCGCAGAGACTGGAGCACTGGTGTAATGTGCTCCTGGCGACCCAGCCCTACCAAGAGCCGGGCTGCCGCATTCTGAATGAACTGCAGCTTCCGAGTCATCACCATGGGTAGCCCCACGTAGAGCACGTTACAGTACTCTAACTGAGAAGTAAGAAAAGCATGGATGATCGTGGCCAGGTCCAGAACCAAAATCAGCGGCCGAAGCCACCGCACCAGATGTAACTGGTGGAAGGCACTCCTCGCCACAGCCTCCACCTGGAGAGCCAGGTGGAGCTGTGCATCGAGGAGCACCCCCAGGTTCCGTACCTGGGAAATCAGTGGAGGACAGATCCCATCAATCGAGGGAGTCATCACATCCACCGACTTACCCACTAACATCACCTCCATCTTGTCAGGATTCAGTCGCAGTTGATTAGCCCTCATCCAGTCCCCCACAGCTGCGAAACACCGGGTAAGCACCGAGACAGCCGGACCTGGGTCAGTTGAAAATGAGAGGCACAGTTGGGTGTCATCCGCATACTGATGACTCCTCACCCCGTACCCCCTGATCACCTCCCCGAGTGGCTGCATATACACGTTGAACAGGAGAGGGGACAAGACAGAACCCTGCGGGACCCCACATGGGAGGTCTCAGTATGATGAAAAACAGTCACCGAGAACCACCCGCTGAGTTCTCCCAGTCAGGAATGAGCGGCA